>WFMF01000093.1:0-243025 GCA_011033025.1 Beroe forskalii | reverse complement strand
ATTAAACACCAATCATGGTTAAAAGGTTTAATTACAGGGTTATCATTAAACGAAATGGTAGAAAAAGATTCTTTGATTGAATCTTAATGGTGATTGAAAGGATGCAGATTCCTATTACACATGTACAACTTACTGTCAGGTGCGGGAGGGGTGTCAGATTGTTCTATAGAAATTACAGAGGAAGTCACAAGAGAGTTGGCACAGTGGGAAATTAGGAATTATTTACAACCCATATTATATGTGGAATGTATCGGTTGTTGAAAGGATTGATAAAATACAGGGAAATTTTGGGGATGAGAGGATTGATGGACTAAGGTTAATTGGTGAAGTGTTGCTTAAATTACAGGTAAATTGGTGAATTGTTGCTTACCATCTCGAGTGAAAACATGCAACACCCCCTCAGACGTCCCCACGAACACGGAATCCTCAATATGAGAAATGCAAATAACAGAACCTGAAGGAGAAAGGAATGTTAGGATAAACTTAAAAGGAGGGATCTTCAAATAATTGAGAATATGTGTTATGAGCAGTTAGTTCAATTAAACAATTTATCTGTCAATTTCTTGGCACTGTACAATCAGTTGCGATACACTGTACAGTTATTTCGACGAAATACCTAACAGTTTCGAATTGAGTATTGTATTCAATTGTATTAAAAGAATACAAGAATATAGACAAAACATCACGGGTTAGAATAATGAACTTGTTACCAACCTCCGTCTAAATCAAGCTCTAAAAGGCTGGAGCTGGGATCTTCCATCTGGTAAACCAACAACCTGAAACATTCGGCTGATAACTCCTTTATCACGCACTATTAGCACACTGGGCTGCTATGGAACACACAAGCTGATTGGTCAAGGTCAATTATAATATTTGGTCGAGGTATTATTTGAACTCACATAAAGACTAGCTTATATAACATCAAGATCGAAGATAACAGTGCTGTGTTGATATCTAATTTCAAACACAAGGAAGTGTCTTCAAGATCCTTAAGGTATAAAGCCAACTTCTGTCCATATGGTTGTTCGTATATGGCCTAGCCTGGCGAGCTTAGTGATGTAAGCTGAACGGCATGTTAAACAAAGGAACTGAAGCTGAGAGGTTCCGTTCAGTACGAACAGCTATGGTGTCAGATGTTGGTATAATAGTCTCACGACAAGTTTTGACCGATTTAAAGGGTAGTACTATATGCGTAGAGTCGTGTTCTACACGCGTTTTATATCATGTGTCTGTTATGACTTACAACTTTAAATGTAAATCTATGCGACCTTTGTATTTGCGTTGCAAAATAATGTATATCTCCGAGGTTTTTGAGCAAACTTGATGAAACTTTCAGGATATTTAGAGCTAGATATAAAGCAAAATCTCAGTGAAGTTTAGATTCATTTTGAGCCCCAGAAGCGGAGTTATGACCGAAAGCCACTTATTAAGCAGTAACTTTAAAACAAAACACCAGTTTATTTGTCATATCTCAATTTCTAGAGGTCAAAAATGTTAGCTACTCCAGGATTATATTGGTCATATCTTGCCCGTAATATCCCGAAAATTTGATCAAAATTGCTCAAAAAACGGCTGAGTTATGCGCTTTTTGTTTTATTAAACAAACATTCATTACCATAAGGTAATGTGTGCTTGCTATAACAGGGTGTGTCTTGTATACACCGTTCGACTACTATAGTACTTTAGAGGCTCAAACTCACCGCAGAAATATGATTTAGAGCACTCGGCTCGCTTCGCTTCGCCTCTAAATCATTTAAATGTCTCAGCTTCGCTGTCGACATTTAAATATTATATAGAGCCCTGCTCTCGCAGGGCTCTATATTGTTCTGCGTTCGACTTACGCCTCTAAAGTACATATTATAGTAGTCACGACAAGTTTTGATCGATTTAAAAGGTAGTACTATATGCGTAGAGTCGTGTTCGCCGTTTTATATCATGTTTGTTATGACACACTGTAATTATTAAATACCAATTTAAATACACATCTACGCGACCTTTGCTTTTGCGTTACAAAAATGTGCATATCTCCGAGGTTTTTTGAGCAAACTTGATGAAACTTTCAGGATATTTAGAGCTCGATATGAGCAACATCTCAGTGAAGTTTAGATTCATTTTTGAGCTCCAGAAGCGGAGTTATGACCGAAAAGCCACTTATTAAGCGGGAACTTTAAAACAAAACACCAGTTTATTTGTCATAACTCAATTTGTGAAGGTCAAAAATGTTAGCTACTCCAGGATTATTTTGGTCATATCTTGCCCGTAATATCCTGAAAATTTGATCAAAATTGCTCAAAAAACGGCTGAGTAATGCGCTTTTTTATTTTGTGTAAACAAGCATTGTTTATTATTACCATATAAGGTAATGTGTGCTTGTTGTGTACAGGGTGTGTCTTGTGTACACCGTTCGACTACTATAGTACTTTAGAGGCTCAAACTCACCGCAGAAATATGATTTAGAGCACTCGTCTCTCAGCTTCGCCTCGCACTCTAAATTATTTAAATGTCTCCAGCTTCGCTGTCGACATTTAAATATTATATAGAGCCCTGCTCTCGCAGGGCTCTAGATTGTCTGCGTGTTCGTCTTACGCCTCTAAAGTACATATATACAAAGTGTGTTTCTGCTGTTTCTCAACACAACCCCAGATTGTCTATGGACGTGCACTGATTACACAATTCAAACCACATGTGCGCGCAACGCACATACTTGTCAAGTCTAACGTATCCCATTTGACCTTAAAATTAGCATCGCGCGTTACAAACAATTTGGCATAAAAAGTGCTCGTGGAATTTTAATTAGATTTTAAAGCTACTGAGACGAGTAAAAACACGTATGTACGCTGGATTACATTTGGATTGCATATTATTTGCGATTTGAATAATTATACACCATTTGTACACTATTTCAGGGGGAATAGATAAGTAAAAACTACGTTTTTATACAAAAAAAGATCGAAAAAATCGAAACTCAGCTAAGACTTCGGGCAAAATTTCAGCGACACACAAAACGAAAACCAAATACAAAAAACGCAGAGCCACTGAGATTATTTCGTGGCCTATTTTCGTTTAAATTCCCTAACATCGCCTCCATGATATCAAAACACCAGAATGTTTTCTCTCACCTGGAATCCTGTGTTCCCACCCAGAGAGTGTTCCTCTTGCCAGGAACCATGTGACAGCTCAGCACTTGGCTGCTTTTCAGAGGAATGTTGAGGGCAATGTGCGGCGTGGGCTCGCTCAAACGCAGAACCACAATCTGAAGGGGAAAGTGGGAGGTTAATCAGCAGGGGTTAAAGGGGTTATAGCTTTACAGGGGTAAAAAGGGGTTCAGATTCATTACCAGAACCAAAGAATGTACAAATCACCACCCACCTCTCCAGTGCCATTCTGACCGTGACCGCAGAGGAAAACGTCTGTAGACTTCAACTCAAATTCACCGGTATCCTGGGAAGGAGAATGGAGCATTTCCAGGGTCAAATAGCCAATAGGTTGCGTAACACGATTGATTTCCATGGTTAATTAAACCCAGCACACAGGGTGTAACATCTTATCCCCTCGCATCTTTCTTAACACGGGGCAAAACGTCAGATGGTAAAAGGTTAGGAGATAAAATGTTATGGGGTAGAATGTTACATTACTGTCACATAGCCGATAGGTGTGTCAAAAACCAGTGATTTATGCTTCGCTGCATTTCAGGTTTTTTGTGTTGTTTCTGATAGGGAGAAAGCCAGCTACCAGTATGTTCTTACCCCACAAAAAATTTGTTCCTAGCTAAAGTTATAACTTTCCAAATCGCGTGTAATTACAGTTCACGCGCGAACTTCCCTTGGTAGCTGGCGTTCTCCTCTATCAGAAACAAAAAAAGCCCGAAAATCGACCTCAGATCCCCCCTGGCCCCCTTAAAAACTGCAAGAGTATACATTCACCAAATAAAGCAATTGCTCGCCAACACGAATTGTATAAACTTCTGAAGCACAAACTTTACCTCATTTAGATTTTCGTAGGGGTCCTGATCGAGCCAGTTCTCTTCAGAGACGAGAGAAACTCTGGAATCCGTCACATTTGGACCTCGTGTGAGAGACCTTTTGCTAGATTCCCTCCTTATCACTTTAGTTCTGCGGGGAACATAACTTAATAATATAAGCGGACAAGATAAGCTGGGAATTGATATGATGTCAGTATCATAGTTCACAGGGGAACCACCCATTTTGAGAGAAAGTAGCACTATAACAGAGTGACTTTCGTATAGAATAATTAGGGAATCACAATATAAACCTATCATTACAAAAGTACACACCAGTACCCTCAATGAACCCCCAGACTTCATTACCCTCAACAAACCCCCAGACTTCATTACCTGAGTTGTTGGGTGGAGCTGGCCACGTTTTCATACGTATCATCAGCAGGTGGCGCCTTGTCAGGCAGAACCAGCTGCAGTTCCGAAGTTGGGACTTCGATTTGGGGCAGCTGAAATAGTAGCAATATTGTGTGCTAATAATGTGCGGAAACTTAAAGAAAACTTACATTACTACGGTACTTTATAAAATCAAATTTGAGGCGGATGGCGGAGTAGAATTGCGAAAATATTCCCGATTTCAGTTTATTAAATCCGATTAATTTCATAAAAACAGCTTCATTATTAACATGATCAGTAGCAGCCGTAATAAGTGTAATAGAAGTAATGTGGTAAATCTCTACAGACGCGAGAACATAATATAACCGAGTTATCATGATCTTACAAACGTTTAAAGCGCCGATAGATTGATAGATTGAAAACTCCGATGGGCACCAAAAGGGGCGTTGAATTTTGAAACTTAATCATAAAAACAACAATCAACGAATCCCAAGGAGCTCAGAGGGGTTTGAGGGGGAATGTCAGAGTTGCTGCTAGTGTTAAGTGAGGTGTTGCCTTGTGGTGTGGTAGTACCAGCAGACAGAGTTGTACTGGTGTGGTGGGAGGAGTGGGGAGGGATGGAGGAGTGGTGAGCGGAGAGAGTGGTGTGGTAGTGACAAATACTCACAGGGGTTTGAGGGGGAATGTCAGAGTTGCTGCTAGTGTTAAGTGGTGTTGCCTTGTGGTGTGGTAGTACCAGCAGACAATTATCGCCTATAACTAAAAAGTAAGATTGATGGGAATTAATTCCAGCATGTAACTAAATCCAAAATTACGAGATGTACGTTTAATTTAAGTACCAGTTGCCCGCTTAATTAGTTAATTGACCAATAAAATAATTATCGCCTATAACTCAAAAAGCAAGAATGTAGCGACTTAAATCTAACGGCATCAGAAACTTACGTCGTAATTACGATTTATTCGTTCAATTTAATTACCGGTTGCCAACCGCTTAATTAAGTAATTGGTCAATTAAAGTAATTATCGCCTATAACTCAAAAAGTAAGAATGATAGCGGCTTAATTCCAGCATCATTTACTTGAACTGATAGCGTAAGTTATATGCCCAAAAAAGTGATATGGATAGCCAAAACAATTGAAATTGTTTGGTTTCATAACCTCTAGTATCAAAATTATACGATTAAAATGTTGATATGAATTTTAATCGGCCGTCCGTGGAAAATTGTGCTTTGAGCTTTGGTTACTAAGAAATGAGCAGAACTTAACATTCAACATCTCATTGCCGTTTGAATCATACCTCTTTAATTAACTAATGAAGCGTGAGTTAACGCGTAAAGCAAGTACCTAATTTTTAGCATTCTATTGATCTGATTTCACGTGAAAGGGATTGAGAGCATGCTAAAATAAATCGTACGTCCATTTGATGATTTAAATCGCCAATTTGCAGCGACTTTGAGGGTCATAAAAATTTAAAACATGAGTTCAATACTTTGATAATGCATGATTTTAAGCCGGTAAGAAACACGCCGTCACACTTATTATGGTTGGCAGGTTGGAGTGACAGCATCACGATTGTAAAGATGTTCGACAAAAAAGAAGTGGAAAGTTTTCACGAGTGTACAATTCAATAAGTTCACATCATATGCCTGACCAAGATATTTTTCGTAACCAAAGCACACCGCCACGGACGGGCTGCGATTAAAATTCATATCAACATTTTTAATCGTATAATTTTTGATACTAGAGTGGCTGCGAAACCCAAACAATTTTCAATTGTTTTTGGCTATCCTATAGTCATATACTTATATATAGACGTGATAATTTTAGGACCTAATTTGTGTCAGGGTAAACTCGAAAACCATTAAAGATACAGACATGATCGATGGTGGGTTTTTTTCAGCTAAGATGGGAGAATGTTATAGGCTATCTAGGAAGTCTCACTGGATCGATTTTATTGCCGTGATGACGTCATCAAAATCGATAAAATCACGATTTTAGCGAAAAAACGTAATTTTGGACCACTTTGAAGCACTGTATCTGAAAAGTTTTCTACCGCGCCATGATTTCCCGACTTATGTAGCACCTAGACCTCGAGATTAAGCCACAAAAGAATTTTCATGGTGATTGGTGAAAAAATGAGGTCGTGGGGGGCCTCCAAAAATCGAGGCTGCTTACTACGCCAAAATACTGTGACTTTGAGCATCTATATCCCAGCTCTCTAACATTGCTCTATCTTTTCCAGACGTATGAATGTTCTTTCTCAATCAAATATCAAGGCTAAAAAGTTTCAAGTCGTCCCGATTTAAGGGAAGGGTGTGGTGGCCCCTCAAAAACGTAAATTTGAGCCGCGCGAAAAAGTCGAAAATTTGGCTAAGTCCAATTTCAGGCCGAATTCCATAAGTGCAGGGCTGTTGTACTATACGATAGTTACTGAAAAAACATTTTAACTTATTTGGTACTTGAATAAAACAAGAAATGGCCGATAGAAATGAAGTGCACGTGAGTTCACGTAGACGTTTTGTAGAAATTAGGGAAATCACCATTTCAAGGATTTAAACCAATTATTCCTACGTTTGACGCTTAATAACGTATGTTCAGATCATAATAACCTCTTACAATTAAATAGCGGGGGCCCTGCGACTCTGTGAGGGGGTTGCTATGACAGCCGCTTGCGGTTTTGTCTGTGGTATATATAGTAAGATTGAGGATTAAGTGTTGCTTATTTTTACTTTTCTAGTAAAAATCAACAGTGATCTAATTATAGTTCTATAGTTGGCATCAAAAAGTCAAAAGTTTATGGAGTCGATTGTAGAAGGTTCTTTTTTGAATAACTGCATTTTAGATATTTTGAACCTTTCTGCACTGATTTCACTTATGTACTTATCGAAATTTGTCTGGGAATTCCATATTTTATGCACTTATAGGCTTTTTTTCGAAAAAATCCCCAAATTTCTTACCTTTTAAATATGTCTCGTAAGGTACCTACTCATTTTTGATCACTGGGATCTGTACATGCTGTAGAGATGGGTTTCCTCTCCTTCGAGTCGATAATAAACAAGTTTATAGGGGGAGAAAAAGTCTTTGATAGCTTTTTTTTAACTTTCACAAGCAAGGATAGAATACTAGAGTAATCATCAGAACTACATATCGAAAACGTCACTAGAAACTTTTAACTCTCGGACAAAAACATATAACCTAGAAGCCAAAATAAAATGCGCAGCGTCAAAACATTTCATTCGGACAAAACTTTTCACTTTCATTTTCATAGACAAACAACTCAGAAATACGTGGCCTAAAATTTGAATAGGATTTTCAGATGCGTGCACAAGCCCAAATATCCTAAGTATGACTCAAACTATATCTAACTCCTACAATGCTTTTCGCATCTCAAATTCATTGGCAATACCCGGTCCCTTTGATGTGGCACTCCAAGTAGATTCCCTGGTAAACTTCACCAGGCAGAGAGTGAAGCCTTTGAAAGCTCTCAGAATATCTTCTTCAAGTATGAGGAGCGGATTTATGATTGAGTTTGCTGGCAGAATGATGACACTAAAGAGTGAACGCACCAGCCGGAAGTGCTTGACACTTCCAGAATATGAACAAAGCCAAACAACGAAGAAAAGAAACCCAAGAAATTACATCTGTTATGATCAAGGTTGATAACTTCCGTTGGATTTTCTTATTCCTTGCTACCAAAACTTTGTTGTTTTTCCCTGCTACATTTGAACTGTTGACCGTTAACATGGTAAGGAAAGCAGAACTGATTGTTATTATGACCACACAAACTACGTTACTAGTCAGGACAGTACCTGAAAACCAAATTTGAGGATTTCCAGATTCTATGAAGTAATTGAACAAACAAAAACCATTACTCCCATAGAAGCCTATCTTCTTCCCAAGAACTTTTACATTGATGAACATATCATTAACTAAGTTGCCAATGGAATTCCAAGAAAATCCATGTTTAGACATTCTCCCATAGTAAGCTTCAATCACCAGAGTAAGGTGCTCTTTATCCAGAATTCCAACAAATACAGGGGTTATTGTCGTATTTTATGGAGTTGACAAAATATGACTCCAAGTAAGGAGCGAGCGGAATGAAAGATACCACGGCTGCAACAAAGTATATTGCACCAATACAAACTACAACTACAACCTTGTTTTTATTCGTTAGTTTATCCTGTGGGATTTTCATTGATTGAGCACCATGCCCGGTATGCACTCAGGACCCAGTCATGGAGTAAAGAGAAACAAGAGACCCCAGAGTTGAAATTACTCCCAGCCCTGTACATAGGTTACTAGTTACCCACTCAAACTGAGTTTACAGGTGCTCTTGTTGAGGATATTTGTCTGAGACCGCAACAAACGAGATGAAAACACCTTGCATTAGGTCACCAGATGACACCACAAGTATAAACAATTCATTTTTATCATCGCTGTGGCCGTTTTCAGGGAAGAATACCTATTCATGCCCCTGTATATGACGCATAAATTGCAAAGTGTCGAGATAATCCCAAATACACAGGCCAGATTGAACATTGTTATATTTGAAAATATTTTTGACTTCGTTGTCACAATCAGTATTGCACTCATCGCTGTAGTCCAAACAGTCGAATACCCTGTCACACTTTTTACCCTTAGCTATATACTCACCGGAGTCCAGACACTTGAAGTTATTGAAGCAGTTATTTTCATCAGAAGAATCCCCACAGTCATCATTTAAATCACACACTTCCTCGTAGGGTATGCACCAACCATTATCACATTCAAAGACACTTTGTCCAAAAGATCTGCCACGGATCTTGAGGGCCACAGACAACTCCTTGTTTCCCGTTATAGTAAGAAGCCTAAACTCGTTCAAATTACAAGACGTTTGATTCAAGGGCTTCAAATTAATTGGGCACCCAATATAATGGCTACAAAGCTTTTTACATGCAAGATGCAAATAAAGCTCCCCATAAACGTTATAGCAGTTGACTCGACTGGCATATTTAGGACTGAGAATGATGGAAGAATCTGTCACGCCATAAACTCTGGGTTCCTTCATCAGGACACTCTTAACACATGTTCCAATGAAGCGCTCTAGACTTCGAGTCCAGAGTGGCAAAAAGAAAACCTGCCTGGAAAATTTTGATAATCCAATTTGGCTGGAAATTTTATATTGCCATCTTGATCTTTTATAAAATACGATCACAATTTGAAAAATCTGCACACAGATTATCTACGAAGAGATAGTTATCAGACTGTGGACACTTCAAAGAAGGTGCAATCTATTGCAGGATTTTTTGTTTTTTGTAGGAATAAATAGCTTTGTCACCAGTGCCACAATCTCTAGACCAGATATTTGCGTCCTCATCAAACCCATCCATACAGTCCCATATCCCATCCATCACCCAGGACGAAGGGATAAGCGTCATATCCTTGGTATATGAAAATCTCCGGACACATGTTGTAGACGGTATCATACTATCGCATGTTGATGCTGTTTCGTCGACACTGTCTGCACAGTCGCTCATTCCATCACACAGCTGATGCTTGTGTACTTCACAGAAATTGCTGAAAGCCACACATTTGCTGTCAATGTTGTCGTCACACACGTTCTTATCCTCACATATTGCGTACTCAGAAATGGTGGTTGGGTACCCATCTACATTGCAAATGAGAGGACTTATCGCGGAATCTGTGCAGTTCATTTGATCTCGATTATCGAAACAAACATGAGCCGAAAAATATCTCTTTGATTTGTAATTAGGAGGGGAACACTTGCTTTGAGGATGTAAATGCCGAGTAAAAGTAGAGACATGATTAAAACTTTCACAGGTATCATTAGGATCACATCCCAGTTCGTTTCGTCCGTTTGAGCAATGTCTTTCTTTATCACAGATCCTGTAAGGTGGAATATAATCATATGGACCAAAACAATTCCTGTAGAAGTGTGCCCAATAGGGTACTACCCGGCAAATCATACCGAAAATTGTGTGATTGCCGGCGCTGCATCTTGCCTCATCATAGCAATCCTCACAATCACAGATCTTGTCACATAATGACGATCTGGGAACCCTCTGACCGTCTTCCAATCCAGGACATGATCCACAATGAACCATGTTTTCTTTTCCAATGTGTGAACACAGTCTTTCATCCACTGCAATACCATCCAAGGTGTTCAGACAGTCGATTCTACCATCACATATTCTCAATAGAGTTTCGCCTTTGTCTAAAAATGTTCAAACCATCACGAAAGTTCCATACCCTTCACCTGATCTTGGTAGCATGTGACAAAGTGTCCCCACAAACTCCTTGTCCTGAGTCTAGGACAAGGTTGCTGGATGCCCACTTGTCGTGCCCACATGATTGGTAGAAGGACGGGTCTCCCTGACAGGTGTAGGAGTAGACTATATCCTTCCAATCAACTTGAGTCACTTCGTAGAAGTGGTCAGAGAAAGGACACTTGAAATACCAGTTTCCATTGTCCAATAGACATCGTTCCTTGATGTAGCCCTGAACAACCACAAATGTGCATTCCAACACTTCAAGGGAGTCCAAAGACTCTGGATTATCGTTTGCATACTCCGTTCTGAAGCTATCGGTGTGGTAGGTTGCACGGACGATGATCATTTGCAACCACAGTAGAACAAGTTTTCATGATCCGTGGTTGTTAATGCACAAACCACAAAATAAAACCCTTCTCTCCTACTTGCTAGTGCGTAGCAAACACACGTTAACGATTGGTCAACAATCAGATTCTCGAAACATTTGACTTGTTCAACTTCTCTTGGGTCACAAACAAAAGAGAACTGTTTCAATAATTGTCACGCATGAGTGAAAAGTAAATCGTTGAATGATTTTTATAACAGAAAGAAAATAAATAAAGCAAATCGTTGAATGATTTTTTTATAACAGAAAGCAAATAAATAAAGCAAATCGTTGAAATATTTTTTATAACACGAAACTAATATAATATATTATTATAATAATATAAATTGCAACCCACGTCATGTAGTTTGCAAGTTTAATACCACGTGACCAGGCCACGTGACCAGGGCACGAGACCAGGCCACGTGGTGTTTCTCAACACAAACCCAGATTGTTGGGGTAACATGTTTTTGTATTTTCTTGTCCAGCCATTTTTTATCCAACTTCCGAATATTATAGGGCACATTTTGGACAAATATATTATACAATATACAAATATTTACAAAAATTCAAAATACGAAGCCTCTGTATGTAAGGCAATCCTCTGAAAATCCCGACCAAAAATCAACATTTCTCTTATTAAATCTCGACCAAAAAATCTCAACCAAACCTTTGATTAAATCCAGACCGATCCATCGAATTTTTTAATTTTTTCCTCCCCATCGGCCTTTTGTGAATACAAAAGGCAAATGAGAGGGTTAGCAGAGATCGTGTTTGGGAAGGTGAGAAATAGGATATGTGCATAGCAGGTCCAGATTTGCAATACACCTACTGTAATTTCTGGAAAGTGCCCGGAAAGTCCGAGGGAGATATGTCCACAAAATTTGAGGGAGATGTCCACAAATTTGAGGGAGATGTCCACATATTTGAGGGAGATTACGTCAACAATGGTACCATCAGGTGGAGTCGCGTAGCAACCTTAATTGCGCGCGCAGTTGCGCGCAATTCACTCCGCAAGATCAGGATGGATGTACATATCGAACAGTTTTGTGCACGGCGCTGCGGCTCATCATCATGCGTTGCGCGCTCATATTAAGCTTTAGTTAGCCTATCAAATTTTAGCGAAAATTCAAGCGCCGAGTCAACACTTTACCTATGTTTGAAATTCTAGCAATTTTGAACAATTTATGGTGGAAAAACTAATTACTGTATCATGAAATTGTATATCATGAAATTCGTAGGATGTTACCCTACCCACGCGCGCGGCGCAACGTTCCACATTTGGACGTCACTTTTAATAGCCATCCTGATCCAGTCAGAAGAAATAGACGTAGACGGGCAACGTCCGTCGACATAAAATTGAATCATCAATGCTATAGTAATAGTTGCTTGCGTGAAAACCATGGCAAACTACGGAGTTTATGAAATAAGTAACTTCGTGAAATAATGCAATTGCGTTGTTAAAAAGCTCATCAACGTGGATCGTCGGATCGAAGCTGCCCATGTCCCACATGCATTTAGAATTGCGCGTTTCTATTAATATTTTCTTCAAGCTCGGGGGAGGGAAATTAAGCGCCTGCAAATGGGTAACGGGCTCAATTCTTGTTAACTTTATGAATATCGATGGTCCTGGTGGCTCTCGTCAGCAATTTACCTTTTTTACCCTTACCTTACTAGCTTACTGCAAACTGCCCAGTGACAGAATACCTCTAGTGGGTCGTCGAGCGCAGAATTTTACCACTCAATTTGGTCGTCACCGTCTCATGATTTTTTTTATCAACCATCCATGTTTTTTGCGGTAAATAATATTTCCCATCTGGATGTGCCTCTAAGATCAATTAAATGTAATTCAGTATAATTTGATCGCATTGGCCGCGGCCCGCCGCAGGCGAAAAATTTTATGGTACAGTATTTCCGATCTGAATATGCCTCTGAGATCAATTTGCAATGTAATAATTTGATCACAGCAGCCCGCCGCAGGCGAAAAATTTCATGGTATTTCCCATCTGAATATGTCCTAAGATCAATTTGTAATGTATAATATGACCACAACGGCCCGCCGCAGGCGAAAATTTCATGGTATTTCCATCTGAATATGTCCTAAGATCAATTTTAAATATATAACTTGATCACAACAGCCCGCCGCAGGCTAAAAATTTCATGGTATTTCCCATCTGAATATGCCTCTAAGATCAATTTTTAATGTATAATTTGATCACAGCGGCCCGCCGAAAACTAAAAATTTCCTTGTTTTTAGACAGTTTGCCATTAATACTCAACATATTTAAGCACGTCTAGAACTTATGCAAAAATTTATCTACCTGAGCTGAAAAAAATCTGAAGAAATATCGATCAGACGCCATGTTATAGCCAAAACTTTTCATAAACTTAATATTTCCTTGTGTTTCAACAGTTTGTCGTATATACTCAACTTATTTAAGCGTGTCTAGAACCTTTGCATAACATTCATCTATCCGAGGAAAAAATAATTTTGAAGAAATATCGATCAGACGCAATGTTATAGCCCAAACTTACTTTTCCAGAAATTTAACATTTTCTTGTGTTTTAACAGTTTGTTAGTAAGACACAACTTATTTACGCATGTTTAGAACCTTTGCAATAAATTTCATTAACCAGACGAAAAAAGAATTTTGAGAAATATTTAGATAAGACGCAATTTATAGCCAAAATTTTTCATAACTTGATATTTCCTTGTGTTTCAACAGTTTGTCGTATATACTCAACTTATTTAAGCGTGTTTAGAACCTTCGCATAACATTCATCTATCCGAGGAAAAAAGAATTTTGAAGAAATATCGATCAGACGCAATGTTATAGCCAAAACTTTATTTTCCATGAACTTAATATTTCCTTGCGTTTCAACATTTTGTTTGTAATACTCAACTTATTTGAGCATCTTTAGAACCTTCGCGAAACAGTCATCTACCAGAGGAAAAAAGAATTTTGAATAAATATCGATCAGACGCAATGTTACGGCCAAAACGTACTTTTTCAAAAACACGATATTTCCTTGTGTTTCAACAGTTTGTTAGTTATAATCGACTTGTTTAAGCATGTTTAGAACCTTCGCAAAACATTCATCTACCAGGGGAAAAAAGAATTTTGAAAAAATATTGATCCGTTCTCAAGTTATAGCCAAAACAGTGTGCAGAGTGAATATTGTGAGTATTCATTTGCCGGCGACCACACCATCGAGCGCAGCTCTGGCGACCAGCGAGCGTAGGATGAGATTTTACCTGTAATTGTATTGTGGTCGTCGAGCATGGCGACCAACACCAGCGAGCGTAGCTCTTTCAGCTTTTTTCTGACGACCAGCATATTTTAGAGCTGCGTGTGCCTTTATAATTTGAACTATCATTTGAACGAGAATACTTTGACGCTTCTTCATATGCTCAAATATTACAAATAATTAACGTATGGTTAATACAAGTCGATTTCAAACACAAGTAAATATCCAACGCATTATTATAAATGTTTGAAGTAAGTAAACTTAGGTTTTGCGATATGGTACAGCTGCGAGGACTTGAGGCAGTCATCGTAAATGTAGTGAAGACTTACGACGGCATAATACCTACTCTTGAAGACATAAATCGAGCTTTACACTTGTCAAACACAATGAAATACTCAGTCGCTATGAAGTTGTAAGTTGTGGCTATGATCTGTGGGCTGTTGTAAAGCATCGTAAGTAGTATATATTATGCAAAATTTCAATGATAATTTGGTCTTCATGGAAAAATTTGGTTGTCTTGGTCCACTAGGTCGCCACAAATGTGGCTGTTGGTTGTCGAGCGACGCTCTCTCGCTCGCTAGGGTTCTGTCACTGGGCTGCAAAGCTTCACCTCTCATCAGACCAGGACCGTAGCTATAAAGCTATAAAGCTATAATCCAAATCATGGCAGTAAGTTTATAGTTTAAATAGTCTACACTCTACACTGTAGACTATAACTACAAATTTATAAGGTATTGCGATATGAAATGTCGTCCTCAGGTGAAACGTACATTCACCTCTAATTTCTGTAAAAGTCTAAATATTTTCGTGAATTTCCGTGATGAATCAGAGTCTGTCGTCATGAATTTTAGAGTTTCACTCGACTTTGATGACCGAAAGCCTGATTACCAAGTATGAAATTCATAAATCTCAAAAGCTGAAACATTGAGAAATGCTGAAAATGTTGGCCTCCCCAACGCCTTTTTGTTTTACAAGGGTTGGCGGATATCGTGGTGTTGGAAATTGAGTAATAGGATATATGTGTATAGTCACAATACAACTACTGTAGTACTGTATTTCTGGAAAGTGCCTGAAAATGCTCCTTTATAAAATCAGTGGCAAAATGTCCTTTTTCAACCTGTCCATCTCTCCGTCCGTTTACGATACCATCGTTTCATCATATTTGGTAGCGCATGCGCGCATACTTTTTCACGTATTTAACAACTCCTATTCAGAAGCTGTGTTGAAATTTCTCGGTCACATATTGTGAGAAAAATACAATAAGATTCGGTAATCTTTCACTCACAGTGCTCGACTATCTCTGTGGAAAGGAGCTGAATACGAGTAGAAATAAAACAATCTGTTCACCAACTCCGAGTTTCATGCAAAATATTGAAATTTTACAATTGTCAAGGTGCGATGACAAATTTGGCGAAAAATGACGAAAATGCAAACCCCGTTACTCCTTTATTTCTACTCGTATTCAGCTCCTTTCCACAGAGATAGTCGAGCACTGTGAGTGAAAGATTACCGAATCTTATTGTATCTTGCTCCAATCAGAACCCTCTTTTTGTTGAGCACTTTCAATCAGATCACGATCAAAGTAAAGCATGGCGAACTTGACGAAATGCAATTTAGGATATTCCTTGAAGAACATACCTATTCCTACTCGTAATGCCTACTTAAAGTCCCTCATCCACCAGACGGAGAATTTCATAAAGCGTATCAGATGGAGGCTATTTTGGTTTGAAAGGCACGAGAACAAAGACCTGGACATCATCAATGATGACATTACAGATAGCACGTCAGTAGCGCGCCAGTAGCAGCCAGTAGCGCGTTGAGCACGCCAGCACGCTGGCTGCGTTGCATCACGCCAGTAATGAAGGCGGCATCGCCAGGTACGTTGTATCACGCCAGTCGAGACTGTAGTTGTACGCCAGCAGCACGCCAGTTTCAGATCATATACTGGCGTGTTACTGGCTTCCTGGCTTAAAGTTAGTTCCGACTGGCGCGATACTGGCGTGCTCCTGGCGCGCTACTGGCGTGCTACTGGCGCGATACTGGCGTGATACTGGCGTGATACTGGCGTGATAACGGCGTGAGGTAGGCCTGATACTGGCGCGATACTGGCGTGGTACTGGCCTGATACTGGCGCGGTACTGGCGTGATACTGGCGCGATACTGGCCTCGACGGATCGCTCAATTTACCAACTTTTCATAAACTTAATATTTCCTTGTGTTTCAACAGTTTGTCATATAATATACTCAACTTATTTAAGCGTGTCTAGAACCTTTGCATAACATTCATCTATCCGAGGAAAAAAGAATTTTAAAGAAATATCAATCAGACGCAATATTATAGCCCAAACTTACTTTTCCAGAAATTTAACATTTTCTTGTGTTTTAACAGTTTGTTAGTAAGACACAACTTATTTACGCATGTTTAGAACCTTTGCAATAAATTTCATTAACCAGACGAAAAAGAATTTTGAGAAATGTTTAGATAAGACGCAATTTATAGCCAAAATTTTTCATATAACCCTTGATATTTCTGTGTTTCAACAGTTTGTCATATACTCAACTTATTTAAGCGTGTTTAGAACCTTCGCATAACATTCAGCTATCCGAGGAAAAAAGAATTTTGAATAAATATCGATCAGATGCAATGTTACGGCCAAAACGTACTTTTTCAAAAACACGATATTTCCTTGTGTTTCAACACGTTGTTAGTTAGACTCAACTTATTTACGCATGTTTAGAACCTTTGCAATAAACAAATTTACCAGAGGCAAAAAGAATTTTGAAAAAATATCGATCAGACGCAATGTTATAATCAAAACTTTATTTTCCATAAACTTAATATTTCCTTGCGTTTCAACATTTTCTTTGTGATACTCAACTTATTTGAGCATCTTTAGAACCTTCGCGAAACAGTCATCTACCAGAGGAAAAAATAATTTTGAATAAATGTCGATCAGACGCAATGTTACGGCCAAAACGTACTTTTTCAAAAACACGATATTTCCTTGTGTTTCAACAGTTTGTTAGTCATAATCGACTTGTTTAACCATGTTTAGAACCTTCGCAAAACATTCATCTACCAGGGGAAAAAAGAATTTCGAAAAAATATTGATCCGGTTCGTTATAGCCAAAACAGTGTGCAGAGTGAATATTGTACGAGTATTCATTTGCCGGCGACCACACCATCGAGCGCAGCTCTGGCGACCAGCGAGCGTAGGATGAGATTTTACCTGTAATTGTATTGTGGTCGTCGAGCATGGCGAGACCAACACCAGCGAGCGTAGCTCTTTCAGCTTTTTCTGACGACCAGCATATTTTTAGAGCTAAAAATTTTTATAATTTGAACTATCATTTGAACGAGAATACTCTGAAGTTTCTTCATATGCTCAAATATTACACATAATTAACGTATGGTTAATACAAGTCGATTTCAAACACAAGTAAATATCCCACGCATTATTATAGATCTTTGAAGTAAGAAAACTCAGGTTTTGCGATACGGTACAGCTGCGAGGACTTGAGGCAGTCATCGTAAATGTAGTGAAGACTTACGTCGGCATAATACCTACTCTTGAAGACATAAATCAAGCTTTACACTTGTCAAACACAATGAAATACTCAGTCGTTATGAAGTTGTAAGTTGTGGCTATGATCTGTGGGCTGTTGTAAAGCATCGTAAGTAGTATATAGTATGCAAAATTTCAATGATAATTTGGTCTTCATGGAAAAATTTGGTTGTCTTGGTCCACTAGGTCGCCACAAATGTGGCTGTTGGTTGTCGAGCGACGCTCTCTCGCTCGCCAGGGTTCTGTCACTGGGGTACGGTTTTTAGTTTTCTCCATGAGTTTTTAAGTTAACCCTTTTCCACGACAGAATCAGAGAACAAGCCGTTATTGATCTCTCCTCCCGAATTTTCTTTATAGGGACGTATTCGCAAAATATCCAATTTTAGATGAGATCTCCTATTCGAATATGATGTTGGTATATTAATGATTCACGACTCACGAGAAAGAAAATGAAAGTTATTAATTTCTCTCATTTCAGGTTCTGTCTTGGCTTTAGATACATGGACATGCGTGACTTTGTGAAAATGAATCAATTTCAGAAATCAGAATACTATAGCGATATAAAAAAGTTGTTATAAACCACCAATATTCTATTTGTAATGCTCAGAAGCTCATTTGGCTACATTTTCAGGTGTCAACAAATAGAATTCTTATGTATTTCTGGGCCGTCTCCGGCCTCCGCTGAGAAACTGAACCTCTCTTGCCATTGTTTCGTAAGCGATGGTGTTCATATTATTTGGACTGCTCATAATTGTTGGTTCTGTGCCTAACATTAATGACAGGTTATGCAAGGAGCTGAGGATGGTTGACCAGGTTCTCAGCCAGGTGGGGAGAAGAAGATGGTTCGTCTGAGCTGGCATTAAAGTCAGATGGGGCTTGGTTCGTCTGAGCTGGCATTAAAGTCAGATGGGGCTTGGCGAGTAGGATCTGTCTCTGCCACGGAATGTGTGTTATATCAATCAGGTTGCAAGCGAGGCTGCGGGCCCTACTTAATCCAGTGTTTTGGAACACTCTCTCCATCCCTACAGAGAGTTGTGATACGAGGCGCGTCGTTTATCACAAGATATATTGTTATTCATAGTCTTCATTGATAAACATTCCCATTTGACCCTCATTTTTCTTGAGGGCCTGGCACATCCATGGCGTTTTCATAACGGACCATTTCTTCATCGTGTCACTTGATGTCACACTGGAGGAATAAGCTAATATAAGGTCCGGGGATAAAGACTCTACTGGACATATATTTTATATCTATTGAGCGGACTTGGTCAATCAGGCACAGTCAAGGGTCTCAGCCTTACTTCTACTCTTCTTCTTTCTTATCCATTCTTTGATAATCGCAAGACGTGTGCAAATGAAGTACATTATTAGATGTACATAATGCTGTTGTGACAGCAGCTATCAAATCTCATATGACATAGTAATCATATTATTTCATTTTAAAATTAATCGTGTCATTGTACGAAACGGGGTCACAGTCTCGATGACTCGAACAATCCAATTTCAAGCTCTTGACTCTTCACAGTCACGTGACAGTAAGGACATTTTGAACTAGGTCACGTGAGTTCCACTCGTTCCCAAGCCCTGCACACGTGAACTATCCACCCGCACATGTGATTTAGCCACCCGAACATGTGATTTAGCCACCCGAACACGTGACCTAGCCACCTGCACACGTCACCAACACGTGACCCAATCCCAAACCTCTGTCCCTATCACGTGACCTTTGCAGATTAGATTTTTCATAAGCATCCAATTATCAAGTGTCAACGTATTCGGGTGTTACGTTCCGTCTAATGGTCTTGATTAGGTCGCGTTGTAAATGGTGCACGTTAATATCCTCCATTTCTTTCATTGATTCCTTTAAGTCCTCCGGTGTTTCCTCAGTTCACGGAGTTGTCGTAGTTCCCCGAGGCAAGCTCCAAACCACGTTTATCTGACCAAATTCGTGTTGCTGTACGTAATATAGTGTGTTCGGTGTTCGCCCTTTGACCATTCTTCTTTGCCATGATACAAATGGTTCTTCTGTTAGTATAAAATTGGTTTATTAGGTTGAGAAATTAATGATTCTATCCGGAATTTCAATTCTTTTATATTACTGGCGAAGACCGTGCATCTCGCATCAAACAATGCTTATCAACATTGTTTGTGCAGTGGTGTTGAGGTTTCTTTGAATTAGGTCCACCTCTTCGTTGAATCTTGTGAGGGTTGTGACCATCTTGTCAGTTCGGTCCTGGAATAAGTCGAACTCCAAGAGGTTCTTGACTCTGGCCATCACAGATTTTAACACCACTACTACTGCTGGGAAACTATCTGGGAACAGGGGGTGGTGAAGCACAAATCTTCTTGGGTTGTTGTATTTCTTTATACTGACCCTAATGAGTGTTAAATTTCCACTACTTCAAAAGGATGCTTGATTTATTCTCGAATTAGATCAAAGGACACGAACTTGTCATTCAGTACATGCCACGTGACAGGTAAAATTTAGCAAAGAAAATCCTTAATCTTGTGGCTACCATCTCTCCGGTTATCTTGCGGTCCATGATAGCACATAGAATTATTGAAATGGGATTCTAGGTTAACTGAAGTCTATGCATTTATGAAATAAATTATTAATTACCTTGATTGCGGGACGCCTGCTGAGGCCCAGATGGAGCCAGGGAATATCCTTGATTGCGGGACGCCTGCTGAGGCCCAGATGGAGCCAGGGAAGGTCCTTGACTGCGGGACGCCGGCTGAGGCCCAGATGGGGCCAGGGAAGGTCCTTGACTGCGGGACGCCGGCTGAGGTCCAGATGGAGCCAGGGAAGGTCCTTGACTGCGGGACGCCGGCTGAGGTCCAGATGGAGCCAGGGAAGGTCCTTGATTGCGGGACGCCTGCTGAGGCCCAGATGGAGCCAGGGAAGGTCCTTGATTGCGGGACGCCTGCTGAGGCCCAGATGGAGCCAGGGAAGGTCCTTGATTGCGGGACGCCTGCTGAGGCACCCCACGGCGAAGAGAAGAAATTGGTATGAGAGGAGGTAACTCCTCCGGGAAAGGTACAGGGGCAGAAGTTCCCGGTGGAGGGGGTTGTGGGGACACGGAGGCAAGGTCCAACTCTACAAAGCTGGAAGAAGGAGATGAGGTGGTAGGAGAGAAGGCAGATGAGCTCAGGAGGAGATGATGTGGAAGGGGAGGAGAGAGGGCAGATGAGCTCAGGAGGAGTTGGGGGAGGAGGGAGAGCTGGAGGAGGTGGGGGGAGGAGATGAGGTGGAAGGGGAGGAGAGAAGGCAGATGACCTCAGGAGGAGGTGGGGGAGGTGTTGCCCAATGACTCATATCCCTGAACACTTGGAGTGCGTCGTTGATGAGCCTTGCATCATTAAAGAACTCCGTGATGAGTTCCCGTGTGATCACAAAAGTCCCTTCAGGGACAGTCCCGTCGATCCGGGAGATAATAGATGAGAAGTCCGGCAGGGTGGGGCAGGAAGGGGCAAGAGGAGGTGGAGGAGGTGGAGAGCTGGGTGGCGGAGTCCGTGCCTTCACCACCAAAGTAGCTGGAGGAGGTGGGGGGAGGAGATGAGGTGGAAGGGGAGGAGAGAAGGCAGATGTCCTCAGGAGGAGGTGGGGGAGGTAGGATCCGGGCTGCTGCAGCGCCCGTGGGGGCCAGGGGAGCCATCAGTTTCCATCTGACGGGCAAGGCTTCGGGCCCTTAGGCCCTTAGGGAGTAAAGGCCATCCCTGAAGGCTGTCTCAAATAGGTAGGCTTCAGCCTCAAGCTTCTTCAAAATTAAAACCCATTTTCAGGGAAATGGAAGCTTTGAAACTTTCAAGCCTCCTTTTTTATCTTTTTATGCTCGATTCTGTAGTCAAAGATCAATGCAAGACATAATGCAAATAAATTAATGCCAAACCATAAAATGGAAATGAGGTTTCAATGATCATCCTTTCCTTCTGTCCAGTTTTTGATGATAGCTTTTTTACGTATATCTTTTGTATCTATTGATTATTCATTATCCAACGCTGCATTGAAGCCAGCTTGGAGTCTTTTACTAGTATTGATTTTACTCTCTGAGGTACTGAAGTTTCCAGCAGGGTATGTTGATATTTCAGTCCTCAGAACACTGGTATTGAGAACCCTGCTGTATTCAGAATCATGCAGCCTTGATTGTTATTGCTTCTAATATTCCCTCTAGAAGCCTCTCAAAGGCTGTGAGGTCTTGTTTCTTCCCAATCTTATGCAGGGTTTGCAAATTGTATTAACTCCTGTGCGAATAAAATCTGCTCTGTTCATATATCCTTCTTCCTTATGTAATCTTCTTGATGTCAATGCTCTACCACGCTGCAAGGTTTCCTAACATTACTGATTACAATTACTTACATTCTTATCTAGGTCATCGAATCTGTGTAACACTGTGATCCCAGCCCGTGAGATCACCAAATCAATGTGTTAAATAGAAGCGATGAGTAGGTTTCTTCGGAAATTGACACGTCCACAAGTTCTATAATTCATCCCACGCCGGATGGCTTTTTTATAGTTACCTTCTTATCTAGGTTTTCTTTTTGAATATTAGGATACCATTTCCACAATAAAATCAAGGAACTTGCCCCCATAGTTCTCTCCAAGATGCAGATCAATAAGAATTAGCATTTCCAAACAGAAACAGGCATTTCGCTTAATATAGAATTGAGAGAAATAAGATAAGACATCCAGAATGAATAGAAAAAGAAACGATGAAAAAACGTGACTGAATCCAAAAAAATCAAAAAAGAAGTCAAACAAAAAAGAAAGAAAGATAGATTTAAGATGTATGATGAAAAATGACTTGAAACACGTTAAAAAGTTAAAAGAATGAGATACCTACTAAGCTACTAAGATTCGATGAAAGTTACGATTCCGTTGACCTACTTTGTAACTTGGACTAGTATTTAATTGGGACCCTAATTGAGGTAAACGTCGGGTGGACACTGCAGTTTCAACTTACCTATCCAATATGGCCTTGAAAAATTGCTCGATTTTATCAATTTTCGATTTTATCAATAAGCTGTGATATCTTTACCAAGTAATAAGTTAATATTTTAGTTTGCTTACATTCGCATTGAATTTTATAAAGGCAGTATCACTTAACTTTCTCAAATATTTACTCACTTATTACATGATTTCTTGAGTACAGCAAGTCCCATGACATGCCGATTTGATTCTTCTGGGTTCTCCCAAAGGACAAGAATGCCGAATGAAGGGTAACCAATTTTCTTGGTCTTGGGTGACTAAATTTTAGGTCAGCGAAGTTTGTCTGTTATGAAATTGAAAGTGGAACTTGGGTCAAATGAGTCGTAACCTTTTGTTTCGATAGCAACGTTTGTCTAGAATCCAAGCCATAATTAAGTAAATCATCTTTATGTACCATTTCTTCAATAGCAGCCTTTTAGAACCAACCCAAAAGTTTGCTTGCTACCCACGAGTGTGCTGATATATCTTTCAATAAAACGTGGAAACGTCGCTAAAGTCTTCTTGGACTTGATGTGTGTCCATGTGCTGAGATTTTGGACTTTTTGTAGGTTGTCTAGGCTCTCAGAGGCGGAGAGGGTAGGGAAGTTCAGGTTTTTTCTTCTTTCTTTTTTGGAATCGGAAGCTATTTGAATCGTACCTTATACCTTCCTGGATCATCAGCTTATCATTCTGTGATCCTATGATCATCAGAATCTTCTTCTTTTTTAAGCCGCTCACATTCACAGTATCGCAGAGCTAATGCCGTGAAAGTTGCGGCGAGACTATCCTTGTACTCCTCTGGATATAATATAGTAATGTGTTATATTTTCTCGCCCATGGACTGCTTCGTCATGATGTCACATAATAGACATTTTTGATTACATGGGGTCCTATTGAAAGGGTCTGGGTCAAATTCTATGGCCAGTCAGTATCAAATCATACCAGAATGCTGGCTCCTGTGTCAATTTTAGCATGACGCAAAAGTCAAAACGTGCATGCCACTTCTTTTGAAATTATGTAAATCAACAGTTTTTCTTATGATAATGAAGTAATAATAGATTAATAATAACTGGTTGAGCGATTATACGTGAGCTATAATTACAACCACCTACATCTCTTCCTGTCCCCGAGAAGCTGCGACCCACTAGCGTGGGCCTGATAAAATATAAAATTTCAAAAAGTCTCTGGGTGAGCAGGGGTGCTTGTCAGATGCTTGACAGGTAGCATCACATTATCTTGTACTTATATGTAAACATAGCAACATAGCAAGTCTCCTTTCTTTTGAATAAAGAAGCAATAAAACACCATGTTCTTACTGATAAGTGATTATTATTTAAATTATTGAATCAAAGGTCTGTGCAGACGTGCAGTGGTAATGATGTAGCGAGTCGACGATATATCGTTCATTACTCTTGAAAGTACATCATTTGACTATTGTAGTCAATGACGGGTCGATGTTAACTCCAGAACATATGCAATGAAGAATCCATGTTTACATGATGCTCTGTAACGTAAGCGTCCTTCTCCATCCATGCCCTGGTTCCATCCCATATTGAGGATGCATCCTTCTTTACGGGAATTTGTCGAGATAATAATATAATCCTTATAGACTCACACCGAATCTTTTTTGCGTCTGCTCAATGGCGTAGGATGATTCTTTTCTTCCAATCTTGAAATCTCAGTGATCATGTCTTCCTAATTGTCTGGGACTCCCTTTAGACGATATAATAATGACGATACCTTATCTGCAACCCCAAGGAAACCACCTACTGCTTGCCTCCTCTCTTTCCTGTTCAAATGATTTCTGAGGTTTCTCGTTTTGATGAATGCATGAATCCAATCATCTCAAGGAACCTTATTCTTGAACCTTTTCTCTGTCTTGTTCTGTTTGTTCACGTATGGTGAAATCAGTATCCTCAGGTCCTGGAAGCCAATTGGAAAACCCCAATCACACAAGAGCTCTATCCGATTCTCAAAGATATTTCCTCCTCATGAGTTAAAATCAGTCGAGATATATTTGTTATCAAAAAAGAGACAACGCATTTCAACGCAATTTCATCATAATAGCTCAATTGTACTAGTTTGACCTGGTTGCATTTTTAAAAGTTTACCATCAATATTAAGGACACAGTTTATAGATGCATTCGGACAGTGCTTGAGCCTGCATAGAGTCCAACTAATAGTTAATTTTATTTTTTAGAAAAGATTAGTTTATGAATTAGATAAATTTCAGAATAATTCCATAGCAAAATGCTCAAGAAGGGCACTCAAAGGGGAATCAATAAAGGATGTTTGTGGGGAACAAACGTCTGAACAATTTCATACGGATCTTTACACTTTGACTGTCAGTATAGCTGGATTAAAAAGATATCTACTAGTTAAAGGTCGTGTTTCTACGACATAAGCAGGACCGAGCAAGTAAGGAAGATTCCCGGGCCGAGTAACAGCCACTTTTATGCCGGCGGTTAGCAGAAGACCCCATTGCACACGCAGAGCGCACCAGACACACACCGACCAGTCACGAGGACGCTCACCACTTCCTCCCACCAATGAACAAGAAGCCCCACAACTCCGTGTACCTCCTGAACCGCTAAAAGACACCCACCCGTCTTCGGGGGCCACGCCCACCCAAGACGTCCCACTGCAGCATGAGGCCAGCGAGATGCCACCCCAAACACCCCCCCCCCCCTTCTACTTATTACACATCACAACATCATACACCGCGAGTGTATCCTCCCACCAAACCCCAAATCTGCCAAGACTATTTAGGGCATCAAATGTGGAAGATTTAATTGACATTTTAGAATTTAGACCTTATCAAAACTGCCGGCGAAGTGGAGTACAGGCCCATCGTCGGGGCTCCCGCTGCTACCTGGACTCAATTGCTCTGCCCATCCGCAAAGCAGGAGAAGGGAGCAGGGCCCGGGTGAAACGGTCGAACGAGAAGTTCGTCCTGCATGACCAGATAGGCCAGGGGCAGAACTACATAGGAACATAGACTGTCAAAAAGACTTAACATCTTGACACTTGTTCCACATGCTCAACGGAAAAAATTACAAAATAATAAAAAGTTTAAGGTCCAGTTTTTCTCATAAACAATATTCCGATATTTCAGTGAAGTATGATCTGAAGGCGTCGATTTCATTCGCTCTAAGAATCGTGAAAGATTTCAGTTGCCTGGAGGAGTTTTAATAAATATCTTATACAATATTTAATTTTTTGGCTTAATTGGTCACTCTACTCAACAGAATAAAAAAGTACCCCGCAGTAGAGTCAAATGAACTCCATATTATCATCGGCTCTCCAACACATTCAGGGCCGAAACATAAGTGGAGGAACAAGAGATAGGAATGGTATATTCGAAGAGAGAGAAGACAAGTGGAAGCAGGAAATTCTGGAGGTCAGGCTCCATCAACATCTCACCACCACAGAACTGCATGTGGTAGTGTAGGATGTGTATTTTCACTTTCAGCAGTGCTGGCGCCGGGCAGACTGCTTCATGAAGTGCTGCCGGCCAGGCTGCATTATTGAGGTATGATATTGATACCAACAGCTCATCACCACAGAACTGCAGGTGGCAGGAAGAGAAACTGCTAGAAACATGGTATATGATTCTCATGAAATGCTAATCTAGCCAGTCGAAGACCTCTTACAGATAAAGGGAAGAACATGCCATCGCTCACTGCGGAGCATCTACATACCACAACATACCACAAGGTTCGGTTTTATGACATTACCGACAAAAGAAGTCAAGATCACCTAATAGCAACGGAGAATTACTCTGTACTTACAAGGAAGAGGAAGTTTCAGCTACTAATAACAGAGGTGTTTTAAAACAGGCGTTTTTAAACAGCATCTATCCATACTTTAAAAGTTCTTAGATAGGGTTTTCCTCTGCAGTAAGAAGTTCCAAGGACCCACGCGTTTTCCTGCGGATGCCTGAAGAAGTTTTACTGTCTCAAGGACAACTCTTCCATGGATATTCGTGTTGTCCCCAGTATGGCAATGGCTATATCTTTGATGTTTACACCTTTCGGCTACTACCCTTGGACCAGTGCCTAAGGTTGGACGAGAAAAACGTCAATAATTTAATCTATGTCCCCTAGTGAAATGCGCGGACCCCGGACCCGACGCTCACCTAAATACCCAGTATAATAATATTTATGACTCACTTGGAAACACACTCATTAGTTAGATCTCACATTGCGAGGTATGGATAAAACGAAGAATAAGAGCCAATACACTCCGTAATTAAGAGACCGATTATTCAAATACTTGCCAGTCATTACATAACCATGGCAACATAACCATAGCAAAAAAACACATCAATTAAATCAGTCGCCTGGCCTGACTGGAGGCCTGCATCCAAACTGTGGAAATTAATTAATCACATCATAATAAATCATTCATTCAATTCTAAATTTACGTCATTTATTATTCATTCAGTTCTAAATTTACGTCGTTGAAAAATGAAAACTTAACACCATTTATACAAAATACTTTGATGCCTATTTTCGTCTATTGTGACGCAGAAGATTTGAGTCCAGTAAAGTTCGATTTGATTCCTAATATTCCTGAAGTCGGACTCCTTCTTCGACTTGTATCAACTATTTTCTTGAAATTTCTAGAGATTGGAAATAACTATTATTGATAAGTATAATAAGTATTGGCCCGGAAGAGGCAAGCATCACCGAAGGCCAAAGTTATAAAAAGCTTTTGTTGCCCGGATCTTGGAATAAATGACTTAACAACATGTTACGCCCTATTATGGGAGACAATGATTGAAAATTAAAGCCCTTATCTAGAAACTGAAGGGCTGAATATAAACTTCTATCTTATGTGAAACGATCAAAGAGGGAGCTAACAAGTGGGGAGTTGGAAACTGGGTAGAAATTCAAAGAGATCCATCTCTGGAGCTTCAGCACCGAAGCTATTCCCAATTAAACGAGATGCACTAGCTAAGACAATCTCAAGAACAAAGTCCTGAGTTTTATGTGAGTAGTTTGAACTTATTATAAGTGTAACTGAACTTACAACTGTAACTGTGTGCAGTATTATAGACTTATAGAGTTATAGGTTCAATTTGTTGTCAAGGAAATGGACTGAGACAAGGATTTATTGACTCCCTGCATCATCAATATTTAAACAGCTCAATCAGTGGCCATAAATAAATCAAATTGATTAAGTGTCAGAACTTATCAATATGAACAATCACCGTCATAAATTCATAAGTTAAGTAGTATAAAATTATTACGATAATATAGTCATCTATCTACTTATCTAGAGAATAACTAGCACCAGGAATCAAGTACCCTGATCGAAGGAACAGAAACAAATCCTTGCTTTTCATTTAAATATTTAAATATAGTTAAGATTTCATTTTCAGGGAATTGCCATATGAATTAAACATTTTAATTTCTATGGAAAGAATCATATAAGTAAATTGATATCATATATTATACCTAACTAATTAAAATATGATACATAACTAATTGCCAATTGCACAACTAAGAGTGAGCGAGTATTGAAAGATCTTTACAACCTTATTATTTTACTGTTTCAGATAAGCAAATAAATTCGATTGAAGATTAGTGAGTGAGGGTACCACGCCCTTCTCTGCATTGTGGACGGAGACTTTTCGGACATTTTTCTTGCCCTCGAAGAGCTGGAGGTCCTCCGTCCTGGACCACGATCTTCCACTGTTGTGCGGAAACTACCGCTTTGTGCGGCAGTGAGGGTTCAGAACCTCAAAGAGGCCCTTACACTTCCTATCAGTGGAGGACAGAATCCTACATTTGTTGCAAACAGCATCGATCCATATTCTAAAAGTTCATACTTCAAAAGTTCTCAGATAGGAGTTTCCTCTGCAGTAAAAAAGGACACATGCGTTTTCCTGCGGAAGTTATACTATCTCAAGGATAACTCTTCGCCATCCATGGAGATTCGTGATGTCCCCAGTACGGCAATGTCTTTATTTGCAACGCACACACCTTCCGGCTACTACCCTTGAACAGCGTCTTATTATGATGCAGGCGATTTCGTAAATATTTTAGTTCAAGTTGTAAACTTGTCAAGTACGCTTTGATTTCTAATATTCCTGAAGTCGGACTCCTTCTTTGGCTTAAGTGTTAGTTGAACTACATGGCTGACTACGTGCTACTCCATTTTGGGTAGAACCTTAATAAAAAGTTGAAAGTTAAGGCCTTCTTAAGAGACCTACCTTGAGCTGATTATACATTGTGCTCTTATCAAAGAGGGAGTAAACAAGTGGGGAGTTGGAAACTGGGTAGAAATTCAAGAGATCCATCTCTGGAGCTTCAGAAGACAATCTCAAGAACAAAGTCATGAGTTTTTATGTGAGTAGTTTGAACTAACAACTGTAACTGTGAGCAGTATTATAGGTTCAATTTGCTTTCAAGGAAATGGACTGGATCAAGGATATATTATCTACATGTCTCATCAATGTTTCAACAGCGAGATCAGTAGCAATTAATCCAGAGTGGCAGCAGGTTAGTACATGTCAGATCAATATGAAGAATCACACGTTCTTGATGAGATCAAGATCGTCTCATCCTCCGTCATGAATTGCTAACTAATTAGAAGTAGTAGGTATAAAATAACTAGGATAATATTGTCATCTATCTAGAATACATAGCACCAAGTATCAAGTTCTCTGATCTTGGAAAAGGAACAAAACCTTGCTTTTAAACTGTTCCTCAGCCACAACCAGCAGGCCAGTGAACAGCGATCAATTTATTTATAGCTGGACTACATAAACCAAGAAGGGTAACATGGGATGATTGCAGATTTCTGGAACTGCGACCAGAAGAAATGGCCAATTTAACATCTGCAGTCAATTCTGACCAGGAGACTTCATTTGCAACGGGTCCAATATAGATTGACAAACTACTGCCGAATCCTCCAGCAAGCTGTGTCCTCCAGACACCAGTTTATTAACCTACTAGCAAGCCCGTTGGAGCTGCTTGATACTACAGAACCAAATACTAATCTCAAAAAAACAGTTCATGAGGGAGCAAAAGTAACAACGTTTATTTTGAAAATTGAAAATTTATTTAGACCCTGCGACCCTGCGTGGTGCGCGCTCAGGCTAAGTGCAGCAAAATAAAATTCATGATTTTACGCCGCGCATTTGCTCTTGCAAGCATGAGACTTTATCTGAAATAACTTTGCAGAATGACAGCGCTGCGCGCAGAGTTTCAGCGCGCATTATTAATTAGAATGAGCGCGCGTTTTGTTTATTTCGTTAGTTCAACAATTTTATTTTCCCTTACGTTTACGTGAAGTGTTCTGAATCTGAATCGAACCTCTCCTTAATTTTGAAACAGGCCGAGACGCACGGACATCGTTTGATGCGAATTTATTTCATCGGTTGAACTCTACCGCTAAGAGATTTTTTGTAATACCTTCCTACTTTCCTAAACTTCCAATAATTGTCGTCCTAGTTCCTACATGCCTCATGAAAACATGAACTACAAATCTAAAAACATCAACATTCAAAAGCAACATCTCGACAGCTTTAATCAATAACGTAATATTAACACTACATTGCGAACTACTTTATGTTGCACGTGCGCAAATATCCAATCTCCATAGCAACGGCACCTCTTTTTTCCCCTTTGCATTCGTTTCTCTTGATATTTTCTTGGCAAGGTCAAATTTAATTGTATACGGCGGCACAGACAGACATAATTCACGTGCTCTTACGAAATTATAATTAAGATTGGACGATATCTGTATTGTATTCCCCAATTAAATTCATATTGATGATATTATATAGATTGGATTTATATAATTGCTGATTTGATTTAACCTTTGGCGTGTCAGCATCCTTAATGATTATTTACTGAAGGAAGATTCAAAAAAATCTTCGGAAAATGAAAGATGAAGGAAATGAAAAGTAGATTTGAGAAATTCATATCCCCATACAAAGCAGCGCCAGCTTGACACCTAACACGCTCGGAAGGGTTTTCCGAATCCGTTCTTGAAATAGATTGGAATAAGTCACAACAATCCAACCTATACGATACGAAGTCACTGTGCTATGCGAGTATTGACTCTTTAATAAGGTAAAGTACATTAATTTTCAGTTCTTTTTACAATGTGCTTCCAAATAGAATCTCGTTTACTCTTTATTGATTTTTGATTCGAATGCAGGTACACCATAGCATATATATGTAATCATTAATTCAAATTGATTAAACAAGAAAGCAATATCTAAATTAGAAATAGATTTCGCAAAATAAGACAGTATTTAAACAATTCGGAAAATGAGAGGGCGAAGAGGGTCACTGAAATCCCGGTAGCCCTATGATGGAATTGTGTGTATATTGGATAATGAAAACCCGAATATGAGAGCTGTACGGTATATTCGCGTCAGTCAGAATACCGTGAAGTAGATATTGGAGAATGATCTTTGTACCTACATTTCGCAATAGATTTCGTAAAATAAGACAGAAATGAAACAATTCAGAAGATACGAGGGAGAGGAACCTCAATGCAACACCGGATGCAAAATGATAGAATCCATTAAGGGTAACCAAACCATATTATATGAATACCATGTAAGTAAGTAGATACAAGAATATTTATTCTATCTTTATAACACTTCAGCTAACTGCTAGCAATATCATGGAATCATGTCATCCAGCTGAACAGCACAATCAGCACCCAGGCTGCTGAACCATCTCAACCAAGTGAGACAACATTCACACAATGATAGCTGATTGTAACAAGTAATACTTTAATATTGTACGTTCTATCATGCTACACATGATTATCCGTCTTATTCTTCTAATAAGATGACAAGTCCTGCCAAATGGGGGAAATTCGAAGATATCTGAAGATTTGAGGCTTTCTGCCGAAGAGGGGAAAGCTTAATCAATGACTTTGATGATGGGGCCTTTGCTGGGACCCTCGTCGATAGGATCGACAATTCAAAAAGTTGTGGGTCATCATTCTGACATATGAAGATTTCCAACGTGAGGTTTCAGGCCTCATGGTCCACTTCAACCATGGAGCCTTTGCCGAGACCTTCACAGGTGGTATTGACGAAGCTCCGCGTTACGGTGCCCTGCACTGCCTGGCTCAGCATTGCCAGGGTTTCACCACCTTGGATTATGCATTCTGGACCACTTCTTATGATCGCCATCAGGAAATAATGGGCATCATTTACAGCGCCTATGAAAATATGAAGAAGATGAAGATTGAGCCACACTCATAAGGAAGCTGGATCGTCTATAAAGGAGGCTGAATCGTCCACAAAGGAAGCTGAATCATCTACACAAAGAAAGCGCTTCGAGCAACTATATGCTGCCGGAGACGAGGAGCTAAGAAGATTACATTAACTTTTGAAATGAATCATCTTAAATCATTAAATAAACTACGAAATATCATATAGTATCGACCCTATTTCTTAAACTTTAAAATAAACCTGATAATAATAATATGTTTGTACAACCAAGAAGTTAATTTGAATATGATACAATATGGACCTGATAAATGAAGCAGCGAAAATAAACCGCCTCGAAGTATAGAAAGAATAAATATAGAAAGATGGGGAATGTTGAAATCATAAGAACCCTACAAGACCAGCAGAAAAATTTGCGAGGATGGAGAAAGAACTTGGAAAAAACGCCAGAAAAATGGGAAACTACATCCGGGTATTGTTCTGTGATTGCCAAGATTGAGGCAGATTCATAGACCAGAATGGATTACGGAAGATGAGGAACCCTCTGCCTCCAGAAGCTATGGTCCGGAAAAGTAAGATAGTAAGTTTCCTTGATTCCCCAAATTCCTTAAAGCCAAGACCTACCCTAACCCCTATAGGGTAGCCCAGACTGTTATCTGATATTCTACACTGAATAGTGAATATCATCTTAGTAGCCAAGACATCAAACAAAGAATTCTAAGATGACAGCTATATACCAGCTTGAAGAGAGTGACACTAGTGACCAAGGTTATGAATCCCATGACACAGACAAGGAACATTATCTTGTATTATCTTGTATTATCTTGTATTATCTTTTCATGTTTTCAATTGTATTTTCTTTTCATGTGACCTTCAATTGTATTATATGTTTTTATAATGTCTTTTTTATCTCACTATTTTCTTGCTAGTACTGATCTATTATTACCCTTTGGTATTTGAATCATAATATTCTAATTCTCTACATCAAGTGTGAAATCGCTTGTAATCCTTCCGGGGCACTCTCAGACCCCAAAAATCAGAATTGAATAAAATAGAAAACACATTGCATATTTATAATACTGCTATTTGCTAGATCTAACAATGTTTGAGGTAAGAGGTTATAACTGAACAATCTTTTTTCAATAGTAACACTCGAGATTTTCCTTACAATGCTCCCATCATAAGACTATTTTGGCATCATAAGACTATTTGAATTATTGAATACTGGATTTCTCAAATTTGAGATTTATGTTGCCCGCGGGGAGCGGTCTCAGTGGTAAGGGGGAAAGATGTTGGATGATATCCCTGAGCTCTCTCCTGGAGGGGGTCCAGGGCCGGCTAGGTTTTGGTCTGTCAACTCTTAGTAATACTATGAATACGTGCCATGAGAGACAACGGGAGTCCATTGCACTATCCACCCTTGCTGTGGGTCAAGGGATTTGTGGGCTGAAATACGTAAGACGTCTACAGACACTGCTCAGAGATACTTGGGGGCAGCCCAGATTGATTCAGGACTTTAGGGAGCTGCTTTATGAAGGCTCCCTCGTGGGTTTTACTGAAAGTGAGACTTGTTTTGTCCTGGGTTACCAGTCTGACAAGTTTCTGCTTAGGTGACTGCCCTGGGGTAGTAAGCATGATGCACATACCTACTTGATCGACACTGGTTTTCGAGTAGTTTGATGCAAGGGTATAAGGACATGCCACTGTTAGACACTTCAAATCTCACATGTCAATTACATAACAATGCTGAAGCACTGAATAACCATGTTAGTGTGCCACCAGCCTTGATCATGACAAGAGCTAGAGGAACACCTCATAGACGCACATAGTCGCATAACAGAATCAATTGTGTCACACAACACGAACACGTGGTCAACGTTCCATGCATCAATTGATTACGTTTATGACTTGTATTGACTAATGTAATTTAGATTAAGTGATAAATAATAAGTGATAATGATGAATATAAACTTATAAACAATTTAACTGAGCATTGGCTTCAATTTATATCAAAGAACATAGTACTGAAATCTTCAACGAATAAATAGATTTCGTCAAGAGATGGCAGATTGAGAAGTAGGTCAGGCAGATTATGGGAGATTGGGACATGATTTGGAGCTTCGTCACAGTACAAAGCAGATGAAAACACCTAAAGAATAAAGACAGCTGACAGACCTTCCATGAGCGATCAATGGCGGGACTTTCAGTTTCCATATTTAACAAAAAGTCGACAGCAGAGGCAATAATCTAAGTCCTACTCTAGATAAAATAAAATGAGTATTTCTTATATTGCTGAAGGTAAACAAATCCCTCAAACGGCATAATTGTCAGCCCCGCCGTTTCCTCGGTGAGCACCTCAAGTTCCAAGAATCCAGGATGAGAGCCACACCAACCACATTAAATCATTAAGATGCTGGAGCTGAGGGATTTGCTCTATGAAGGAACCATCGTGGGTTTAACTGAGATGTCTCGAGGACCCGGGTCCTCTTCTGGGTTAAGTCTGACAGGCGGACTTGTCCTCTTCTGGGTTGAGTCTGATAGGCGGACTTGTCCTCTTCTGGGTTAAGTCTGATAGGCGGACTTGTCCTCTTCTGGGTTGAGTCTGACAGGCGTCTGCGTAGTTGACTGCCCTGGGGTAGCAAGCACGATGCACATGCCTACTTGATAGACCCTGGTCGTCAATTTGTCTGGAGGAAGTCAGAGGCACTTATAGCTGCGTGCCGAATACAGATTCCTACAGTAGTCCTTTAATAGTATCATAGTCGACAGAACTTAAGCTTCGCTTAGGTCTATGTATTAAAGCCGCCTACTATATAATATGTTCTGTTTCAATAAGATAATCAGTTCAGATTAATGAATTGATTAATTCAATATGCGTGGCGTCGTAAGAATATTGCCAAAGACTGCAAAGAAAGACATTGGTCATGGAGCACCATGACAAACTGATGTCATATAACTCCCTAGACATAATGGCAGTGGTTGTGAGAATTTCTCCACTAAAGCAAATTAATACCGTTATTTCCACCTAATTTGAAAAGAAACCACCACATAGTGAAGTTGTACAAGATGTTACCCACACCCGAAACAGCAGAAAGGTAGCTAATGCCCAAATACAGCAAAGGGCAGCTAATGCCAAACCTGCAAAGCATCATACTATTTGGCGATCTCTTGCAGCTATCACCTGTTCACTCACATCATCCACTCATTGGTTTACACTTTACAATGACGATGAGTGTCATGAAGAAGGTGCATAGGATTTAAGTGTTTGTTTTTAAGATTAAGTTCTTCTATAAGTGTATGATCGTATAACTTCTTGATAAAATTCCATAAAGTCCCCGTACACCTCCGAATGGTCAGAATCCTGAACGCATGAAGGGACCACCAATTTCATGCTCTTCACTATATTGGGGCCTCGAAGATATCCAGCCTGAGAGAAAAGGCAAGACAAGATAGAGGATCGTTACAGTGATTCATGTCTCCATTAATTCACGAATGTAGGTCTATAATAGATTATAGAATAGAATTCACAAAATTACAGAGGTTACCTCCATTGAAACAATATAACGGTGAGGGTAAAGAACATAAGAAATGAGTGACATAACAAAGCTTGATTTGTTCAACCAAGACAAGAAAATGTAATTTAAATTGTTCCTTTATTTGTTATTGCATTTTTAAAGATAAGAAGTTCTAAGACATAAGATCGAGAAGGGGAGGCTCCTAGGTGGAAGTGTGCAAATACGTCACCCCCTCCTCATAACGAACTCGAAGATGTGATAAGCCAACAAGGTATATGTAGGGTATTCTACCCTTAGTCCGTAAAGAAGTATTTATTTTATTCCCAAGTTATTTCCTCTATCGTGAAGTAAAGGAGAAGAGCGCGATATTTTATAATTGGGGATACTATAGAAGTTACGATAGAGTTTAATAAGCCTTTTGTGATAGGTAGGAAGGGCAGCCGGGTAGGTAATAAGGTCAATCAGGAGTAATAGGTGAACAAAAGGGGAAGGCGCAACAGCCCGGAAAGAAATTCCTATCCTATTGACAGGTGTTTAAAACTATTAAGAAGTAAGGAAATAGACCGTATCTAATCAGTACATAGTCGAGGCGGCAGACTTTTTAGATCAGAAGATCAGTTGTCGTATTTAGGGAACGACCTGATTTTCAGGAAAACGGAGACCTATTCTCTGGGGACTCATTCCCAGATATTTTATATTTTAACTAGATAAGATTTTGTTTGGAGATTTTATTATATTGTATTTTATAGATAGTACTTATCTTATCCTTTATTTACTCACCTAAATATCCGCCTCTATCTAAGTCTACAAAATACTGAAAGTCTGATTATTCCTTCGAAAGTCTTGAGTACTATCAAATATAGAATATAGATACCTACCTTTATATCCCAGTGGTAGCTATAGTATATATCAAGGTTTATATCTTGGAACACAGATCCAGGAAGGTGCATAATGCATAATGCCTACTATAAAAGTAGACTTACAGTAGAACTACCAAGCTAGTGAGATACAGTGAAAGAGTCAGTGAATAACAATACATCTCGCTCACTAAAGTTCCATACTTCATAATACATTTGACTAGTCTTGCCACAACTTTCACTTCATCAGCTCCACGATACTGTGAATGTGAGTGGCTTACTATAGTTAATACAGTTAATTGAAAATTAATTTTCTCGGCTAACCACTATTAGGTTTGGACTGAGCGGCCAAGGGGGGTGCACCAGCCAAGGGGGTGCATCATGGAAATGGTATCTTCATATTCAAAGAGAAATCCTAAAATAGACACAAGAAAGAAGATTTTGATGAACATAGGATCACAGTATTACAAGCTGATGATCCAGGATTCCAGGAACGATTCAAATAGCTTCCTGAAAACATGAACTTCCCTACATTCATTGAATCTTAGTTTGAATCTTAACGTGTTTTAAATCATTTTTCATCATAACTCGTAAATCTTTTCGTTCTTTTTTTCTTTTTTGTTTGAGTTCTTTTTATGAATTTTTTCATTGAATTCAGCCATGTTTTTCCATCGTTTCTTTTCCTTTTCTTTATGGATGTCTTATCTTATTTCTATCAATTCTATTTAGCGAATTGTCTGTTTCTGTTTGGAAATGCTAATTCTTATCGATCTGCATCTTGGAGAGAACTATGTAACTATGGGGGCAAGTTCCTTGATTTTATTGTGGAAATGGTATCCTAATATTAAAAAAGAAAACCTAGATGAGGTAACTATAAAAAAGCCATCCAGCGTGGGATGAATTATAGAACTTGTGGACTTGTCAATTTCCGAAGAAACCTACTCATCGCTTCTATTGAACACATTGATTTGGTGATCACACGGGCTGGGATCAGTGTTACACAGATTTGATGACCTAGAAAAGAATGTAAGTAATTGTAATTAGTAATGTTAGGAAACCTTGCAGCGTGGTTTGAATGGTAGAGCATTGATATCAAGGAGATTAGATTAGAAAGAAGGATACGAACGGAGCAGATTTTATTCGCACAGGAGTTAATACAATTTGCAAACCCTGCATAAGATTGGGAAGAAACAAGACCTCACAGCCTATGAGAGGCTCGTCTAGAGAAGATATTAGAAGCAAGACAAAGCAAGGCTGCATTATATTGAATACAGCAGGAGTCCCAATATCAGTGTTATGAATTACTCTGAAATATCAACACACCCTGCTGGACACTTCAGTACCTAAGACAGTAAAATCAATTGTGCAAGACTCCAAGCTGGCTTTAATGCAGCGTTGGATAGCGAATAATCAATAGATACAAAAGATATAGTACGTAAAAACTCTATCATCCTTTTCAAAAACTGGACAGAAGGAAAGGATGATCATTGAAACCTCTATTTTACGGTTTGGAGGTTTGGCATTAATTTATTTACATCATTTCTGGCATTGATCTTTGATTACAGAATCGAGCATAAAAAGATTTTACAAAGTTTCCAAGCTTCCATTTCCCTGAAAATGTGTTTTTTTTTTTAATTTTGAAGAAGCTTGAGGCTGAAGCCTACCTATTTGAGGCAGCCTTTACTCCCTAAGGGCCCGATACCTTGCCCGTCAGATTGAAACTGATGGCTCCCCTGGCCCCTGGGCGCTGCAGCAGCCCGGGTCCTACCTCCCCCACCTCCTCCTGAGGTCATCTGCCTTCTCTCCTCCCCTACCACCTCATCTCCTCCCCCACCTCCTCCAGCTACTTTGGTGGTGAAGGCACGGACTCCGCCACCAAGCTCTCCACCTCCCCTACCTCCTCCTGCCCCACCCTGCCGGACTTCTCATCTATTATCTCCCGGATCGACGGGACTGTCCCTGAAGGGACTTTTGTGATCACACGGGAACTCATCACGGAGTTCTTTAATGATGCAAGGCTCATCAACGACGCACTCCAAGTGTTCAGGGAAATGAGTCATCGGGCAACAACATTGAGCAACTTCATCACCTAAGGGCCCGAAGCCTTGCCCGTCAGATGCAAACTGATGGCTCCCATTGCCCCCACGGGCGCTGCAGCAGCCCGGATCCTACCTCCCCCACCTCCTCCTGAGGTCATCTGCCCTCTCTCCTCCCCTTCCACATCATCTCCTGAGGTCATCTGCCTTCTCTCCTACCACCTCATCTCCTTCCAGCTTCGTAGAGTTGGACCTTGACTCCGTCCCGCAACCGCCTCAACCGGGAACTTCTGCTCCTGTACCTTTCCCGGAGGAGTTAATTCTCTCATACCTATTTCTTCTCTTCGCCGTGACTTAATTGGCAACAACATTGACAACCTCATCTGTCATCACCTAAAAACATGGAAGAGAATTCCAGCGAGAAGGATATCATCTTACATTTATGTGGATATATAGAAAATTATCATAAATTAGATTCTAAATGGAATCTATACTTTAATATTATAAACGGGAGATTCCACAGCAATTGGAGACGTTAATTTCAATAAATTTATAATTAATTCAGTAATCACAAAGAATAGTTTTTTGATGAAGAAATTCATTTCGAGAATTCACTGCTCAAAAATTCGTGAAATGTTTCACTGCATGAGAGCAGACAGATCACTACCATCGCAAGTCGTCAACATCTACTCTCCACTTTCAAGAAGCAAGTGAATACTATTGCTACTGCTTTAATGATAAGAAAAGGAAGAGCTTAATACGCGAATAAACATAATATTATCATTTACATCAGATTTGTAATCTGGGGAATGGAAACAAAGGATCTCGGCCGTTTTTCATACTTTAAAACTACAACTCTTTGTCTGAGTCGGAGTAAAGTGATCAAGAGTTCTGTTTAGTACCAGCTCTTCTCCCAACAGTGTCAAGCATGGGGATGGGTCAAAGTTATCTCGACGAGGTTCAACCATGGTCACTGCAGACAGTGCACAGGACGCTCTCTCAGTTGGTAATTTGTCCGTGAAGAGAAAAATATTAAACAGAATTATAAATTTAAATTCTGTCTATATTGTGATAAGAACTTAACAAGAAAATGCATGTAATAAAAGATGATTTCATCAAGTGAGAATGGATGAGTCACCTGATGTATGTGTCCCTAAGCGAACTATTTCAAACAGAGGTCAATAGTTTCAAACATAACATCCCATTTTAAGAATTCCATGTGCTATCATGAACTGCAAGATAAATGGAAAGATGGTAGCCACAAGATTGAGGATTTTTTGATCTAATTCGAGAATAAATCAAGCATCCTTTTGAAGTAGTGGAAATTTAACACTCATTAGGGTCAGTATAAAGAAATACAACAACCCAAGAAGATTTGTGCTTCACCACTCCCTGTTCCCAGAGAGTTTCCCAGCAGTAGTGGTGTTAAAATCTGTGATGACTAGAGTCAAGAACCTCTTGGAGTTCGACACCTTCCAGGACCGAACTGACAAGATGGTCACAACGTTAAATGAAGAGGTGGACCTAATCCAACGTAACCTAAACACTGCTGCACAAACAATGTTGATCAACATTTTTTGATGCAAGTAATATATATATATATATATATATAAAAGAATTGAAATTCCGGATAGAATCATTAATTTCTCAACCTAATAAACCAATGTTATACTAACAGACGAACCATTTGTATTGGCAAAGAAGAATGGTCAAAGGGCGAACACACTATATCACGTACAGCAACACAAATTCGGTCAGATAAACGTGGTTTGGAGCTTGCCTCGGGGAACTACGACAACTCCGTGAACTGAGGAAACACCGGAGGACTTAAATGAATAGATGAAAGAAATGGAGGATATTAACGTGTACCATTTACAACGCGACCTAATCAAGACAATTCAGCGGAACGTTACACCCTAATACGTTGACACTTGATAATTGGATGCTTATGAAAAATCTTATCTGCAAAGGTCACGTGACAGGGACAGAGGTTTGGGATTGGGTCACGTGTTGGTCACGTGTGCAGGTAGCTAGGTCCCGTGTGCAGGTAGCTAAGTCACGTGTGCAGGTAGCTAAGTCACGTGTGCAGGTGGCTAGGTCACGTGTGCAGGTGGCTAGGTCACGTGTTCAGGTAGCCTGGGAACAGGTGGAAATCACGTGACTAGTTTAAAATGTCCATACTGTCACGTGGTCGGTCATGTAACTGTGGAGAGCTTGGATTGGATTGTTCGGGTCACTAACATTGTGACTCCGTTTCGTAAAGTTATTCGATTACTTTCAATATTTTTATCTTATCGCATAATTAAGTAATTAGATAAAATGAAATAATATTATTACTATTTCATATAAGAATTAGGAGCTGCTGAGTGCTGTCACTACAGCATTATGGTGATATAATTTACTTCATTCGCCCACGTCTTGCGATACTCGGAAATGGTCACGCTGCAGATGAACATGCATGATGAAATTGGAATAAAAACCAACCAATCATGCGAATAAATCATGCTCTTTATTATTTTATATTAAAAAAAACCTGGCAGCTGTTGCCATTAATTGATTATGAATTTTATCAAAAGGTTTACACAGTCTTGATTGCATGACGCCATCAATATTAATTCCAAGTGTCACATGTGAGCGGTGATTTTGTAGGTTTTTAGGTAGGTGTATATTTCATAGAGCAAAGAAGGGATAAGAAAGAAGAAGAGTAGAAGTAAGACTGAGACCCTTGACTGTGCCTGATTAACCAAGTCCGCTCAATAGATATAAAATATATGTCCAGTAGAGTCTTTATCCCCGGACCTTATTAGCTTATTCCTCCAGTGTGACATCAAGTGACACGATGAAGAAATGATCCGTTATGAAAACGCCGTGGACCAGCCAGGTCTTCATGGAATATGGAAGTCAAATGGTAATGTTTGCTAATGAAGACTATGAAGAACAATATTACATCTGGTGAAAGAAGACGCACCGCACCTCTCAACTCTCTGTAGGGATAGAGAGAGAGTTCCAAAACACTGGATTAAGTAGGTCCCGCAGCCTCGCTTGCAACCGGGCGGATATAACACACATTCCGTGGCACAGACATATCCTACTCGCCAAGCACCATCTGACTTTAATGCCAGCTCAGACGAACCAAGCCTCATCTGACTTTAATGCCAGCTAAGACGAACCATCTTCTTCTCCCCACCTGGCTGAGAACCTGGTCAACCATCCTCAGCTCCTTGTATAACCTGTCATTAATGTTAGGCACAGAACCAACAATTATGAGCAGTCCAAATAATATGAACACCATCGCTTACGAATCTATGGCAAGAGAGGTTCAGTTTCTCAGCGGAGGCCGGAGACGGCCCAGAAATACATAAGAATTCCATTTGTTGACACCTAAAAATGTAGCAAAATGAGCTACTGAGCATTACAAATAGAAAGTTGGAGGTTTATAACGACTTATTTAGGTATATCGCTATGGTATTCTGATTTCTGAAATTGATTCATTTTCACAAAGTCACGCATGTCCATGTATCTAAAACCAAGACATCCTGAAATTATGAGAGAAAATAATAACTTTCATTTTCTTTCTCGTGAGTCGTGAATCATTGATATACCAAAATTATATTCGAATAGGAGAACTCATCTAAAATGGGATATTTTGCGTCCTACAAAGAAAATTCGGAAGTAGAGATCAATGACGGCATGTTCTCTGATACTCTCTTGGAAATGAGTTTACTTGAAAAGTCACGGAGAAAACTAAAAACCGTACATAGATTTGGTAATCTGGGTCCCTTGTAACGCTGTAATATTGGTAGAAAACCAAATAGAGGACTGAATTTAAACTCAAGAAGTCTAGAGAACGAAGTTGAGGGTACTTTAATGAAGTAAGAATTTGACGCTTGACCTAGAAAGGTAAGAAGACAACAAATAAGAATAGCCCGAAATGATGGATAATTGGGAGGAGCAGACGCACTCAAACCAATGTCGAGGTCGATGTAACAGTCGAGTCAGCCACCATCAAACTGACTTGAGGAACAGGCGCCTTATCAGACAACTTACAGGGAGTTGTACCTTGAAGTTCGTACATTATATGAAAACCGGATTTGATTCACATCAAAGCGTCTATTCTCCGCAAGACTTGGAGGATTGAGTTCATATGCCCATTCAATAATAGTCATCCACTTCTTGATCAATAGATGGAGCCTATCGAGTTGGTAAATTAATTTACATTTTAGATATACAAATTTACCATAGTTATGATAGTATTGTATTAAAGTAATATTACAAAAAGAAAGTTAATGATAAATTGTAATTGTATTTTTCGTCGTCTCACTCTTTCTCGATGACAGTCACCTTGAAGTGAAAATTCCAAGGGCACCACGAAATGTTGCCCAACGAGCACGGGCAGGTAAGAGGAATCGAAGAAAGCGCGGAGGGCTTCAGATATAATCTGAAGTCCTTTCCCGGACCGATCATGGATTTCTGTAAGGACTTACGATCGGACTCCAATTAATTGCCTCTTCTGTTTAGGTGGACTAAAATTGGAATCCTAGAAGACTTGCTACAGCGCTATCCTATTTAGTTATACGTTAATGCGTATCTAAAACCACGGCATTCTGTAATGAAAAATAATAACTTCCGTTTTCTTTCTCGTGAGATGTGAATCATTAATATACCAACATTATATTAGAAGAGGAGATCTTATCTAAAATGGGATATTTGTCAAAAGTTCGGGGGTAAAAAATGAAGGCTAGTTTCCTCATACTATCTTGGAAAAGGGTTGACTTATAAAAAGTCATAATGCTCGAAAAGTCTGTGTAGAAACTGTGGAGGATAGAAATATCCATTGTATTTTTTAAATTTTACTTTTTTAATAAATAGTACAACATTTTGTAGGAAGGGCAAAGCTCTAGGCCGGTTCCAGTTCACTGCTCCGTTCTGATCAAGTGTTGAGTGACAGATTCCCGGGGTGGGAGCTACGGATCTCTAATCGGCCAATAAGAGCCCGGGATACCTATCCCGTGACTCTGAACTTAGTCGGAGAAGTGCGCGAAACCTCCTTTCAAATGATTCAATGAACTTAAAATATGAAGTTTAACCTTTACCTTAAGAGATTGAGTAATGTAGCCACAGGAAAATAGCATGAGAAAGAGAGAAAGATTGATTCTGCAAGAACAGTGAGTGCTAATGTTGAGTTCAGGCTACTCTTGACTACCACACCACCATGTGTACAGGTACCGAAATTCAGAATTCTGAATCATCGGCTATTCGATATCTAATAATACAACAATGCTTGTTTGTTCGCAGAAAGATAACCACAGAGTGCCCACTGGGGAGGAACAGCCGTGGGAGGCCCACTTGCAGCTGATGACGTTGAAAAGGTCTGCCACATATCTATCTAACGGATGCCATGCACCAGCACCTTCTAAGCTTTTAGTTAGTGTGTAGCTTACTATTTTTGGTCAAATATCTATTTATGTGGGAGGCAGAAAACGGGCCGCTGCCAAAGAAACCGTGCCCATCTACGCAAGACAATCTCTTCGCAAGGTTATGCCAACCATATCACGCCCAGAACCAGATGCCTCCAAGACTACGCCTTCACAATCAAACCCAACTCCAGATGCTGGACATTTAATAACAAACATATATTCAAAATTAAGGTTTATTAACGATAAGAATTCCCAGAGTTGAGAATTTCAGAAAAAACTGTTGCAATTCCATGATAATATTCCAGCTAAGAGCAGCCAAACACCACCTCCCAACACTACCCCAACTTATAAATCATGGCTTACAGATGATGATCCCCGACTGTTCTCAGGAAGAGAGTATGGTCTATGGTCCAAGACATAATTGTCGAAACACCGACTGTTCTCAGGAAAAGAGTATGGTCTATGGTCCAGGAAATGATTGTAGACACTTAGCCTCAGGGATGTTGTGTTATCCCAATTATTCGGCTACATACTTCATAGTAATAGTGGATTTATAAATATAAATTTGGTGGTTGATTTCCACTTATATATCGCTATCATATTCTGAAATTGATCCATTATCGTGAAATTACGCACGTCCAAGATTCTAAAACTCCGTCATTCTGAAATGAGAAAATAATAATATCGTCTTCTTTCCCGTGAATTATTATATCGAAGAGGAGATCTTATCTAAAATGGCATGCTTTGTGGAAATAATACCTTATAAAAGAAATTCGGAAGACAAGAACAATGGAGGCTTGTTCTCTCATCCTTTCTTGGAAAAGATTAACTGATAGAATGAAGAGTCATAGGGATACCTACTTTGTTCCATTACTTTGAATAGAAGCAGATTGTTCTGCTCAAGTTGGTTTGAACGTGTCGGTATATCATTACCATACTATACTCATCACTCATGATTAACTAATCGAATTCCAACAAACATCTCATTTCTCAACAAAGAACGGATTTGAGATAACCGTTGAAGACATCAATGAAGGTTGTTGAATCAACAACCAAATCATTGACTTCTACATCAAAAAAAGATGACACAAAGATGGTACACTCTAGGGTAAAGTGGACCCTTTAGATTATAAAATTTATTTTCATGTTAATTCTTGACGCTTGACTTTGGTACGAGATTTGAATCTTTCCTGCTTCAAGGAGCATTCGGATCTGTGACAGCTTCGAGCGGAGACAAGCATAAGCCTCATCACGAGCTGCATAGGTGGACTGGGATTGGAATCTACATCAGAAAAATCAGACATAGATACGATATTCCATTGAGGGGGCCGGGGGTCCAAGGTCGATTTCCAAATCGAGTCAGAAGTTAGCTCCTGTACCCGCGTGTAGTGTAGTTACAGTTAAGGTGGAGTCGCGATTTTAAAAATTATTTTTTCGAACAATACTTTATATGGGGTAAAAAATATTGCAGCTGACGTTCTCCTCCATCAGAAGCAACAAAAACCCGAAAACCGACCTCGGACCCCTGGCCTTAATTACTAAGGTAAATCAGATCATAAGCAAATAATATCACACATATAAAGCGAAGAAACTTCCCTATTCAAATTTAAACAACTATAAACATGAATTTATAAACATGAAAAACTACTATCTCTGAGCGGAGACAGGATGGAATCTAGAGAAGTATAGACACGTAAAGAGTCACAAAGAAGGATGTACAGTAACGGAATCCCTAGCATTCGGTTACATAGTAAATCTATAAGTACAAATTCATACATAACGCCATCATTTCCTGAAATTGATCTATTTTCAAAAAATCGTGCATGTCCACGAATCTAAAATTGTGGCATTCAGGAATGAGAAAAGGAAATTCGGGAGTAAAGAAAATGAAAGCTTGTTCCCTCATACTGTCGTGGAAAAGGGTTAACTTAAAAAGTCACGGAGAAAACTAAAAACCGCGCATAGATTTGGTAATCTGGGTCCCTTGTAACGTTGAAATACTGGTAGACAATCAAGAATAATCAAATAGAAGAACAGAGGATTGAATTGAGGCATGAATGAAGAACCTCATGCTATGACACTTTGCAGTTTCCTTTTACTCATAGAGAAAGAGAAATATGCCGCAGAGAGCATAACATCAAATGAGCATTGAGCAGATTAAAGGAAAAGACCATGAATGAAATACCGTGGGAGATGGCTCAGGGAACGCAATTCCTTAGCAAGGAAGGAATGGACCTATTGCACAATACCATTATTCAATATACTTCGACAAGTAGCTAAATTATTGTATTTGGCTATATCAAAAATGTGAAAATTAATTTAGTGGTAAATTACCACTTGAATATCGCCATCATATTCTGCAATTTACCCATTAGCGTAAAATCGCGCATGTCCGGGAATCTAAAATAAGATCCCACAAAGGAAATTCGGAAGTAAAGAACAATGAGGGCATGTTCTCTGATTCTGTCGTGGAAAAGGGTTAACTTAAAAAGTCATGAAGAAAACTGGAAAAACCGCGCATTGATTTGGTAATCTGGGTCCCTTGTAACGTTGATATACTGTACTGGCAGACAATCAAGAATCATCAAATAGAAGAACAGAGGATTGGGACATGAATTATGAGCATCATGCTATGAAACTTTGTCGGAAGTAAAGAACAATGAGGGCATGTTCTCTGATTCTGTCGTGGAAAAGGGTTAACTTAAAAAGTCATGAAGAAAACTGGAAAAACCGCGCATAGATTTGGTAATCTGGGTCCCTTGTAACGTTGAAACACTGGAAGACAACCAAATAGAGGTCTGAGTAACCAATAATGGTTCGTGCCACCAGATCCTAGCCTGCCACCAATTCCCGCAGGTCTCTCCTCATCCATCCCCCGTTAACTTCCCTCCTCCTGAGGGGACGGTGTTATTCAGCAGGACCTGTGATATACAATCACCTCCTCCCCCCTCTTGTACTGAGTTCTGAGGAGCTTCATAACACTACGTGGAAAGGCCATGTTCGCGAGTATTTTAACGTATTGAGGTATTGGTTCATTAAATCAAACTTTAACAAAATAATGTACATTTCATTTATCATCGATGTATGGAGTTGAGATAACCGTTTATGACCTCAAAGAAGGTTGTGATGTAGGTTGTGGAATCAACAACCCAATCATGGACTATAAAACAGGAACGACAACCGATATAATCAAGCCACACACCCCTTTTCTAAGAAGGCATTATAGATGGAAAACCCTTAATAAGATCTACTGTCCCCATTGAAAGGCTGTGGCAAAGTGGTACGGAGACTCTCAAGAACGGATATACCAACTCGAGAAAAAGGCTAGGAGAGACCGTAGATAAGGCTCTTGAGCGCCAAATAGAAGATATCAACAGCTAGCTAATAATCAATTAATCAAACAATAAAATGAAAGCGCAAAATGCGCGTAACGTAATTACGTGAAGAACTGTTTTTACATCGCGCGTTACGAAAAACATTAAAATTGTAAAGAATGTGACAAAATATCCGCGCACTGAGCATGCCAAAAACTAGAAGGAATAACTACAAGAAAAAAGGTGTGCTTGCGAAATTGCATGCGATGTTCGCACGCAATTTTATACACACATACACTCATATTGTTATTAATAATCAAGATAGCCACATATCCTAAGCATTGCGGATGTAATTCTCTTTATCAGTATCTCTCAATGTCAGCCACGGTACCATATCCCATAACAGCTTTTATTCACTTGACGGCTGCCAAAAAGCGTTGGGTACCACTGCTATTACAGAAGAATTGTTAACAAGAGTCATCAAACGATACCTCAAATTGAGACGCATCAATACTCTGAGTCTGCTACATCAAAAGAAAAGCATGTAAGCATGCTGAATGACAGAGAACAACCCATAAACGAATAATGAACGACTACTGGATAATGGATTTCATCCTTATTTGATAATAATGATAGTAATAATTTTTCCCCATCAGGAAACTCTAACATCTAGACGTCGTTGTTAAGACCCGCTTGATTTAAACAATGTTCAAGAAATGAATTATTAATTAATCATTCATTGTTTCACGGAGGACGAGGGTCAAAGATTACAAAGTTTTTCCCCTATTTTCGTTTGACATGAGATTCAGTTTTAGATTGCAACATGTGGAGCCGCCTGTAGTCTTTTTAATAGGGATTCCTTCGCACAAATACAGAAACATATCTAAGAATAACAAGACTGAATCATCTCCACGATCATTGAGAAAGGGACAAGAAAGAGACAAGAATTCTTGCGAAAAGATACTCCAATGTATCAAGACGTGTTGGTGCAGTACAATACTACCACGCTACCAACTCTACCTAAACCTCTATAAAATACGCAACCATAGCTGATTTTATCGAGAGAGATAAAATCATTCAGCTTTTATTTTCTATAATCTTACTTATAATTTCTCCATAATTTATATGATATCGAAGTGTTGATTCAGAACTAACAAGCGTTTAACAGATACTCGAACTCTCTTGTGGGTCGCCCTAATCATCCATAAAGACCCTTCTTATAATTCCCTTCATTATCCAAGAAATAATCTTTAATTATACTTCATTTATTTATTAACTCTTCCCTTACCATGCTAGCTTTATAACATTTCAGATATCGTCACCTTCAAATCAAAAGGTGATAACTCGAGTTATCACCTTTTCAAAAAAACCTTACCAAGTGATTCAGAATCTCATTGCGCACCCGTGAGTGAAATTTTGAAGTGATTTGAGCAAAATCAGCAACAAAATTTTTTTAGAAAGTTTTGCCAAAAAGTTATAACCCGAGTTATTACCTCCTAAAAATAATTTGAAATAATAAAATAAATTTTATAGGGCTATAACTCAACATATCACCTTTTAGTAACGAATAAAACAGTCCAAAATTCCGAAAAAAGGTTATAACTCCAGTTATAACCCTATTTTTGAAAGATTGTTTGCTTTTTTTCTATTAATTTTCAGGTTATAACTTGAGTTATAACCCAGTTTGAAAGTAATTTTTCACATATTTAGGGTTCTCAATTTGAGAAATAAGAAATTGTAAGAATGTTTTAAGTACTATAATGTGCCTCTGTTGTATCAAAGATTCGTCTAGGAAATCTAAAAATACCTATTATAGTAATTTCAGAGTAGGTACTAACAGTATATGGAAGTTTTTGACGTGCTTTCGTGAGCATTGGTCAGCAATAATATAGAGAAGTATCGAGGTGAAACATTTCTTTTCAGTGCCAACAGTTCATTTTTGACAACTTGGAGTATGACATAGTTATGCATTTTCCAAATTATTTCCATTATTATGTCACCCATTTGTTTTAAAATTGAGTACCTGTAAACAATGCTGTAGTGATTGATGATTAGGGTACTATTGCTCTATTACTAAAATATTTTTTGCCTTATTTGGAATCTGCAAGTTAGGAAATTACTAATAGGAAATTCAAGGAGCCACGATTTCATTTCTACGATGAATGGATGATTTGCTGATTTGGAGGATTTTTTCTGATTTAATCAATTGGAATGACATATAGGTTGTAATAATAAGATGACCACAGTGGTATTAACCATGATCAGAACCACATATCTGACCGAAAACACACGATTTTATCCCTATGGTTGTCAGTTTGTTAAATAAAATAAAATGTTAATTTCTGGCCATTCTTCACAAAAAACAAAGTAACAAGTAAAACTTGATAGATGTAAAGTGGTATTTTTGTGACTGATAAAAGGAATGTGTAAATCCTCATTATGCAACTTCTAAGGAGGTTTACACAGTGTTCTTTTATACCCATTATGCACGCTAAAACAGTTCCACTTTTTAAAAAGTGTAACTACAGTGCCAAAAAAGTGGAACTACAGTTGATAATAAATCCATTTTGGCACTGTTCCCCAGTGTTCTTCAAAACGTGACCTTACTATATAGCAGGGAGAGGTTTAAAAATGAACACTGGGGTGACAGACCGCAGATTTCACACTGAAGGATACAGTAGCTACACTTATTACAATAGCTCAAATACTAGACAAGCCAATAACAGTAACACTACATATTCTATTATTCTCATATTCTTGCTTGAATTATACATAATTACGAAATATATGCCGAAATGTATTGTCGTTGCATAATTCGGTTTTGTAACTCGCAAAAAATGCAAACCCTCCATTAAAACCTCGGCCTTCGGCCTCGGTCTTAATGTGTTATTATGCCCTCGCGCTTCGCGCTCGGTGCATAATATCGCGGTTTGCAATTTTTGCTAGTTACAAAACCTCTCAGTAAAGCACGGAGTTTGCTCAAGACGTCATGATGATATTGTTAATTTAGATGGTGTTTAGTGTTTCTACTTCCATACTTTCTGAATAGTTTGAAATATGTAATTTCAAGCAGACATGACATGTCAAAGCTTTATGCTAGTATGGTACATAGTACTACCGAAAAGTAGTTTGATGAACTCACACAAATAGCTAAATAGCAGCCACAATTTGAGTTGAAACTTAATACTTTAATAAGGATTTTAGGGTACAAAATAATTGTGAACAGTATCATGAAAGGGGCTAAATGAAAATTAATAGGGCTTTCTTTTCTTAAAATCACTACAAAGGCGCTAAAAATCGTGAAATTTCGTAATGATGTCATTAAATTTCATGAAACTTTATAATTTTAGTGTTTTTTGAAAATAAAATAAGAACCGAAGAAAATAACAAAAGGATGTCGTCTTCAAATATCAGTTTTTAAATAATTCAAGAACATTTTGATATCTTGAAATTATGGAATTTAAGGCAATAAGGTGATAACTCAATATAATATGTGATAATACTGCTGTCTTTAGTAGGAGAAAAGTAATTCAAAAGGTTATAATTAGAGATATCACCTCTTCAAATCATTTTTTAAAATTAAAGTTTCGACCAAAGGTGATAACTGTCAACTTTTCAATTAATTAATTAATTGTAATTAATTGGGTGGACATCGGGAGGAGTGAAAACATTATCTGATCATACTACATTATTACATACTATTCAAAAAACCATAAGTTGAGAACATTTGACCATTAGTTTTGAAGAAAATTAGTTTTTTTCGATTATCTCAAAACTATACTTTTCAAGTTATCACCTTTTGATTTGAAGGTGACGATATGATATTAACCATTGTTATGTAGAAGAAAAATTTATCTCGAGGACCTTGAGAGCCAAAAGCTTCGGGAACACTTCTCCTACAATTAGCTGTGTTTACCCACGTGGTAGACCAGAGTGCTATGACACATAGAGGATGACGAGATACAAGTCGCTGACGAGGTACATTGACAATTTCAGGCTCTCCAACATTGTCACAAAATTATTATATTTCATTTTCATAACTAGACATGGAGTAGAACGGATCTTGAGACAGCAAGCTTGCTGAAATCCCATGATCAATAGTGTGTACACTGTACGTGTGATACAGATCATTGAAGATAATATGTATTATAAGAACAATGTACAGGAGAGTTTTGAATTTAGCTGAGTATGCTGAATAACTTGGGATAGAAGAGGAACAACTGTCATCCTGAATGAGGTTTTATTGACGATCTCTTCAATGTGTAAACTGTAACTTGAGGAGAAATGAAATAAATAGGGATGACATGATCACAACATGATCACAACGTACACGTGTTGCAGATCCTTTCTAAACAGACAACACGTCCATATGAGGAACAGGACTAATTAAGGAACAGATTAATTAAGGAATGATATAGAGAGCAGTGATGAGGACCTGTCCCCAAAGTCACAGGACACATTGCATTTTGCACTTGGAGAGAATTATGCGGGCAGAACTACCAATCGCAGGAACTACCTTAGTGGTAGAAATTATGATGCGTACTAATTATGATTATTTTTGCAAAATGATCATAATTAGTACGCATCATAAATTCTACACATCATAATTTCTACAGATCATAATTTATACTTTCTCAAAATTCGACCACTATTTAGACTTTTAGAAAACATGTTGAAACAACCAGGATGACCATGTTGCCCAAAAATTATGGTTGGCTTCAAGGCCCTTTCCACATCTTTGTAATACAACTTCAATCAGCAAATTTTCAAAATCAAAGGTTGCGGTGCAATCATATCATGGAGTTGACATGATTACGGAGTTTCACTCAACTTAATTGATACCAATAATCAAGGCCCTAACCTCCAAATAAGCTACCTTACTGTCAGACCTTATCAAAGACCAAATTTACATTTGATCCAAAATGAAAACACCGACAACATCGGTCGAAAAACAATATGTGAATGGGGGGCACAGGACATTAACTTCCCAATCACCATGATGTTGAAAGTTAGCACAATTATGATGTAAATCATGCTAAACGAAATGATTTTGTCAGAAAATAGCCGGCATCAAGTCTTATTTCATGATTTTTGATCGAATTTCGGAGGATTCTGGACAATTATGGTTTAAAAGGCCGGCTAAAATGGTAAAATAATGAAATTTCATTCCACTGGTTGTTCGCCAAAAAGACCTTTGTTTTTATCCCAAAATTTTTTCATCATAATTAGTACCGATCATAATTTCATTCGTCATAATAAGTACACATCATAATTTCTACCACTAAGGTAGTGAAAGGATTTATATTCTCACAACAAATCAACATTCGAGGGACCAATCCATCTGATTCAAATTGGATTAAAGCATATTATTACAACATACAATATTACAATACCTATACAGTACTGAGTACGTAGATGTCAACGTAGAAGACATGGGACTACACGCCCCCCCCCCTAGTTTTAAAAAGGCCCCCTCTAGGTCGCCAGATTAATTAAGGGCTGATATAGATAGCAGTGATGAGGAACTGTCCAACAATTCAAAGGACACATTGCACTTCGAAGCGATGATGAGCGCAGATTTTCCACTGGCACAAACGTCAACCGGTCATGCTGTATGACATGAAAAGAAATAGGACCAAGAATTAAATTATAGATAGAATTAAATTATAGATAGAATTATAGTGCTGTTTGAGTCCGAGGAGCCCCCTTAACCCTCATCTCGGACTGGCTCTACAGCCGTAGCAAAGCATTCTCTGACAACTGCTCAGTTTGCATCTCCGTATTATCGTCTACTGCCTTCAAGTCCTTCATCGTAAACCTGGACATGGTGAACCTGGAAAAAACACAGTACAAAGTTGCAGCATTCAATCAACTCATGTCTCTGTGCTTTAGAAAAATAATAGTAATAATATGAATAATTTGCTTGTCTTTCATTTGCTGACCTGGTGCTTAAATGTATAACTTTTATTTCAATTTATGAAAGTTTGCTACCTTACATTAGAGTTTAATTGGGTCAAAAACCAGTTATGTATGCCAAAAAATTCTGTCATACAAATGTCATACAACCCCATAGAGGCACCGCTAAGGGCTTCTTAAGATATGCATATAAACAATAGAATCAATCTTTAATCAGAAAAAGCGAAAATTCAAACATCGATCGATCGTTTGATCGATTGATAGCATAATACCAAAACTAAGACTTTTAAACAGATGCTGGTACTATCTTACTATACTGTTTATCATCGGAATTTACACAATGAGACTATTGAACTCAATAATCATCATCAATCTCATTAGAGCTTCGAAGTTATCCGTCCGCTGGGTTTTATTTAATTGGAGGTGTTAGAACTCAGAGGAGTTTAAGACGAGCGAATCTGAAGTTGCAAAAGGACAGAAAAAGGAAGGTTTACTCCAAACCATCACGACACCATAACCAAAAGACAGAAAAAGGAAGGCCAAGGTTAACTCCAAACCGTTCCGACACAATAAAGACTCAGAAGAGAATCTAAACTTACAAAAGAAAGTAAACAGATCTGCTCGATTATACGTATTCAATTCCCCTTGCAACAGCCAGTAACACAAGGAACTCAGAGATGGGTTTGTATGGTGGAGTTCACCATGTAAAGATGTAATGGGGAGATCGGTATTGACTTATTATTCATAGGTATATTGATCGTGGTTGACTTATTTATCAGATTAGATTGGGTATATATTAGGTATATATATTTTGGAAAGATAGTGATTGATAAAAGATAAAAAGTGATAAGCCATTGCCCACTTTTTCCATTACGAATTTCGTTTTGTTTTTTGTCCTCAGTCAACCAACAAAGTTTGTCGTCACGGTGAGTCCCTGTGATTTATATTTACACCCTACCAAGCTTGTGCAATCTGTTTTAGATCACAAACAAAAGATATTCTCACACGTGTATCAGACAACTGATAAACGTGGTTAATTCCAGCCAAATAGTAAATGTCGACTGTTTGACACAATACGTTAAAACTTTACCATAAAAGCTCAAAGTTCCAAAATTGTAAGATCATCAATTTGGCATCTTGTAAGCTCCTAATCGTTCCTATGTTATCCAGTTGGGCATTGAATTCAGTTTCTTAAACACATCTTTTGACTCTTTGATTATGTCGGGCAATGAAGAAGATCATGGGGACGAAACATTGGCACGAACTGGGAGCGGACATACACCTGAGAATGAACAACAGCTGGAGGTGGACAAGCGACTTCACGCTAACTTCAATAACAAAAGCCACTTCCAGCTTCACTCACGTGAAAATTAGCCTCATTGTTAACTGCATTTCCTCGTATACTTCTCTAAATTTTACACTATTTAGATTTTACACTATTATTGAGTTGGACAGTCGAATAGTTGATATTACAAGTCTGTCTCAATGTATCCTTTTTCTCATTCTGTTAAACATGTCTGGCAATTATAGTGAAGAAGAACCTCAGCAGAATGAAACAATATCATGCCCTAATACCATGCCCTAATTGGACACCGTCGGTGGCACTTGCACATAGTAGGAAAAAAACACGAATCACGCCTAACTCTTCTTAAGTTCTCATACGAGAAGAACGAGAACAAGGTCATGAATTTTATGATAACTAAATAACTACTAATGATCACTTTTAATTCATTTTTAATTCATCTTATGAATCATCATTACTTCATTAAATCTTCCAGAGGTTAATTGCTAACCTTCTGATAGTGATACGTACACTATGAAATAGTGAAACCAATACAAACTTATAAAACATAAATTCCATACTTAGAAACTTATAATGGCATTTCCTCTTTGAAGAACACTTGATCATAAAGCGCGATAGTAAACGTAATGCTTTATTAACAAGTTATGTCAGGAAAAGTTACCACGAGACGTGGTAGAGAGGTGGAGCAGTAACACCTCCTTTTGAGTGACCCCAACAACCTCACCAAACACCAACAGATGTTGACGCATAAAGTTGCCCGCATAAAGTTGCCCGCATCTAAAAATCTGTACAGATTGATGCTCCTGGCAGATTTACTATATATTGTCTTATTCAAGACACAAAAACATTCATGTCCATGGATTTTTTCAAGAAAACACTAAAGAGAATGCATCCATCTATCCATCAATTGGAGCTTATGGAATAAGATCCAGTGAATAACCTAGTGCTCTTATTATCTGTTATTAAGCTGAGCTGATTTTCAAAATTATTCTTAGAGTAGAAATCTATTTAATTTGGCGAATTCATAATTTTTGCTAACTTGCTCCAATGTTTTCCATGTGTAACCTACATTAGAAAGTTGAACTACCACTATATTAAGATATTACATATTCACATACCTAGTCTCTATGAATTACACGTTCTCTGATAACTTTCAAATTAATAATGTCAGGTAACTATGGAGAACTGTCAATTGCTAGGTTTCACAACACTTTTATCATGAGACACACGAGCTGATTGTTGAAATAGTGATTGAATTATTATTATTATTACTTCGGGAGGTGAGTAATATTTCACCCTGCACTTATTATTTGCTTTATAATTTCAGTAGACAGAACTGTTGCTCATCTACGAGAACAATGGAGGGGTACAAAAACCTGATTTTCCTATATGCAACCTCATTAAACCAACAGATGTGGAGACACATAAAGTTACTAAGTTACAATGCCGTATCTCAAGAATTTATCAAATTGTTGCGTTTGGCAGACATTTTACACATTGAACACATGCAATTTCACGAACCATCAGTGGGTGTCATTCAAAACCACGCAACAAAGAATGCACGAACCTAACACACAATAAGAGCTCATAAGCGAGACGTAGTGAATAGTCAAGTTATTTCATCTAATCTGTTATTACGCTGAGCTGATAACACCTTTTTTCTTAATTCTTAACTAATAAATTATGTCAGCATAATTATAAGTTTTACCACCACGGCAATGGAACTGCAGCAGTACCGCCTGCAGAACATCCAATTCCAGCAGCTGATCTTGCTGCACCTGTTCCGAATGTAGCAGCGGGCAATCCGCTTAAATGAGGTCATTTCTGGATGACTACTAACCGCTTCAGTCGTAGGGCTATAATTGTGTGATTTCAATTTTCTTTTCATGTGGAGAAAAAGATACATACTCCTGGGTGCCAGCTCTGACTCTCATAATAATGAGAGCGATGGCATTGTGGAAACAGTTAACCAAGAAATAGAAGAGGAGAAAAGTCTAGAAAAAGAAAGAGGCGTCTTTCCACTGTGAAAAGATTGGGATCCCTGAATGGGCATCTCATCTGGCAGAGGGCAATCCGCTGCTAAATGAGCCGAATAACCCAAACATCTTTTTACATGTAGCCTTGCATCAAAAATAGTATGCGAAGACCTTAGCAACCTTCAAACATGGATCTGCCTATCTTTCTGAGAAGGTTCAACGTGCACTGTGCTGCACTGCTTGTCCCAGATGAGGCAACAGTGATCATGTGAGTGTCACACCTTGACGATTCCAGCCTTAGAGGAATAGCTAGACATCTGAGTGATGGCACAATATTTGATGATTTTGATGATCAAGTTGTAGAGCATCTGAAAAAGAGTCAAGTTTATCAGTAAAGCAAGAGAGGATAATGTGAAGTCCAGAATGAAGCATCCCACAGCTACAGTGTGTTATGATTTCATTTTCCGGACTATCAAAGAAGCTTTGCGGCCATATATTCTGTATGCTTTGTCGTAGATGTATACGATACAACCGACTGCATTGCTTTTATCGATATCATTAAATGATAAATTATACTCATAGTGAATAGAGATTGAGTTATAGGATAAGAAATAATTCGCAACATTGTTGTTACATTGTTGTTGATCAAAGGATTGAATACAGGCTGTTACACCACATAATCCAACAAAGGTACGGAACTTGGAGTGTGGATAACATAAAGTCCAGAGTGAGCCATCCCACACACCATCCCACACTTACGTCTTACAGTCTGCTATGGCAGATACCCAACCTAAAAGCTTTGCGGGCATATTTACACTGATGATGCTTTGCCGGAGATGAATAAGTAACAACTGACGGCATTGCTTTCATTGATATTAAATTAATTGATCTATTAATGCATGATTCCTTAAGCTGCTTGGCTCTACATAAACCGACCAAGAGACAGATCTAGTAGAGCGGATTATGATCCCTGCACATCTGGAACCTGGAACAATGTTTCCATTATATTATGCTTTGTCAGAGTTGCATAAGTGACAACTGACAGCATTGCTTTCATTCATATTTAATTAATTGATCATAATGTCTGATAGATAGTAGAGATTTTACTTTTGAATAATAGTGAATTAAATGATTCGTTAACACAATATTATAATTATCTATATCTGCATGATTTATTACGTTGCTAAGTCAACAAAGAGACTGGAAAGTAAAGCGTATAGCACACAGAATCAAATGAAACCATACTGGTTCCGATAGCTGCTAATGTTGTTGCTGACTATGTGACTGCACCTCACACATTGAACCACCAACGCACCGTCAGAAGCATTACGTTATCAACCACCGAAACCCCCACCCCATATAATAATATAATATAATAATCAAAAGTTATCAATCGAAAACACCCCCTTTCCCATAAAAAAGGTGATAGAATTATATCATGTGAACGATCCCTAATTGTAAACATCTATCTCTAATAACAGGAATCAAGCGCCCGATGAAGTGGCCAGGGTACCATCTGACCAGCAAACATCAGAACTATCAAGCTGGGTCCCATTGGGACACCTCCAATTACTGAAACCAGGCAAACAACTCAACGACTTCATCATAAACTACTTTATGGAGTCCCTACAGAATCGGTTCCCATCAATTCTCACTCTAATCAGCTTACTGTTCACCAAAATAAAGCTGAGAGGGGCAGCCAGTGAGATCTCTTGGTGCCACACCAACCCATTTGATGAGAATATTTTAAGAAGATCTCGGTTCCCGTGAACGTTGATAATCATTGGTTGCTAATAGTCATAAGACCCTATTCGCATGTTATTAGCATCTTAGATTCTCTGAACATCTGTTGCGGCTGGAGAGTACTGAAATCAATGCGTGCTTATTGCGAAGAAATAGAAATAAAATGGCGCGGTCATTCGGGGAAATGGATTTCACACCATTCCATGACACTCCACAGCAAACCAATGGCCACGATTTGTGTGCCACTTTGCCTATCGGGCCGCCGCGGGTAAAACAATTGATAAAACGATAAAAGCTGAGTGTCCTCAAAGCTCTGCGGACACATATGGACGTGTTTCTTTAGTCACGACCTTTTCCCACTTTTTTGACATCATTCTTTAGATGGAAATTTTCGGACATTAGTTTACTCATCTGAGTATTTGTTCAGCTTTTATTTGGATGAGGAATGGCTGAAGTTTCCTTTCCTTTTTTCCATTTTGTTCTAAGTGCATCACAGCTAAAGTTAGACCATGTTAAACATCGGTTTGTTAAATGTACTGGTTATGCTAAATAAAGACCTGGTCTTTTGTTGCACACTTTTCATTCCTTGATTTTGACCTCTTGGAGTTTATCACTGATCCAAAACTTGTACTTGTTGAAAATATATCCTTTTCTGCTCACTATAAACCACATTTCAGGATAAAATGTACTCATCTTATGCTAATTTTGGACCATTAGAAAATCTTTATGTTTTTGAAAAAGTGTTCCTAGGATCCACAAAGGCCATTCTATGGGTTATATTGAAGTCTTATTTCAAAGAGTCAGTCCTAAATGTGTATACTTCGGTCCAATTTTTCAAAAATGTTGAACCACATGCTAATTATGGACCATTGAATAATAGTATGAAAAATCCAATCTAGTGCTTAATTTAGGGTCAAATTATAGCAGAATGTGTGATTTCAAGATTGAATCGATCTCTCTTGGCCCCATGGGCAATAAAAGTTGATTTGCTTGATAAAATGTCACACCTAAATGCTAAAAAAGAGCCTCAAACAAATAAAGGTCCCATTTTAGCAAATTTAGAATTATTTTATTCATTTTTTTGATGATCTAAGGAAATCCCATGAAGCCTTATAATGTCCCATTTCATTCTTTAAGAGAATACGAGAACTTGTCAAAAATAGAAGCTAAAAATGGACCATTTTTTCATGCAGATGAAAGCTCTAGGGCAATTTCTGGGCGAAATTTAGCTCATTTTTGGTTCTTTAATAGCAATTTTTGGAAATTTAACAAAACAAAAATGTACTGATGTAAGAGTAGATAAGATAAATGTCAGCTTTATTGATGTTTTGATGCTAATAAACGACCATTTTCTTCAAAATTTGCTCTAAATGATGAAAAATGGTTCATTTTTAGCCGAATTTAACATTCAAGAACTTGTCCATCATTCTTAGTGGATTGGCTAACTTGATTGGAGTAGATTCAGATTGAAAATGCTACAAAAAAGCCTCCTTACGAATCAAAAACACGACTTTCAAGGCTTATGGACAAGTATTAGCCAAGGTGTCACATTTAACGAAATACCTATGACATTTATCGCTTTTTGGGCCTAGGAAAGGCAAACAGTGACCATGAATACATCCAGATTCATAAAATCACAATCAGTTTCTTGTTAAATGTCACTAAAGCTAAAAAGGGGTTTTCTTAGCATAAAACTGTAACAATTAACCCATGAATTATGATTCCTGGCTTATACTTAGCATGTCAACATTATACACTTAATCTCAAATTTCCAGATCAAAAGATGAAAAAATGGTCCTTTTATAGCTATTTTTCTAAATTTGAGATTTCTTGAAAAGCTGAAAAAGGTCGTGACTAAAGAAACATGTCCATATACTGCATGCTTTGCCGGAGATGAATAAAGGAATAAGTAACAACTGACGGCATTGCTTTTAAATTGATATTTAATTAATTGATCATAATGTATGATAGATAGTAGAGATTTTACTTCTTGGCACCCCCCTTGGTAATAGCAAATTAAATATTCGTTAACACAATATTATGATTATCTAATATATTTGCATGATTTAATACGTTGCAAAGGCAACAAAGAGACTAGATAGAGCGTATTGCACTCTGAATCAGATAAAACCACATTCCACAGTGGTTCCGATAACTGCTAATATTGATGGCTACGGGGTTGATGCTGATTATGTGGCAGCAGCTCATGTATTGACCCATCATCCCACCGTCAGTTGCAACGGTTGAGCACTCACTATCCCAGGTCGCTGTAATTTCATGATTCGCTCAATTACCATGCTAGCTTGCTTCCTGCCTAATTCCCCCTATTGTTACCGTAATATCTTGTAAAGTTGTAACTCTAACTCTCTAAATAGAGTTATTCTTTATCAAATAAGCAGTGCCATAAAAACTTCGTATCACTTTCCCCTCTCTTAACTTATGGATGAGGAAGGCAACCCTAGGAACCCAACACTCCCACGGTGAGAATTCCTTCCCCGTGTGTAAGCCAATATGTTTGTTAAGTTGATTTGATCAAGAAGGTTACTTGGTGTAGCCGGATATTATCTTTTTCTTTCTAAATTTCTAGTTCTACCAAATCCCAAGAGTTTTACTAGGATTTCTGCAACAGGAACAACACTTAATTTCAACACCCGAGCAAGAAAAGCAAGAGTAACGCGCAAATCTTGCTGGTTTCATTATCTATAAAAGTATAAAGTATTTTCATAAAATATCATGTTCGATAATAGGTCAGTGCCTAAAGCTGTGCTTCACTCTCGTCTCTCTCACAAAGTTATCCCCTCAAAGTTATCCCCTCTGTTGGTCGCAAAACAGATGGTCATTACATAAATGTTCAAATTGTCTGTGATTCTGATCTCAGATTCGATGATACAGCTAAATGACTGTACAATTTGGGAGAATTGTTGTTTGAAAACATCTCTTTCTACTACTTTTTACTTCTTTTTTTATAAAAGGTGGCTCATCGGCCAAATAAAGTGGTCACCTGGGAAAAGCTGCCAATAAACGTTACAATGCAAGTGATTCAGGTAGAACTTCCCAAAAACGACAGGGAGCGCGTTTGCAGTTCCTGGATTTACTCAAGCATTACAAAGTTACAAGAAACTCAGAGTAGAAATTCCAGAATCTGGAACGGGAAGTAAGGAAGGAAAAGAGACGTAAGGAAGGAAATAATACTCGCTAAAAAATGATACTTGCAATTGAAGGAAACTGATTTTGGCATAATACCATTACTCTGCCTGTGATTGAAACTAACATCCATTCCAACAGCAATGTCTAAAGTGGTGAGTTAGTCCACGAAGCTGTAGGACAAATTTTGCCTCCAGAATCCGCTATCTGACGACATCATCAACTCGTATTTCGACATTCTTCAACACCACTTCCCTGATACAAGCGTCAGAGCCAACACGTTCCTATATCCCAAAGTCCCAAGATCAAGCGGGATGGGATGGGCAAGGCTTGTGATTGGATCAAATGCCACCCATATGGATCTGCTATCAGAAATCTTATAATAGCAGTACACTAATAGTAGTCGATTTGAAATCAACAACAACATTATTCTGTAATTCGATAGATTTATCAAAATTATTGGGATATACTTGAAACATTTAGAAGATTCATGGCCTCTCTTGACCAACAATGGGCGTATTTCCGCCTGGATAAGATTCGTACTCGGCAGAAATCACTGCCAGCCAAAATACCCCGGGCCAAAGGGAAAAACTCTAGCGGCATGCCTATTTACTATTTAGCATATAGGGCGGTTCTTGGCATATAGGGCAGATCTCGGCGTGGAATGACCAAATCAATTAATCAATCTGAAGTCCATCTCAGACTGAAGCTGCGCCACATAATTTATCATATTAAATTTCAGTTAAATTGTGTTATTTTAGAGAATGATGTTAAGGAGATCGTCGTGCACATAAAGATGTCTTAACCCTGCCGAAGCCAGTCGGTGGCCTGGATATTATTATTTCTCTACAAATAATATTAAGCATTTCACTGCTTATACGCTCCTTGTGAGATAGTGATATTTACAGAGCGAGATTAATAAGGGTCATTCTAACGATCAAAATTAAGAATTTTACTTCACCACACCAAGAAAATATGTAAATAAATATACTAGCAATTTAATTTAACAGAAAACTAATGAATGACTCTTAATCAACCTCGACCATTTGAATGGACAGCTGAAGCTGCAATTTTCGAAACAGTGCGATGATAGATCATCACAAAATGGTGAACTATTTAAATTTTATTGAATGAAAAGACGATCTTTCAATGCGTAAATGACCTTCCTACCTTAATAGGAATGCATGAATTTATATTTTATATTTTGAATAACGTGTATAATCCGTTGATTAAGCTTTGCAATACTTTGCAATATACTATGTATTGCCATCTGTGTAGAGTAAATTGTCAATTGAGGGATTTCAATCATCATTATAAAGATTACAAGAAACTACCAATTCCTCGAGCCCTTTCTGAGAAACTCCGCATCAATCATGATATAATCCGTAGTATTCAGATAAAAATATAATATCATCTTAGTCGAACAATAAAACCCTTGACGACAATCCGTCTTATTTAGTTAATTGTAAGAAAAACAACAATTGTTTGACTGTGGGTTTATATTCTGAATTTAGGGCAAGAAGAAGGTGCCCATACCCCCCCCCCCGAACACCAAGATAAGGTGATATCCGATATCGCCATGAGTGAATCACTTACTCTCCAATTTAGGAACAGTATGAATACCAATAGATCAGCTAATAATGTTATTACCTGTGAGCTCTGTATTGTCATGTATATCAGATAGGATGACCAATCTAGAGCTCGGCACTGGGAAAAATTTCGCCTGAATGGACCAGAACACGTGACACTGACTGTTCTACTGACATACTTTTTGACAGTATAGCACGAAATTGATTCAAAAACATATACAGTGAATATACTTATTAGTGTATCAAAATAACGTATCGAAATAACGTGTATAAATTATAAAGGCGGACACCATCTATTAAAGTATTAAGGGGGTGTTCAATATGGAGGTTAGGATCAAGCTCAAAGATTGCAAAGAAAACTGGAACGCAAGACGCCTCTCAGAACAGGAAGACCTTTGGAATCAGAACCGGGCGATCGGCATTTGTCAGAACACCAAGACGGTGTCAGAATCCAAATACCACCCTGGGACTGTTAGCCAGAGCTTGTTATTCTCACTAGTCACTCGTACTGCAGAGGCTGCTATCAGAGCACTATACTAGGAGGCAGGAGCCAGAGTCCAGATAGATCAAATCAACTGAGATCTGGATCACTTTGAATTAGACCAAAGAGAGAAATCAGGTGTTTGATAAGTCTTTGACATGCAGGCTCGAATGTTCAGACTTTATTAGGGATGCAGCAAGATTTGGGATTAAGCGAACTTTCAAGTGCAGGATTGAAAAGCAGCGATACAACACCAAAGCATTCTGCGGGCCCAGCAGCCAGATATCAAGCACAACCAAATGACCTGATAAGAAGGCTAAAATTCGTGAATCAAGAATCACTAAGTAATAAGGTATGATTATAATGATTATTATAATAGGATAGCCTATCAAACATGGGACTGGGAAAAGCATTGACTGAACGTCCCAGAATGCTTAGAGCTCGCTAATCTGAGAGCTCTGATCTTCGAACACATAACTGTAAAGTCTAAATACCCCCTTAGTGACGCGGTGACTAAACCACTGCTCTTTGACGAGTGACAAATTTAATTCAAAGCGATAACATTAATAACTTTTATTGATAAGTACTTATCATATTTTCTAGCTTCATCGTTGTTATATAATCATAAAACATTATATTACGTTATTCTGTTTGGTATATAAGAAAGTAAGAAGTAAGAAAGAAATATAGTGGAATCTATAAATTATAGGTTGCATTATTTCAAAACTTTTGATCAAGTCATCTCAATTCAAATGCTAACGTTTTTACTCAATAGTAGCAACTTAGCAAGAAATGGACGCAACAAAGAATGTATTAGGCGAGAAAATGATGTAATATTACATAAGGCAATATTGCCTTTGTAAAATTATCGTGCGTATCAATTTGTATTGTTCCTGTAAAGTAGCTTCGAATTAACACGGTGAGTCCCCGTTAGGGATTAGTCTAACTTATAAATCATTGTAATAATTATTATGCAGCAAGATTTGGGATTTAGCGAACTTTCAAGTGCAGGATTGAAAAGCAGCGATACAACATCAAAGCATTCTGTGGGCCCAGCAGCCAGATATCAAGCACAACCAAATGACATGATAAGAAGGCTAAAATTCGTGAATCAAGAATCACTGAGTAATTAAGTTAAATGATTATAATGATTATAAGCTAATAAAGTAATAAGATACCCTATCAAACATGGGACTGGGAAAAGCATTGACTGAACGTCCCAGGATGCTTAGAGCTCGCTAATCTGAGAGCTCTGATCTTCGAACACATAACTGTAAAGTCTAAATACCCCCTTAGTGACGCGTGACTAAACCACTGCTCTTTGACGAGTGCAACGAATTTAGTTCAAAGCGATTAAATTAATAACTTTTATTGATAAGTACTTATCATATTTTCTAGCTTTATCATTGTTATACCATATAAAACATTATATTACGTTATTCTGTTTGTTATAAGAAAGTAAGAAGTAAGAAAGAAATATCTGGAATCTATAAATTAAACGTTCCATTATTTCAAAACTTTTGATCAAGTCATCTCAATTCAAATGCTGACGTTTTTACTCAATAGTAGCAACTTAGCAAGAAATGGTCGAAACAAAGAATGTATTAGCGGAGAAAATGTATTACATAAGGCAATATTGCCTTTGTAAAGGCAATATTGCCTTTGTAAAATTATCGTGCGTATCAATTTGTATTGTTCTTGTCAAGTAGCTTCGAATTAACACGGTGAGTCCCCGTTAGGGATTAGTCTAACTTATAAATCATTGTAATAATTATTATAATAATCGAATAACCCTGCCCCGTCCGGGCACCGTCCTTTCTACACTATTCGGAGACCCATCCAAAGTCAGGTTATCATTTGGGTGGTTAGGGCATGAAATATTCATGAAATACATTCCTCAGGATCCGAGATAACGGCTACTTGCTCGGGGATCAGTAAGAAAGAGCCAAAGAGGGCTGCAATTGGTGCCATACTACCAGCAGTCCTAGCAAGTGGGGAGCATTTAAGCAGAAATCCAAGTTTACAAGTTTAATGACACATTCAAGGCGCTGGTTCGCGCGTGTATTTGGGTAAATTTTTAGAATTATTTGGAATTCTATAGGTATTGTGTTTATGGTCATTAATTAAATATTACAAAAATACAGAAATACTTTTAATTTGTGAGCGTTTCAATAACACCAACCATCTGCGACAGGAATCCAATCAACTGCCATGACAACCTCACTCCTCCACCAGCTTCCTGACAGTCTGACAGCCTCAAGACCCGGGGTACACTCGAGACTCCACTTCAAACACCCCCCCCCGAGCGATGGTCATCGCTTCCTGAACTTTAGTGTGTAAAACGGTAAAACAACTGCAGCTCCATTGACGTTGCATTATTTCAAAACTTTTGATTCATCAAGTCGACTCAATTCAAATGCTATCAATTTTACTTAGCTTCTTAGCATGGATATGAAAAACGTACCGAATGTCGTATCCGATAAACTGGTTGACTACCTACAGACTATGTGGACATGGAACAATCATCGCATCAGGAAACAAACAGATGATCACACAACTGCTAAATCTCTCAGGAGAACTTAAGTCGAAGTTATCGACACTGAATCAAATGTATGTTCTTTTAAATTTGAGGAAAATTTATGATACTCTCAATTGTTGAATGATTCTTAAAATGGTTTTGTAGATGTAAAGGATCTATGTAGCTGTGCAGGGTTAAATCAATATCACGTACAAATGGTGACTTTTATAGAAAAAACCATACTCACAGTTACATACAGAATTTGATATGTGAAACGCTAAACGTTTCAGGTAAGATTGGCCGAAACTTTAGGAGTTTAGAACGGCCAGCAATTTACTGTCGTCAGTGCTACAGGTTCATTATTGATTTTTTAACTATCATTTTCTAACCATAAATTCTCAAGAGATTGTACATTCTCAAGAGTTGATATAATTTTTTGACCTTCATTTTCTTTACCAGGACAACAAGACGCCAATCGCAATACTGAATACACAGATGCAGAGCAGAGTAATCGCGAATAAGGAAAAGAAAGGGCTATTCACTTTCCAGATTACGGACTACTGTGGAAGAGGTAATACAATATATTATATAATTTCAATTCTTCGCCTATTTAGAAATAAGAAAATATGAGTATTATAAGAACCCATCCTCATTCGAAGTTATCATAAGGGGGTTAGGGCAAGATATATTCATGAAGTATCTCTCCCGGGGTCGGACCTCATTGCTCTATCAGGGAGGCAAAAAGAAGTGCTTCCATCCGTCTTGGAGTCTGGAGAGCGGTCGACAAGATTTTGTAGAACGATTCTAGCCCGAATAAGAAGAGGAACAAGCTACATTTTTTTTTAATTTTAAAATTGGGACTATTACGGATTTTACAGTAGATAGAACTTAGATAGAACTTAGATAGAACTTAGATGTAGAATTCACCTGCTAAGCTATATCAGACGTTGCGAGGAGTAGAGTAAAAGATGTTTAATAAGATTTGATTAGTCCAGTCTTTGGAATAACTTTTATCTATACCTATTATCATTATTACTATTATTAGTACTAGTCGGTTCCCGTCCTACGGACGGCGAATGATGGCAGCCGCATGAGCTAAGGGCCACATGTCCCTTTGACAGTGATTTGACCGTGCGAGTTTGAGGGAAATTGAAACTTTAATTTCTGCGAAAAAAGCTTCCCACGCCCGCAACGGTAACCCAATATTGCCGACAATATTCTCAAAACCTTTACTCATCATAAGCAACTCGATGGCGGAGGAATTTCGAAAAAATTCGAATTTTAATTTTTCGCGGAAAAAAGGGCGTGGCCTCCCACGCCCCTCAGGGCGACCCAATCATGCGGACAAAATTCTCAAAAGCTTAACTGATCATAAGCAACTTGATGGCGAAGGAATTTCGAAAAATTCGAAACTTTAATTTTTGCGAAAAAAAGGGCGTGGCCTCCCACGCCCCTCAGGGTGACCCAATAATTCGGACAAAATTATCAAAATTTTTATTCATCATAAGCAACTCGATGGCGAAGGAATTTTGAAAAAATTCAAAAGTTTAATTTTGACGGAAAAAAGGGCGTGGCCCCTCACGCCCCTCGGGGCGACCTGTAATATTGTGGGAAAAAATCCTCAAAATTTTTATTCATTATAAGCAACACAATGGCGAAAGAATTTTTCAAAATTCGAAATTTTAATTTTTGCGAAAAAGGGCGTGGCCTCCCACGCCCTCAGGGTAACCCAATATTGCGGACAAAATTCTCAAAATTTTTATTCATCATAAGGAACTCGATGGCGAAGGAATTTTGAAAAATTCGAAACTTTAATTTTGACGAAAAAAGGGCGTGGCCCCCCACTCCCCCTCAGGGTGACCGCAAAAAAATCTTTATTTTTCTGATTTATTATAACTTTCTTACAACACGATTAAAAAATAATTTCGATGCTTACTTGAAAATGAATCGCCACAAACATATATATATATATATATATATATATATATCTTACTTATAAAGTCGCAGATTGTGTTTTTTCTTTGTACGTCACGCCCCACGGCAACGCGCGCACAATGGGGAAAAATGCACGTGCAGATTAACTGCGCGCGCGCATTCATTTTTGTTTAATGCTGTTTTGATTTTGTTGCTCAAATAACTTTTGTTCTGATTGGAATTTTTCGATGCGGTAAAAAATATTCAATCAGATTGAATGATGGTATTTGCGAACGAGGTGCTGCGTAGCAGCGCCGAGTGAGCTGTGAATTTGCAGGCCCAACGGGCCTGCTAGTCTTACTTATAAAGTCGCAGATTGTGTTTTTTCTTTGTACGTCACGCCCCATGGCAACGCGCGCACAATGGGGAAAAATGCACGTGCAGATTAACTGCGCGCGCGCATTCATTTTTGTTTAATGCTGTTTTGATTTTGTTGCTCAAATAACTTTTGTTCTGATTGGAATTTTTCGATGCGGTAAAAAATATTCAATCAGATTGAATGATGGTATTTGCGAACGAGGTGCTGCGTAGCAGCGCCGAGTGAGCTGTGAATTTGCAGGCCCAACGGGCCTGCTAGTCTCATTGGGGGGTGGCCGACATATTTTTTTGTTTTTTTTGTTTTTTTTGTTTTTCAAAAATCACATTTACCTTAACAAAAAAAACAAAAAACAAAAAACAAAAAAAACAAAAAAACAAAAATACAAAAAAATACAAAAATACAAACAAAAAACAAAAACAAAAAAATAAAAAAATACAAAACATAAAAACAAAAAAACAAAAAACAAAAAAAAAAAAACAAAAATACAAAAACAAAATCATAAAAACACAAAACATGAAATACAAAAAAATACAAAAATTACAAAATAGATTAAAAACAAATAAAAGAGTAAATATAATACTATTGATACATCAAGTTATTAAGGTTGGCGTAGTAACCTTCTGCTGAATTGAGTGTGGAAAATCCATTTTCACATTCATATTGTCAGTTCGAGCCCACATAACCAAACCTTTATTCTAACTCGGAACAAACAACATTGGTCACGTATTTCTTATCAATTCCTTCAACTCATCGACGTGAACTCAACAGCTGAAATACAGAAACTGGCATCAAGTTTACGTGTTTCTATCGCATCTGAACTTGTTTCAATGTAATCAAGTCGAATGACCTATGCAAATATAAATTTCTTTGAAATCCCATAATTTCTAGAAAACATCCACGTGAACTTACGTTTCACAATTTCATCGTAGCTTTCTCATTCCTATTTATTGAGGCATTGAGGAGACTATTATCACTTCGTCATTGTATCACCATATAGGGCTACATTCTAAATTTTCGGTCTTAAACGTAATTTCAAGCATTTGGCAGTTACATTTTAGAAGCCTCCTGTGACAAAAAATTTTCGACCGATCGCCTTAAATTGAGAACTCCTCTAGGTCTAAAAGCAATGTATCAGTAAAAACACAATCTGGCGAAAACTCTCTGAGTTACAGATGTTCAGAGTAGGAAAATAGCGTTCTATCGCAAAATACTTTATTAGAGTGGTTTCACTCGATTTTGAAGACGACACCACAGCAACAAAATGGGCACAAACCAAATTCCCTTTCATATTTTTTTTGTATTTTTGGTTTTCATAATTTTGGTTTTTTATGTTTTTGTTTTTGTATTTTTTGTTTTTATTGTATTTTATTGTTTTTTATGTTTTTGTTTTTTGTAACTTTTTGTTTTTTGTTTTTTGTTTTTTGTTTTTTTGTTTTTTATGTTTTTGTATTTTTTTGTATTTTTATTTTTTTGTTTTTTTGTTTTTTTGTTTTTTGTTTTATTTGTTTTGTTTTTTTTGTTTTTTTTTTTAGAACTTTTTGAAAGTCTTTTTTAGAATAAACCAAAAAAAATTCCTAAAAAATAATGGCTAGTCATGTTTGTAGGGCTCCCGGGGAACACCTTATAGCCCGATTATCCCTTCAAGAAACGTTACCCCGCACGATTACCAAAGCACAAATTGAAAAACCCAAACAGTTTTTTTTCGATACCAAAAAAATCAAAAGGAAAATTTGAAGACCCAAAAAACCACTGGGGTGCAATGTTGGGGAACAAGAAAGAACTTGTAGGGCGAGATTGAAATCTGAGGGTTTTGCCAAAAAAAAAAGAAAAGCATAACAAAGGAAAGGGGAAATGGGGAAAACAAATGGGTAGGGAACGATACAAACTTAAGGTTTTACGATAAGTAACCGGCATTTTTAACTTTATCTTTTTTACCAAAGAAAAAAGGAAATTGTTTGAAAGCCCCAAGAGCTTGAAAGATGTAATTTTCAGTAACCCCCAGTCTCAGGTTTTACGAATGCAAATTCAAAGTCCCAAAATGGTATGTTTGATGCCGGTAAAAGGGGAAAAGGGACGGAAAAAACGCTGAAAAAGGGGGGAAAAGATTCAAAGTGGGCAACAAAAATGTCATGTTAATTAACTTGTGTGGGGAAAAGATCTGTGCCCACCTGAACCCTTTAAAAAACTAGAAAAAATTTTAATTAATTCATCAAAAAAGGTTAAAAAAAAGCGGGAAAAAACCCCCAAAACTTATATTTTTTTGGAAAACCCCGGGGAAATTGCACTATTGGGTAAAAAAAACCCTCCAAAAAGGGGAAAAGTTTCTAACACACTTCTTTAGAAGTGTGTTATTACTTATTCTGACATTTCTAATCATGCCAAAGTCCCGATTTTTGGTCAAAATACCCATGACGAAAATGGGCGTGGCCTTGCTTGTCAAACTTGTCATTTGGCGTCTTAAAAGAAGCTTTCTAGTCCAACTTCAATAGTTGACAACGATAATTATTTCCGTTAATTCGCAAAAAAATCTTATCTGTTTATCTTGATAGAAATGAATTCTATCAAGATAAATCGGCATTTTTTATAAATAGGCTTGAAAAGTCTGATTTATGCAAGATGCTATTGGTTGCAAAAACTTTGACTTTTAGAAGCATGCCAACACATTCTCTGTGAATTCTCTACTTCAGCAACAAGAGGAAAAACATTTCAATAAATTCTAATTAGTAAAATCAGGATAACTATTCAAAGCTGACATAAATTCAAAAATATTTAATAAAATTATTGAATTCTTCCGCGGCACAAAATTCTTGAAAGACTACCAAAAGATACCTTTCTCCAAGCATAATTCCTTCACGCAGAACTAATAAAAGAAAAAACGAGTCCACTCAAACAAAAAGCGCTGTTACCTCAGAAAATGAAATGATTCTAGCGGAAATGACTTATTAAAAAAAACGGGAGTGTCTTGGAAGGAACTTTTTAACTTGCCAAGTTTAACTTATTAACCCATTTTTACCCATAAATTGCCTTCATGTCTGACCAAGTGATTAGAAAGTCTGATGAAAAACAGGCGACTGATCCCACTAAAGTCATGATTTCAGCCAGTTTATGATATGTCCATTATAAGTCGAAGTGATTTAGTTGTAGTGGGTCCCCTGTAATATTCTTCCGTAGTTTATGGTTTTCAATAATATTTTCATAATTCATATCTTAACTATGATCCATAAACAAGAATTGCGCCTGCCGGCTTATTTCTTGAGCTCGTTGTTCCCGTATGCAGGCGCTTAATTTCCTGTTCCCTGGGGCTTGGTATGAAAACACGCCGTCATTCGATCTACGACCGTTTTCCGTCTTATTTACTGACATGGTGAATTGACTAAAAACTTATAAAGCATAAAAATGACCTCCAAAATCAAGGTACAATCGCGTGTGTATACCAACGAGAATTAAGACAAAGAGGTTGTCTTTAATAAACTTAAGATTTATCTGAAATAATTTTTCCGTGATAAACGCTTCTTCTATCAACTTCAAGTGTCACATAGTCACTTCACAATACTAAAATCATTGAATGAATTTCATAAATATTCCTTGTTATGCACGGGCGCTATATAATACATTTCCTTCCACAAGTTTGAATTAACGCGCGCAGATCTAAATATCACGTGGGCGACTTCGTTTCACGTGCTAAATGTTTATGCGCGCGTTCCCGCCATTTCATAGAACTCTTTGAAGATTTGTTTTAGTTGCGCGCCGTTCAGAGTTTCATAACTATGATCACCATTTTCGTTACGCGTAACATTTTCTTTTGTGTTGCGTCGCAGATATCAAACCATTGCAATTTTCGATATTATTGTGCAACGCCTTGATAATTTCAAGATTGAAATACTCAGTATGATTACTGACCAAGATTTAAAAAGATTCAGATATATCCTTATTATCAATCATGAACCGATAAAACTCTCATGTCTTACTTTTCTCAAGTCAATTCTTTAGATCATTCGTAACTGATAACACAAATACTGCCCATTGTAAATTGGCCGAGTTGCCCGCTACTTAAACATGGCCAAATGACTGTGTGATTGAAATCCAATCAATTATTTGATTGATTCCGTGAAAATTGATATTGTTTTGATTTTGTGATTAATTAAATAATCGTAGAATTTTTGAAAAAGAATTTATTTCAACATCAGAATGAACAGAGCATTGAACTCGAATACCTACTAAGCAGCCCAGTTAGCTAGCTGCAGCCCACAATGCAAAGGATGCCACTACACCAAGCTACTCTGACGCGAGTGATATTATAAAGGAGCAGTTGGATGCATGAAAGTGTACCACCAACCACCACCACCACCACGACGACACATGGTCGCGCGCAGCACTTATTTCAGATTTAACAGTACGCGTAAAGGTAGTATACACACAACCCCCAAAATACACGATCTCTGCTAACTTATTCTCAATGCCTTTTTGTAAAACAAAAACGCTATTGGGAACAGGAAAAAATTAAGACAATAAGAGGATAAAGACAAGGAAGGAAAATGAAGAACAATAAAGGAAAATGAAGACAATAAGAGAACAAGGAAGCAAAGAGAGGGAGTTGTCAATCCTGTTACCTTTCAAGAGGGGCTGCATCATAGTCCATATCCTCAGTTGTTGTGAGTTGGCAGGTGCCAGCTTTGAACTTCGCCCCATGAAAGTTGGGCCTGGAAATGACCACGCCGCATATAATGAGTGAGATTGTACCGCCTATGATCAGGAGCAAGGATGTAGTTAAGAGGGAAATCTTGCACCAACCCATTTGACCCATGATGCCGAATGTCAACCTACATTGATAAACTATTGTTATGAGTTGAACCCTGAAGGTTTTTCTTGTTGTTTTAAAATTTTCTATTGTCTATTTCCATTATCAATTGAATATAATATTATTATCAATATCTTCCTTATACTGAAGTAAATTACGTAAGTACTAATAATACTTTTCGTCAAAGACAAAAACAAAGAATATTGTAAATTACACAGAAATTGGAAGATATAATGTAAATAGTATTTAAAGCGTCATAAATTCAACAAAGCAAAGAGTTAATTGCAAAACAGTTACCAAATAAAATACTAAAATCTTTCTTGAAAACGCCTCTCATAAAACTGAAATTTCAATTGTCTTCAAGTCCACTGACTCATAAAAAAACTATAAAATCTAAGAGTCAAGCAGCAAGCTAAAGAAAGAAAACCCAAAAACCAAACGCAAAGACTCCGCCTATTACTAAGAAAGCAAGGGGTATAAACACCCCCATGTACCCCTTAGCATTGGAGTACTCCATCCAGAGGTACATCTTACCGTCATGTCCCCAACACTCGAACTCCTCAGAGTCCTTCAGGGACTCGTAGACTCTGCCCCAGTACCTTGGAGGGGGGTGACATGTGTAATTTTGCATATGTGAGTAATTGAGGCATTTTAAAGGGAACTCAAAAATCATTGGAATGAATATATGAGTAATTTGTATCGAAGATCCAGAATTTATTCAAAAGTCATCAACATCAGAGAAATGTCCAGTACCTCTCCACCATTGCCTCATTGGAGGTGTAGCTTCTAGTGCAGGGAGGTATTACAAAGCAGCCTTTGGAGAGGGCTGAGTAGTCCCAATGGAAGGTTCCTGGTGGAGATGTAGTCAAGGGAAAGGTTAGTTAGACATAAGCTATAAGGTGAGGGTTCTAAAAACATAAGTATTTCATAAATTTATCTACTACTAAACGGGGGATGGATCTACAAGAGATCCTAACAGAGTCCCTAGCACGGGACCTCCCTGTTGCCCTGATGGAAACGAATCTTATACAGTTTTACCTCTCCAGGACATAAATCTATCAGAAATAGTAAATAACAATCAACTACTATTACAACAGTACCGTTCACTGGATCAGAACCAATGCCCCCTTCCCGGAATGTGCCCTTGATCATGACACAGGGATAGTAACTGTCACAGACCTTCTTACTTCCATCATCAGCACAGTCACACCTGAAGAGAGGGTTGGAGTGAGGGTGCACATGCACCAGGGCTACCACTTGAAAAGGTGATAAGTTGTTATTTATCATACATTGGTTACCTGTTTATAGTGGAATCTTTGTCGCTGATCTCCGTCGTTATGAATTGACAAGACCCTGGTTTGAACTTTGCCCCATGAAAGTTGGGCCTAGACACCAAGGCCCCACAAAGAATCAGTGCAAGTAGGGAGCCTACTATCAGGACCAGTACAATGGAGAACGCTATTAGCTTATCCCGTCCCCAACCAGATATCACATCCATGACTTGAAACGGCATCTATATTTCGTAACTGATTAATTCCTATGTACTTTCAGCCTATGCCATCTGGACTGTTGATTAAATTGTTATCAAATTTATAGTGGGAATTTAATTTAGTCTTTTAATTTTAAGTTTGTAAGAAAATTGTTCTGGAAGCCATTAAATCTGGACAGTATGCCAAAAATTTTCTTGAAATTTTTGTTTTAGTTTTTTGACGACCATTTCTATCCCATTTATGAGCAAATCCTAAAATGTGGCCATTGAAATGTGTTATCAATGAACAATTGATATGTTTGGATCTCCATCAATTAATTGAAAGTGTCTGACTTCAGACATGTAAAATAGTCAAAATAAATGATAATCATTGAGTGACATTTGGGGTTTCCAAGTGGTGCCCCCGTTGAGACTTTGAGAAAAACAAGTGTAAAATACGCGTACAAACATTTTACAAACTTATAAACGAAGTACAAAACTAAACGAGCTCCAGAAAACGTCCATTCCACATGTGGAATGTGCAATTGCGGGTGAAGCTGCAGGAAACTGTATATTATTATTTTTGACACGAGAAATTATATTGCTATATAACGTAGAGCTGTAGCGCATATTATTGAAGTTTTGAAGCTATTGGCATCACTTTAACCTGTCAAACTTTCCTCACTTCCCATGACACTTCATATTAGGTAATGTGTCTAAACTGCCAGCTATTCTACGCTAACTTTTTACCTCATGTATGCCCACTTCTGCAGCCTCTTCCTAATCACATAAAATGTGAAGTTATGTTGCTTCAGTGTAATTGAGCTGCCAATTCCAGTGTTTAAGTTTACAATATTATCCCTGATTTCCATTGCTTTGCACTGTAATATAGAAGTTTCACGATGTGAATATCTAAGTAAAGTGTGGAGAGGTATTCAGTTCAAGGGGTATCAGTCACTGAAGGTTATAACAAATCAGTATCCGGGATTTGCATCATACAGCGTTCTGATTGGTCGAGGATTTGCATTGTACAGCGTTCTGATTGGTCGAGGATTTGCATCATACCGCGTTCTGATTGGACATTGGCCAAGCTCCTGTGAATTTCTCATCAGGTGGTGGTCACGTGGCAGTCACTTGACTACTTGGCTGCCAGTAATAGAGTCATGATAACGGAACGATATCATCTACTGCATTAAACTTGTCAGTTGCAATTGATGGCTGTTTCTATTGTGGCAAAATACTGCGCAATTTGGTCCAATATTAATATCCTATTTGACACGTTCCTGTACTAGCAATTCTAGTGTTATCGTTTTTGAAAAAATATATTCGACAAAAAGCTCGGTCACAAATATATTGAGCAAGGTAACAAAAATTTGCGCATTTGCGTGTGGCTGGAAATCCACACATAAAAATACTTAAAAATCATGATCGAAAGTAATACTGTTATAGAAAATATGGAAGAAAATTACGGAAAAATAAAGCGCAAGTTGATCTACATTCGTTGAGTGTAATTACTTAGTATGCACTATGATACCAATGCAGTATGCACTGTCGTTTTAACATACCATTACGTGTCCACGTGCCACTCCATACAAGCTTTAAAGGCAGCTTATCAGAATGTACTTTGACAAGTTAAAATTTAGAAAAGGTTAATTGTGAGTTAAAAAAGTGTTGTGCTGACGTGTACGAATTCAAGACCTTGTATTATGTATGTACACTGCTGAAATTTTGTGAGCAGACGACCCTGGCTGCGGGTCTGCCTTAGAATTCATTAAAATCCACTTTAACTTTTGGTGGACGTCAATGGGCCCACAGCGGACTTTTTGAGAGTCCACTGCCGAGTATTTGGTCCCCTGCGGAGTCCGGCGAATGAGTGCCGGTATCCAAGGCGAACTTGAGTTCACTGGAACTCTGTCACTGGCGGAATAAAAAATCCGCGGTGGAGGTTTAATTAAATGTCAGGAAATCGAGAATTCTTGTCGTACGCAATGCAGCAGTCAGCAACATAAGATAAATAACCCTGCACATGCTTGGTCCATTTGGGATTTAATATCCGGTTTAGACCCATGGGGTGAGGGTCTAAACTAATATGGACACCACCAGGCAATGTGTCTAGGTAAGTATTGTTATGGTCTAACGTCAGAGGGTTCTATAGCTGAAGGGTAAGCCACGTTTCACTGTGTACTGTGTACAATACAAGGTGTAAATGGGTGATAATTAGTTGGATAAACAAACATCTAAACATGTACAACATACCATACATATTATGTAAACATAAACACAGCTTGTGTTTTATCTATAATGACAGCTGCCTATCGATAATTGATGTATGAGCTTAGTAACTTAGTAAGTACATAATATTATTGCAAAAAAGACAAACAAATACATAAATAACGAAGGCCAGCAAACACATACCTAGATGTTTTCATCACTTCGAAGTATGTTCACTATTTGACTATTAAAGGTACTAGTCGGTTCCCGTCCTACGGACGGCGAATGATGGCAGCCGCATGAGCTAACGGCCACATGTCCCTTTGACAGTGATTTGACCGAGCGAGTTTGGAGGGGAAATTCTAAACTTAAATTTCTACGAAAAAAAAGCTTCCCACGCCCCCAACGGTAACCCAATATTGCCGACAATATTCTCAAAACCTTAACTCATCATAAGCAACTCCACAGCGAAAGAATTTTGAAAAAATTCGAAAATCTATTTTTTTCGAAAAAAGGGCGTGGCCTCCCACGCTCCTCAGAGTGACCCAATAATTCGGACAAAATTCTCAAAATTCTTATTCATCATAAGCAACTCAATGGCGTAGGAATTTTGAAAAAATTCGAAAGTTTAATTTTGCGAAAAAGGGCGTGGCCCCCCACGCCCCTCAGGGTGACCCAATAACTGGACAAAATTCTCAAAAATTTTTATTCATCATAAGCAACTCGATGGCGAAAGAATTTTGGAAAAATTCGAACTTTAATTTTGCGAAAAAAGGGCGTGGCCCACCACGCCCCTCAGGGTGGCCGAAAAAATCTTGTATTATTTTTCTGATTTATTATAAAGTTTTTGCAACACGATGAAAAAAGAATTTCGTTGCCTACTTGAAAACGAATCGCCATAAATAAATAAATAAATAAATAAATAAATAAATAAATATATATATATTAACAACACGCATTATATATAGTAAGAGTAAGATACACTATACATCAAGCTAAAACAGAAATCAGAACAACGCTCAACTATATTGTACATAGGTACATAGGTACATAACATAAATACATACATCCTGAAATTTGAGGATATCAATACTGGGTCCTGGGGTCTCCTAGGGACACCTTTTTTTAATACGTTTTATAAAATCTTATATAAACAAAAAACCATTGAATAGGACAAAAAGGAAACCATTTAACAATACCAACGAAGACACGGTTCCGTTTTATTCTCGTCATTGCAAATGTTATCCTTCACATCGGACATAGCACTACACATCCTTCTCAGACTTTGTAGCATAGGCTATAATGTAATGAACCAAGTCCCAAATCGAAGTGATGAATTGCACGTCCATGTTAGATCGAACGGCTTTCAGAAACGTTATTAAAAGGATTGACATATTCATTGCCAGGTGCCCGTTTATGTATGACCTTTGCCGTCTACCCTTATTCTTAGCAGCTACTTTCACATTTCCATCAAAAAGTTCGTTACCATTTTCATCAGCAATTATAGTTCTCTCAGAAACAGGCCTTGGAAAGTGAAATCGACATTCATCTGTTGTTTTACCCTTCGTGCATGTTTTGGTATGTTTATGAATTTGCAACTGGGCCCATTTATGAAGATCGGATCCTCCGGTAGGGATGTGTGTAGTGATATGTTTGTCGATATGATCGATAACAACGTTCAGGGGTCAACGCCGAGTTGAGGAGCATTGCGCTGTTTGAGCAGTAAGTGACCGTGAGGACTGCCCCTGTCACCGAATTCGACCCTTCCAGTATGCCTCGACCTCGCCAAATACCTTACGTTTCTTAAGAAGATATGAAAATACCTTATGGAAGTACCTGTCAAACATCCTTACAGCAATCACGGGATCCTGTTTCAGATGTTCATGCTTTACGAGACCAAGACATATTTGTTAGCAGCTCGTCATCAGGTTCAATGCCTTGTAACTTTAGGATATTAGGTATGACGTAAATTAGATCATTAATGGAGAATGAGAGAAACCAAGTAAATGTCCCAAGCTGAGAGATCATGCCAGTGCCATCCAACTGAAGACACTTCCATTTTGCAGGAGTGCCCTTAATGTTTTTCATGAACTGAAATGCATCGATGTTATTAAGCAAATCTTCAGTGTCGATTAAGTTGTTTTTAAATAGGCCTGCTGTTATTCTAATGCCACCAGTGGTTGACTTGCAGGTCTTACGAAGGAAGGTGGTTATGCTGCTGTATATTGCCTCACGTTCAACTGCAGCTTGTGTAAAGAAGATCCACTCTGGATCAGAAGCAAATCTCCTGTCAGCTGAGTATAAACGGTGCTCTGCATAGCCTTTTCTCGTCAGCTTGGGAATTTCCTTAGCTTCTATCAGTCCTAGCCTGTCCTTATCGTAAAAATGGCCCTTGCCCAATGGAAACAAATTAGGAAAAGATAAGGGCTCAGCCATTGGGTCAGTAAAAAGTGGAATTGGCGTTTTGCCTTGGCCAGGCGCGAATTCCATGACAGGGACTTCCTTCGGGAAATTTCGCTACTTACTTTTTCAGCAATACCCACCTTCCAGAAAAACGGTACATGTGTGATGGATGTTCTTGTCAGTGCCGCAGGTGTAAAGGACCTCCAACCCGTACTCCACCACGTCGGCCACAGCGATGATCAGCTCGTGCACTTGTGGGATGGGCTGGGACCTGACAACACTCTTACCTGGTGCCTGGAATAGCGTCATCATGAAGTGGAGATCCCACTCCATGATGACGTCAGCCGGTGTTGCTGAGTTCAAGCAGACAGGTAGGATCAGGGCGAGTAACAACTTAGCATGGCCTTGTTGTGGTACGCGAGTCACCCTGATAACTACCTGCCTCCTAGACACTCCGTAGGCACTGTGCTGAAACCTGGGACTAGAATGGAAGAACAAATACCATATGGTGATATTATCGTTAATGTAATGAGTCATGTTACACAACATATCTGATAGACTTCGATAATAATGCATCATTTCCTCAGAACAAATATCAGTCAAGAAACCATTAATCATTTCACAAAACAGCTGGAAATACAATGTAAGACCATGACAGAAATACGCAATGAATGACTTTCCAACGTATAAAACAATGCCTATACACAAATCCAAAATTGAAAGAAGGTAGTCCAAAGTATCGAAAAAACCGTGGATAAAATCATAGTTTCCCGTAATTCCGCTGTCTGGAGGTGCCAGGTCCATCGAACAGCCCAGTATTAGAAGCAGTATTAGCACACGGTATCTCATCGTTGAACTTGGATCTAACTTACAAAATGGTTTGGGCGATCAAACGTAATGCAGCGGAATCACGGGAGAAATGATAAAAGCGAGAGTTTTAGGAAGTGGACTCGAAAGGTTACCTTGGCAACGAGCTAAATGTACTAGCAGATGCGCGAGTGTAATCATATGGAGTACAATGGGCGCGCAGTGAGTGTAGCAAAATTGTGACATACCACCACGGATCGCATACGACCAAATTCGGTCGCGCGCAGCACACCGCCTATTTCAGATTTAACAGTACGCGTAAAGGTAGTATACACACAACCCCCACAATATACGATCTCTGCTAACCTTTTCTCAATGCCTTTTTGTAAAACAAAAACGCGATTGGGAACAGGAAAAAATTTGAGAGACGTTTCTGGCCAGGCTATATAATAGAGATTTTGGTGTCACAGGGTGTATAATATATATTTCCGTCCTGGCAAGGACGGCAACCCCCTCACAGTAAAAGAAAGAAAAACAAAAAAAAATTGCGAAAAAGATGAATAAGAGTTCTCATTATGGAAAAGTTCAGCATTGTCAAATGCGAATTTATGTGTTTACTTACCTTCCAGGAAGGGAAATTCCCCCGTCAGCAGCTTTTGAAAATTCCCCAGTTTGCCACCATTTTTGCCAAGGTTCTAATAGACTGCTTCTCTTAAAAAAAGTGATGCCTTTATACCAAGAAAGGGCAGCCCCCAGAACTGTAGCCGAAATTTCATGGTGCCTGGCACAGTAAATCTGCAAAGAACTGTAATTCAAATAACAAGCAGGGTTCTGGGGGAGGCAGCCCCCAGAATCCAGATGTTTTAAGTAGATGAAATTGACGCCTCATAATGAAATCTACCCTGCCTGTAGCCGAAATTTCAAGGTGCCTGGCACAGTAAATCTGCAAAGAGTCGTATTTCAAATGACAAGCAGGGGTCTGGGGGCTGCAGCCCCCAGAAGCTAGACGTTCTAAGTAGATGAAAACATCGCCTCGCAATTATCCCTTCCCTAAGTTTAGCCGAAATTTCAAGGTGCCTGACACAGGAAATCTGAAACGAACTTTATTTCAAATGACAAGCAGGGGTCTGGGGGCGGCAGCCCCCAGAAGCCAGACGTTCTTAGTAGATGAAATTGTCGCCTCGTTATGATTCTTAAGGTGCTTGACACAGGAAATCTAAAGTAAAAAGTTTTCAAATGACGAGCAGGGGTCTGGGGCGGCAGCCCCCAGAAGCCAGACGTTCTGAGTAGATGAAATTGTCGGCTCATAATGATTCCTGCCCTAAATGTAGCCGAAATTTCAAGGTGCCTGAAACGAACTGTATTTCAAATGACAAGCAGGGGTCTGGGGGCGGCAGCCTCAGAATCCAGACGTTCTAAGTAGATGAAATTGTCGCCTCTTAATAAAGATTCCTAACCTTACTGTAGCCGAAATTGTGTCTCGCACAGGAAATCTTTAATGAACTGTTTTTAAATGACAAGCAGGGGTCTGGGGGCGGCAGCCCCCAGAAGCCAGGCGTTCTAAGTAGATGAAATTGTTGCCTCATAATAATTTTTGTAACCCTAACATTTGCTGATTTTCAAAGCGTCTGAAATATGAAATCTACAACAAAATGAATTTAGAATGACATGCAAAGGTGTTGGGCGAAGCCTCCAAAAGGCCCATTTTCCAATTCAAGATTGGGATTGAGCAATCCCAATCTTGAAGTCCCACTTTTCCTACCACAATTAAGCCCCAATCTTGAAGCCCTAATTTTCCTACCCCGATCCCAATCTTGAAGCCCCAATTTTCCTACCCCAGTGCAGTCCCAATCGTGAAGCCCCACTTTCTCTGCCTCAATCCAAATCTTGAAGCCCCACCTTACCTACCCCAGACCCAATCTAAAGGCCTCACAACTCCCAAGCTACCCCAGTTTCAATATTAATGTCCCATCTGTCAAATATCCAACCAAACTGAATTACTCCTTGAAAATCTCAAATTACAGACTTCCCCAGCTTTTTGCTTTGCGCGCTTCGCGCACAAAGAGAGTCACTGACTGAAAATCCCCTATTTGGCCAAAATTTTTCCCCGTCAGCACTGCTGACGAGGCTGACCACTATTGGAAGGTAAGTGTGTTTACTAGAAAGGCCCGTTGGGCCTGCCAGATGATACAGGACCAAATGATAAGCTCTCAAAAAGTTTATGAAGGAGCAAACTTGACCATTATTCTTTAGTTATTTTTAGTGATGCTGGACCGTGCAAGTTTTGATCATTATAATTTGCTCTTGTATGATGAACATAAATCTGAAAATTAAAACCGATTATCGTACTCATACTGAACGTTGAATCAAAGCATTGATTTACGCCAAGAGCAGTATTCCAAAAGCGCAATGTGCTATGCCCAAATTCGATTCAATTTTATTTTGAATTTGTTCAATCTTAAATTGCTGTAAATTCACATTTTTCCGTTAACCATCAACTCAGAATTGATTTAAATCGACCAACGTCTGTCATTGATTTATGAAGAGATGCTAACGGAAATAGCTTCCACGATGCAAGCCATACCCGTTCTCTATTTCCAGATCTTGAATTTCAAATGAAAACAGTAAGCACTTCGTTCGTTCAAACGCTAAAACGCAGCAATCAACAACGTATCAGAAAGTACTCGCATAGAACTGATAATCTGCACGTGCAGAATATCTGTATCCATAGCAACGGCGCAACTCAGCCCAGCTTAGCCTTCCTTTCTCTTGATATTTTCTTGGCAAGGTCAAATTTAATTGTATACGGAATTACAGACAAACATTATTCACGTGTGACTTTACTTTATGTAATAGATTTCTTCACTTCTTTAGGAGGAAAAGCTGTTCGTTCTACACCTTCTTGTAATAATGTTGCGATGTACACGCCTCTTGTTGTAATAATATTATTTAGAGGTTTTTGCGTTGCCAGCGAAGCTTAAAACTAAGTTAAGCTTTATTGAATAATGAACTGTCAGGGCACAATATGACGAGATAGAGAGGTAACTAAGTTAACCTTAACTTTACGGATATGAAAGGAGTCCGGGCCACTAATTGCTGGACATGAATAGGAGCGCATCGCAATTCAACTCTTCCCAACAAAAGAAGTTTCCGGTAAACGGTTCAATGACACATGATATATTTTGTAATCATGTGTCATTATATTGAGTAATGACTTAATAATGGGCACATAAAACTATAGTTATGTCACCGACAATAGCAGTGTCTATAATTCTCTAGGGTCAGCATTGGGTAACAGGTAGATAGGTCCAGTCATATAAAATAGCAGGTATGCTATCAGACTATCAGTTGTCAGTTGCCGGACTGATAAATTGAGCGATCCGTCGACGGATCGCTCAATTTACCGCCAGGCTTGTCTTCTTTAATTTAAGGGGGGGGGGGGGGGTTCACCTCACTCAGGAAAACACGAATTTGAGATATGGTTTGGCCAGGATGGCCTGGACGTGTACCGAAATTTTGCCGGTGGTCTTGAGTCCATAGGTCAACATTGCCCATGTGAGGCCTCCCGGGCACAAATGGCGTCCAAAATCGAAATTTTTCTGATGGAGATAGAGCTTAGCTTTTGGTTGCATTCGATTCGTCTCGACGAGCTGATCATTTTAGTGTATTTGTTTGTCAAAATCGGATGAAAAATGGCCAAGTTATGCCCATGCGAAGCCTTGCCAAAGTGGCAGTTGGCCTATTTTGGGCCCTTAAGATGGCCATTTGGCCACATTTTTGGAGATATGAGCTTCAAACTTGTTTTGCCCATCATTTAGGTCAAAATTGATGGGCAAGCCAATTTCTAAGTGAATTGGACCTTATTTGGCCATTTAGCCCATAAAAACCTTCAAAAATCCATCCTCAGTTAACGCTTTTTGCCCAAATGGACTTTACTCTTTTCCTTCTCTCCGCCATTTTCAATGTTTCTGCATGAAATTTTCAAAATCCTTTGAAACTTAATTTCGCTTATGTTATTGAAATTTTGAGTTAGGCCTCCAAAATTTTTGCCCATGAGCCAAAATCCCCGGCTCATGGGCATAAAATTTTTAATTTGGTCAATTAAGTTTTAAAGGATTCTGAAAATTTCAAGCAAAACATTGAAAGGAGCCTCCAAAAATTTTAGTCCGCTGATGAAAATCCCAGATAAGCGTTAAGGATTAACATTAGTTTTTAGGCTAAATTAAGTTTCAAAGGACTCACTTAAAAATTGGTCATGCAAAAACATTGAAAATGGCGGAAATGAAGGAAAAACAAGTAAAGTCCATATTCCAAAAAATGCTAAAATGGATATAAGCGATTAAGGGATTTTGAAGGTTTTAGGCCAAAATGTACTTTGGCGCGAGCTTCGCATGGGCATAACTTGGCCATTTTCATCCGTTGATTTTGACAAACAAATTTGAAAAATGATCATATCTCTCCAAAACGAAAATATCTTAAGGCCCAAATAGCCAACTGCCACTATGCGAGCTTCGCATGGGCATAACTTGGCCATTTCATCCCACAAACAAATACAATTAAATGATCAGCTCGAGACGAATCGAATGCAAATCAAAAGCTAAGCTCCATCTCCATCGGGAAAATTGATTTTGGACCTGAGGCCTCACATGCAATGCTGGACCTATGGACTCAAGACCACCGTCAAAATGTTGGTACCCCTGACTCATATCTCAAATTCGTGTTTTCCGAAATGAGGGGTGAACCCCCCCCCTTAAGCTATCTCTAGATTTGGTATGCAAATTTAAGTTCACAGATCTACTTAAGCGGTAGGTAAAAAGAAAGTAGAAACTTACAAAAAAGGGTGCTGTACCTAGGTACTTACGCATCAGCCTCTGTCTGGATAGGAACTCGTCACACCACTGGGAGCGCTTGGTGACCGTGCTGAACAGGAACTGGTGGAACTGGGTACTGGTGCAGGGTGAACTGAAATGCAGAAGGTTAATAAACGTGCCGTTTACCAACCGATCTGAATAATAATATATGGAGGTTGCGAATCTACAATAATATCATCTTCATTGCGTAATGATAACGTATTTAAAATGACCACATAACACTGACTATTGACCATATTGTAATGAAATTAATTGGCTAATTGTCCGAGTCAAATTTACTTAATGGTATGTTTGTTCATTGTTCATTTTGCTATTTCGCTATCATTCATAATCCAAATATATCATATAGAAGAAGGTTTAAATAAGACTTTCAGCTTTATCAGAGGGGCGTAAGACAAAAAATGACTCTCGGAGCTACCTTATACTCGCATTTCTTACTTTCTACGGGTTGAACGTGTTTTATCTGCTTTCTGCACCGCTGATTTCTAATTCTCGTGAACGGTAATTAGGGTTGTTAGATTAATTGAAGCAGGTTATCACAGTGCAGACAATGGATCTGTCTCTTAGACTGGGCCCGACAAACGGATCATGCGGCAGAAATTGCCGGAGGCCGGTGCTTTATTTTCAATTTGAGACACCAGAGTAGACGATTCTTCGATAGTTTTAAGTAGAAGTTGCTGGATGCGGGTGCTTTATTTTCAATTTGAGACGCCAGAGTAAACAATTCTTTGATAGATTTAAGTAGTAGTTGGTTGACCATGCCTTGCAATCTTATCAATTGCTTGCACCGCAATTAGAAGACGTTGCCCTTTTAGTACAAGTAGATGTCACATTGGCTGTAAATCTTTGTTTGCTGTTAGCCGTTTTGCATTTGGTACTCCCGACTATCATCGATTTTGCATCATTCTAAAAACCTGCGGGGAACTTACCAAATCCTTTATCAGAATTATTCTCATCAAGGATTATCTCTCAGTAGAATTTCACTAAGTCTGACCACTCCCAATTCAAGGCTTATTAACATTGAATCCGTACTCGAAAATACCGTCTGAAGCCTGATTATCCTATTACCAAACAAAACATGGCCAATGTTTTGGGTGACCCTGTCAGTGTAATAGATCCAGTTGAGGGCAAATCATCTACAAACTTATAAAATGAGCCAACATAAAGGAGTCCAGGTTCTAAATCCGGGGCAATTTAGAACTCGCACCCACTGATCCCGGACCTGGGTACCTATTGAGCTATTGAAAGCAATTTAGGACCTCCTTGGGGACCAAATGAGTTCCTGTTGATGGGGCAAACAATAGCAAACTCCTGGGATCAGTAGCTAAATATTATCGATTATAGATTGCCTTTAACCAAGTCTAAGTGCGGAAGGGTCGAGGTCATTGATCCCCACAGTCTGACCGGACCCTCACGCATCTACCATTTAGCATCTGCAAATAAGTGCTCTTCATAACCTCTAATGGAATCTACCAATTCTTAAATCTGTTTCACTTTTCTTGCTCTGATAAGCGCTCTTATCTGTACTCTTATCTGTACTCTTATCTGTGCTCTTATCTGTGCTCTTATCTGTACTCTTATCTGTACTCTTATCTGTACTCTTATCTGTACTCTTATCAGTGCTCTTATCTATACTCTTATCTTTACTCTTATCAGTGCTGTTATCTGTACTCTTATCTGTACTCTTATCTGTGCTCTTATCTGTTCTCTCATCTGTACTCTTATCTGTGCTCTTATCTGTGCTCTTATCTGTGCTCTTATCTGTGCTCTTATCTGTGCTCTTATCTGTGCTCTTATCTGTGCTCTTATCTGTTCTCTTATCTGTGCTCTTATCTGTACTCTTATCTGTACTCTTATATGTTCTCTTACCTGTGCTCTTATCTGTACTCTTATCAGTACTCCTATCTGTGCTCTTATCTGTGCTCTTATCTGTACTCTTATCTGTGCTCTTATCTGTACTCTTATCTGTGCTCTTATCTGTGCTCTTATCTGTACTCTTATCTCCACTCTTATCTGTACTCTTATCTCCACTCTTATCTGTGCTCTTATCTGTGCTCTTATCAGTATTCTTATCTGTACTCTTATCTCCACTCTTAATCTGTGCTCTTATCTGTGCTCTTATCTGTACTCTTATCTGTGCTGTTATTTGTGCTCTTATCTGTGCTCTTATCTGTGCTCTTATCAGTATTCTTATCTGTATTCTTATCTCCACTCTTATCTGTGCTCTTATCTGTGCTCTTATCAGTGCTCTTACCTGTACTCTTATCTGTTCTCTCATCTGTGCTCTTACCTGTGCTCTTATCTGTACTCTTATCAGTGCTCTTATCTGTGCTCTTATCTGTGCTCTTATCTGTACTCTTATCTGTGCTCTTATCTGTTTTCTTATCTGTACTCTTACCTGTGCTCTTATCTGTGCTGTCATCTGAACTCTTATCTGTGCTCTTATCTGTGCTTTTATCTGTACTATTATCTGTACTCTTATCTGTACTCTCATCTGTACTCTTATCTGTGCTGTTATCTGAACTCTTATCTGAGCTCTTATCTGTGCTGTTATCTGTACTATCATCTGTACTCTTATCTGTGGTTTTATCTGTGCTCTTATCAGTACTCTTATCTGTACTCTCATCTGTACTCTTATCTGTGCTGTTATCTGTACTCTTATCTGTTCTCTTATCTGTGCTCTTATCTGTACTCTTATCTGTTCTCTTATCTGTGCTCTTATCTGTGCTCTTACCTGTACTATTATCTGTACTCTTATCTGTTCTCTTATCTGTGCTCTTATCTGTGCTCTTATCTGTGGTTTTATCTGTGCTGTAATCTGTGCTCTTATCTGTACTCTTATCTGTGCTGTTATTTGTGCTCTTATCTGTACTCTTATTTGTACTCTTATCTGTGCTCTTATCTGTACTCTTATCTGTGCTCTTATCTGTACTCTTATCTATGCTCTTATCTCCACTCTTATCTGTGCTCTTATCTGTACTCTTATCTGTGCTCTTATCTGTGCTGTTATCAGTGCTCTTATCTGTGCTCTTATCTCCACTCTTATCTGTGCTCTTATCTGTGGTTTTATCTGTACTCTTATCTGTACTCTTATCTGTACTCTTATCTGTGCTCTTATCTGTGCTCTTATCTGTGCTCTTATCTGTGCTGTTATCTGTTCTCTTATCTGTTTATCTGTGCTCTTATCTGTTCTCTTATCTGTGCTCTTATCTGTGCTCTTATCAGTGCTCTTACCTGTACTCTTATAGTCTTATCTGTATTTCAATCTGATTTTAGCAGTTTAACCTATTCTGTTCTCATGTATAATGTTAATTTGTTCACTGTATTGTTCCTGCCAGTAAATTACCTGTGCTATATTTTACTATGAGGGTAAACAATATTTCCATTTCACACAATGACCTCCTCTTCCACTAGTAAGTTAGTAAAGACATGGTGTTGGATTAGCTGCAAGTGCTGGTGTCGTACTATACACAGTACACATACGTGTACACAACGAGTTACGACCATGACGGGTCCAACAGGTAAGCTTTCATTATTGTGAACAAAACTAGGACCTCAATTATGTTCCAAAACCTGATTCCAACTTCCTGATTCCAACTTCCTGATTCCAACTTCCTGATTCCAACTTCCTGATAACCCATGAATAACCCGCATTCTGTGCTCCCCTCCACACCTGTTTCTCTCTCTCCATACCACTTTCAACTGTTTATTCTGTGCTCCCCTCCACATCTGTTTCTCCATACCACTTTCTGAAACACCTGCCTCTCTCTCAGGCCTGAGCCTCCTGTTCGTCCTACTGAGTCTCCTCTGGAGGCCGACTTGTGGAGCATGCAACTTTAATTGTGATGAAGAGTGGAAAGGTGAAAACCCAGATGTCTGTATCTTACTAGGAACCGACGCAGGAAAGACTGTAACCTACTGCGAGTTTCTTGTTTACAATTGTAATGGATGGGACACTGGACTAGATATCGGGTAAAAATATGCTTGATAAAATGACGTATATTATTATTATTAATAATAAGTCGATTATATTAAGTCAATATTATAAATCAGGTGGGTTCGAGTGGTTTCAGTGGTTCCTGCTTTTAATCTTTTAGTATCGACGTATACAGGATACAGTACACAATATACAGTTTGTTAGTATTTGGAGGGAAACGGAGTAAGCATAGAAATTTCAAAACAAGTAACCACGACATGTTAGTTGCAGCGAATTTTCATCATAACATATGACATCATCAGGCTGAAATTTTATTGTCAATTTATATCATTGCACACACGCAAACGTATAAATATTGATAACCAACAGGCAGGAACTACTCAACATTAAAACGTGGCAAGACATGTCGATTAAAGTTCTCAATCAATCAAATTTACAAACTGAAATGAAATGAAATTCACAAATTGAAATAATGCAATCATCAATTAATAAATTACCTACTGTACAACTGAAAAGATAAAGCAAATAAGACTGATAAAATTATGATAAAGCAACGCCCTAAAAGATGCGCAATGGGATGGAATATTCCTGTGTATTTAGCGTTTGTTTCTTGCCTAGTTTGAGCATAACACTTTCCATATAGCGAAGCCGAAGATCGTTTGAGCAGTTTCCAAGGATTTGAATGTCCTTGAAAACAAACTCGCACTCGGGGTCACCCGTTTCGGATATGTGCCCATGGAGAGCGCTATTCTCTGTCCTAGGATTAAGATGCCCATTTGAACTGTAAAATCTCTCATAAACCGTGTTTTTGGTTTTACCCAAATAAGCCGCACTCGGCCCACACTTTTTACATTTAATGTAATAAATTACCCCCGATTTACATTCCAATGGCAAAATATCCTTGAATCGAAACATATCCTTGATAGAAAATCCTCTCTTAAAAACAACCTTAAGATCAACACACGGATAGAATTTTCCAATCAACTGTCTTAATCTCTTAGCTAAAAGGTAAGAGGGCTGGCCTAGAAACGGCAAAACAAACGTTATAGATTTCTTGCTAACAGTATGAACTTGGTCATCAGGTACCTCATATAACTTAGCCAGAAATTCGTTAGTACATTTGTCAATTAGTTTAGTAGGAAAACCATTACCAATAAATTTCTTTCTTAGAAATGTTAAATCTTGATGAAACCACGAATACGTTGTTGCTATGGAGTAAATTCTAAAAATAAGACACCTTATCAAACTAAACTTATGAGAAATAGGGACAAAACTGTGGAAAGCATAGAACAAACCTCTGTCTGTGGCTTTCACTTTGGTTGAGACCTCCGTGAAAGGTTCGGACGAAGTCCGATGAACATGGGTGTCTAAGAATCCAAGTTTGTCATCGATTTCAAGTTCTATGTCAAACTTAGTGGAGGAATCTATACTATTGAGGAATTCTAAAAATCTGTGGGCAGTTTCCTCGTCGTTAAATAGACAAAATGTATCGTCAACGTATCTTCTATAAAATTCAGGATACATATCAGAGTGGACAAAATGTTCCTCTTCTAGGTAGCACATCCAGATGTCTGCTAGAATAGGACCTAAACTGCTGCCCATAGCAACCCCATCATGCTGTTCGTAGACAGTACCATCGAAAACAAACGTACTGTTAATCACACAAAAACCAATAAGTTTGCGAAGTACTTGTTCTGGGAGTGGTAAAAATTGGCGAATTAGCATATTCATCATTATATCAGTTCAATATGTCTCGCTCTAAAATGATGAATATCCCTAAGGAGGAATACGAGGCACTAATCAAGCTTTCTGAAAATAAGGATATTATTGTGGCCCAGCCTGACAAAGGGTCAGGAGTCGTTATTTTGGACAGAGTTGATTATGTTAATAAAATGCGTGATATTTTGTTGGATGAATCAAAATTCCGTTTGGCTAAAAATCAGGACATTTACCGCATATCAAGGACTATTGAAACACGTGTTCGTAATTATTTGAGGGATCATGTGTACAAGCCAGGGTACATTTCTGAATCCGAGTACAAGAGATTGTATCCTAATGGCAGTCACATTGGCATCATGTATGGGTTGCCCAAGGTTCATAAAACAGGATGTCCAATGCGCCCGATTTGTTCGGCTATCGGTACGTCGACCTATGACCTTGGAAAATTTGTTTCACGCATCATTAAACCTGCCTCGGTCAACAGTCATGGCACTGACTTGCGGAACACTTTCGACTTCGTTACGCAAGTCTCTCAGTGGGATTTATCTGACAAGTTCATGGTCAGCTATGACGTACAGTCCCTGTTCACCAATGTTCCTCTGACTCGGACTGTGGATATTTGCATGGACAGACTGTACCGCTCCCACCTCACTCCTCCACCACTCCCAGAACAAGTACTTCGCAAACTTATTGGTTTTTGTGTGATTAACAGTACGTTTGTTTTCGATGGTACTGTCTACGAACAGCATGATGGGGTTGCAATGGGCAGCAGTTTAGGTCCTATTCTAGCAGACATCTGGATGTGCTACCTAGAAGAGGTAGAACATTTTGTCCACTCTGATATGTATCCTGAATTTTATAGAAGATACGTTGATGATACATTTTGTCTATTTAACGACGAGGAAACTGCCCACAGATTTTAGAATTCTCAACAGTATAGATTCCTCCACTAAATTTGATATAGAACTCGAAATCGATGACAAACTTGGATTCTTAGACACCTATGTACAGTCGGACTTCGTCCGAACCTTTCACGGAGGTCTCAACCAAAGTGAAAGCCACAGACAGAGGTTTGTTCTATGCTTTCCATAGTTTTGTTCCTATTTCATAAGTTTAGTCTGATTAGGTGTCTTATTTTTTAGAATTTAATCCATAGCAACAACGTATTCGTGGTTTCATCAAGATTTAACATTTCTAAGAAAGAAATTTATTGGTACGGTTTTCCTACTAAACTAATTGACAAATGTACTAACGAATTTCTGGCTAAGTTATATGAGGTACCTGATGACCAAGTTCATACTGTTAGCAAGAAATCTATAACGTTTGTTTTGCCGTTTCTAGGCCAGCCCTCTTACCTTTTAGCTAAGAGATTAAGACAGTTGATTTCTGGAAAAATTCTATCCGTGTGTTGGGATCTTAAGGTTGTTTTAAGAGAGGATTTTCTATCAAGGATATGTTTCGATTCAAGGATATTTGCCATTAGAATGTAAATCAGTAATTTATTACATTAAATGTAAAAAGTGTGGGCCGAGTGCGGCTTATTTGGGTAAAACCAAAACACGGTTTATGAGAGATTTTACAGTTCAAATGGGCATCTTAATCCTAGGACAGAGAATAGCGCTCATGGGCACATATCTGAAACGGGTGACCTGAGTGCGAGTTTGTTTTCATGACATTCAAATCCTTTGGAAACTGCTCAAACGATCTTCGGCTTCGCTATATGGGAGTGTTATGCCTAAACTAGGCAAGAAACAAAACGCTAAATACACAGGAATATTCCATCCTACGGTGCATCTTTTAGGGCGTTGCTTTATCATAATTTTATCAGTCTTATTTGCTTTATCTTTTCAGTTGTACAGTAGGTAATTTATTAATTGATGATTGCATTATTTCACTTGTGAATTTCATTTCATTTCAGTTTGTAAATTTGATTGATTGAGAACTTTAATCGACATGTCTTGCCAATGTTTTAATATTGAGTAGTTCCACCTGTTGGTTATCAATATTTATATGTTTGGTGTGTGTGCAATGATATAAATTCGACAATACAATTTCAGCCTGATGATGTCATATGATATGATGAAAATTCGCTGCAACTAACATGTCGTGGTTACTTGTTTTGAAATTACAGTTTGTTAGTATATTATAGTGTATACTAAGTAGTTAGTATGTACTAATACCAACTCCTTTTTAGCAACGAGGACTGGGATAGCCGTCGGAAATACAAACCTCAATTCATAACCGACGGGAAATGTCTCTTGGACGTAGAATCATGTGAGATAGTTTATAGCTTTATAGAACCCTCTGACGTTTTCATGCTGTTCTATAATATATAAACACTTGCCTGATCGGGTCCATATTGGTTTAGACCCTCGCCCTACGGGCTCGGACCAAAACCGGATACCACCCTCGGGCAGTATCCCAAAATGGACCCGATAGGCGCGTGTCTATGTATTTTGTACTTTTGTAGACAAAGTTTTACCTTACGAAATAAACTTACATGGAACAATAATTCCGGGGATTGAAATTTTGGGGTTACGACATTTGGGGACATTTCGGGAATATTACGAATGTTAACGTATGAGGATGACGTAATTTGAAATTTTGAGGGCAACAAAAATGTGGGTATTTTTTTTCGAAATATCCCCAATTCGTACCTTATAAATTTGTCTCGTAAGGTGATATATATCGCCTGAGCAGAGCGAGGTCGTTTTCACAGATCTCACAGTGTGAGGGTATGATTTGTATCATGCTCGATGGTACAGGTTGTAACGTTTAAATTGGAAGATGGGACCAAGGCACCCGAGAAATTTAGTGTTGACTTATGGTTTATGAGCTCCCGGGTATTATCAAATATAATTCCTGGAGAGTATCATGACATCTCAAATTATAATGATTTCTGACTTAGCATGTAGTCCATTCCAAAAATACTAAATTCTAAATGACCTAAGGACTTAGAAATAGAAATTCCAAGTCATTTTGAGATGAGTTCTATTCCTCAACAAAGATATTATATTCAAAAGCAGATTTTGAAGCAAAGAAGAAACAATTGATTTGGTGAGACTTAGATTCAGCTATTTTCAGCTATTCAGAGATCAAGTCGACAATCTGTTCAATGTTGACATCACGTCATCACAGATTTCACAAAATAAAATTTCATGAAATCACAAAAATTAAGGTAGCTTTTCATACAGTTGATGACTTTATTGACAGGACGGGTAACTTAATGGACAGGACGGGTGACTTAACTTGACATGATGGGTGACTTACTTGACAGGACGGGTAACTTACTTGACAGGACGGGTGACTTATTCACAGAACGGGTGACTTACTTGACAGGACGGGTGACTTACTTGACAGGACGGGTGACTTAATTGACAGGACGGATGACTTACTTGACAGGACGGGTGACTTACTTGACAGGACGGGTGACTTAATTGACAGGACGGATGACTTACTTGACAGGACGGGTGACTTACTTGTCAGGACGGGTGACTTACTTGACAGGACGGGTGACTAACTTGACAGGACGGATCACTTACTTGACAAGACGGGTGACTTACTTGACAAGACGGGTGACTTACTTGACAGGACGGGTGACTTACTTGACAGGACGGGTGACTTACTTGACAGGACGGGTGACTTACTTGACAGGACGGGTGACTTACTTGACAGGACGGGTGACTTACTTGACAGGACGGGTGACTTACTTGACAGGACGGGTGACTTACTTGACAGGACGGGTGACTTACTTCACAGGACGAGTGACTTACTTGACAGGACGGGTGACTTACTTGACAGGACGGGTGACTTACTTGACAGGACGGGTGACTTACTTGACAGGACGGGTGACTTACTTGACAGGACGGGTGACTTACTTGACAGGACGGGTGACTTACTTGACAGGACGGGTGACTTACTTGACAGGACGGGTGACTTACTTGACAGGACGGGTGACTTACTTGACAGGACGGGTGACTTACTTGACAGGACGGGTAACTTACTTGACAGGACGGGTGACTTACTTGACAGGACGGGTAACTTACTTGACAGGACGGGTGACTTTAAGCGTCTTTCCCCGTCTGCTCTCCTCACTTGACTGCCTCTCAGCAATTTCCTTCCTTAGTCGATCCTGGACGTCTGCCAGCTTGTCAAACCGGACACACTGCAGACATGGGACATTGTCAAGGTTCCAGATTTACTGTCAAGACCTTTCGTCAGGTATTATTTATATTTGCGACGGCCAGTTCATCTAAAGCACCTCATGGACCAGCCTATGAACGCACTGTTTATCTAAATAGCTAAATCTTTCACTGTAAACTTTAATTCGTAGATAAAACCTGATACATGCTCCCTGGCAAGTTTGTTTATGTGATTGTTTCCTCTTAACCATATTAGGTATTATATTATTAGGTTCCCTCAAACCCTCGAATTTTAGATGCATATCATGCATGTTTATGCATGTTTATTAATATTTAATAAGCAGACTAACATTTCGCTCCTCTTTTGCTATATCAATACACATTTGTTTGCAGATCGCTCGAAAAGGAGAGCTCGCTTGCTCGATAACCTTAGGACAGTCCGGAGGAACACCGACCTAAGGCGGACCTAAAGCGGACTTGCTTTATCAGAGAACCTAATCAGGTAACGTTAGGGTTGGGATGATAGTTAGGGTTTGGGTAAGTGTTAGGCCTATAGTTTGACAATTAGAGTATCTAAAGGTATCGGTCACTCCTTTTCGAGCGATCAGCACACATAATATGTGTTAATAAGACACCATTACGATACAGATTTTGCATATTGGTTCGGCCTCAAATCCTCAATTTTCAATTATGCATATCATGCATGTTTATGCATTTTCAGGACGCTGTCTAACATTTCTTGAGTTGTTTCCTCAGAACGTCGATCTGTTCGAGGATCATGAGGTCCTCCTTCAGAGCCTGGTACCCGTCCTGGGCAGTCGGAGGAACACCGACCTCGGCTGGGACCTAAAGGGTTGTCATAGGAGATAGGGGGTTATTAGAGGAGATGAGGGGTTATTAGAGGAGATAAGGGGTTATTAGAGGAGATATGGGGTTATTAGAGGAGATAAGGGGTTATTAGGCTGAGGATCATGAGGTCCTCCTTCAATGCCTGGTAACCGTCCTGGTCCTCCACAGAGTCCTCCGCAATCGGCTGGGGACAGGATATTAGAGGAGATAAGGGGTTATTAGAGGAGATTAAGATAGGTTTCATAGGAGATAAGGGGTTATTAGAGGAGATAAAGGCTTATTAGCGTGGAGATAAGGGGGTTATCAGAGAGGAGATAAGGTGTTACTAGGAGATAAGGTGTTATTAGAGGAGATAAGGGGTTATTAGCAATTGTTATAAGATGTTATTAGAGGAGATAAGTGTTATTAGAATATGCGTAAGGGGTTATTAGAGGAGATAAAGGGTTATTAGAGGAGATAAGGGGTTTTCATAGGAGATAAGGGTTATTAGAGGAGATAAAGGCTTATTAGTGGAGTAAGGGGTTATCAGAGAGATAAGGTGTTATTAGAGGAGATAAGGTGTTATTAGAGGAGATAAGGGGTTATTAGAGGAAATAAGAGGTTATTAGCGGAGATAAAGTGTTATTAGAGGCAATCCTGGAGATAAGGGGTTATTAGAGGAGATAAGGGGTTTTCATAGGAGATAAGGGGTTATTAGAGGAGATAAAGGCTTATTAGTGGAGATAAGGGGTTATCAGCGGAGATAAGGTGTTATTAGAGGAGATAAGGTGTTATTAGAGGAGATAAGGGGTTATTAGAGGAAATAAGAGGTTATTAGAGGAGATAAGGTGTTATTAGAGGAGATAAGGGGTTATTAGAGGAGATAAGGGGTTATTAGAGGAGATAAGGGGTTTTCATAGGAGATAAGGGGTTATTAGAGGAGATAAGGGGTTATTAGAGGAGATATGGGGTTATTAGGCTGAGGATCATGAGGTCCTCCTTCAGAGCCTGGTACCCGTCCTGGTCCTCCACGGAGTCCTCCGCAATCGGCTGGGGACAGGATATTAGAGGAGATAAGGGGTTATTAGAGGAGATAAGGGGTTTTCATAGGAGATAAGGGGTTATTAGAGGAGATAAAGGCTTATTAGTGGAGATAAGGGGTTATCAGAGGAGATAAGGTGTTATTAGAGGAGATAAGGTGTTATTAGAGGAGATAAGGGGTTATTAGAGGAAATAAGAGGTTATTAGAGGAGATAAGGTGTTATTAGAGGAGATAAGGGGTTATTAGAGGAGATAAGGGGTTATTAGAGGAGATAAGGGGTTTTCATAGGAGATAAGGGGTTATTAGAGGAGATAAAGGCTTATTAGTGGAGATAAGGGGTTATCAGAGGAGATAAGGTGTTATTAGAGGAGATAAGGTGTTATTAGAGAGAGGTTATTAGAGGGTTATTAGAGGAAATAAGAGGTTATTAGAGGAGATAAAGTGTTATTAGAGGAGATAAGGGGTTATTAGAGATAAGGGGTTATTAGGACGAGGGTTTTCATAGGAGATAAGGGGTCCTTAGAGAGATAAAGGCTTATTAGTGGAGATAAAGGGGTTATCAGAGGAGATAAGGTGTTATTAGGAGATAAGGTGTTATTAGAGGAGATAAGGGGTTGTGGGAAATATAAGAGTTATTAGAGGATAAGGTGTTATTAGAGGAGATAAGGGGTTATTAGAGGAGATAAGGGGTTATTAGAGGAGATAAGGGGTTTTCATAGGAGATCAGGGGTTATTAGAGGAGATAAGGTGTTATTAGAGGAGATAAGGTGTTATTAGAGGAGATAAGGTGTTATTAGAGGAGATAAGGGGTTATTAGAGGAGATAAGGGGTTATTAGAGGAGATAAGGGGTTATTAGGCTGAGGATCATGAGGTCCTCCTTCAGAGCCTGGTAACCGTCCTGGTCCTCCACGGAGTCCTCCGCAATCGGCTGGGGACGGGGGGTTGTCATAGGAGATAAGGGGTTATTAGAGGAGATAAGGGGTTATTAGAGGAGATAAGGGGTTATTAGAGGAGATAAAGGCTTATTAGTGGAGATAAGGGGTTATTAGAGGAGATAAAGGATTATTGGAGGAGATAAAGGATTATTAGAGGAGATAAGGGGTTATTAGAGGAGATAAGGGGTTATTAGAGGAGATAAGGGGTTATTAGAGGAAATAAGGGGTTATTAGAGGAGATAAGGGGTTATTAGGCTGAGGATCATGAGGTCCTCTTTCAGAGCCTGGTAACCGTCCTGGTCCTCCACGGAGTCCTCCGCAATCGGCTGGGTAATTAGAGAAACAACTTTTAATAATCATCCACTAGTGAACATTTCAGTGAACATTTCAGTGGACATTTTAGTGGACATTTTAGTAGGCATTTTCAGGACTTGGGATTATTGTCTGAATGGATATTCGTTCGTTTTGGAGATAGGTGTAATTATTTTTTTGCCAACACTTTTCGGTCGATTTATTTATTTCAAAGTCGATAATTAAATGATAATGTTAATTTGGGTTGTTACTTCATTAATTCTATAATTCTATAGGATTCCGATTTCCAATATTGTATTGACATTGAACAATCAGCACATGCACTGATTTGTGAATGTAAAAAAGTAAAAAGAACCTAAGCAGTCACTCGAATTCGCAGCCCATAATGGTAAGGGACTGTCGACTATAACTTTTATACTTTTATATCATATTAATATAACTTTACTTGATAATTTGAGAATTTAAATTAAGGTCATTGATATTGAGTTCATTGAGGGCTTACTGATGATTTTCTTTTGTTGATGTTTTAAAAATAAACATTAATAACTTATTTATCTTATCAGCGTAAGTGATTATGTTTTAACTTTTTTACTTTTCAACAAATTAATGCCTTCTTAAATTCTTAGAATTCGAGGAGGCTGTGCAACCATCTCGACTTCGTCTCGACGGCATCTGCGCAGCTCGAACCACCACATACTCGACAGTCGACAGTATGTGGCGGTTCGACCTTATGTTTGACCTAAAGACCCTAGAAATTAGGTTGAGAGTTCCAGGGTATAATTGTCAGATATATAACTTTAGTAAGGGTCTGACTGTAACCCCCTGGGAACTAAATAGTATAGTAGGTTTGAGAACGTTTTTCGGTCGTTCATAGGCCATAGATGCACCAGAAAAAAACTAACCAACTTCTGAGTTGGGCAACCCCCTTTTTTGGACCCCTTTTCTTTCAAAATGGGGCAAAAACTTTGAATGGCAATATCTCAGCTTCTGATTGAGATACTAAGCCAATAAATACACCAAACTATGCAGAATGAGCACATTATGGGGGGTAGAGCATAGTTTCAATGTCGTTACCCATTAGTTTTCGAGTTATGGACGAAAAACCCTTTTAGCCCTATGCGTATGACCAAAATTGCCCCTTTTCAATAAATGAGAACAGAAGATCGTAGAGACCTCAACAAGTACACTAGGGTATGCAGAATGTACATTATGGGGGTAGAGCATAGTTTCTAAGTCGTAACCCCTTTAGTTTTCGAGTTATGGACGAAAAACCCCTTTTTAGCCCTACGCATATGACCAAAATTGCCCCTTTTCAATAAATGAGAACAGAAGATCGTAGAGACCTCAACAAGTACACTAGGGTATGCAGAATGAGCACATTATGGGGGGTAGAGCATAGTTTATAAGTCGTAACCCCTTTCATTTTCGAGCTATGGACGAAAACCCCCTTTTTAGCCCTACTCATATGACCAAAATTACCCCGTTTCAATAAATGAGAACAGAAGGTCATAGAGAACTCAACAAGTACTCTACGCTATGCAGAATGAGAACATCATGGGGGGTAGAGCATAGTTTCAATGTCGTTACCCCTTTAGTTTTCGAGTTATGGACGAAAAACCCCTTTTAGCCCTACGCGTATGACCAAAATTACCCATTTTCAATAAATGAGAACAGACCGTAGAGACCTCAACAAGTACACTAGAGTATGCAGAATGAGCACATTATGGGGGGTAGAGCATAGTTTCTGAATCGTAACCCCGTTCGTTTTCGAGTTATGGACGGAAATAACCCTTTTTAGCCCTACGCATATGTCCAAAATTGTCCCTCATCATTTAATGAGGACATAGGATTGTAGAGAACTCTTCTGGATGGCATGATGGCTCAACTCAAGGGTAGTGTGCCTGTGTGACTCAAAGACCTGGTTCGCCAATATTTGTTTTATCAGTTATATTAACTCATACTCAGGAGACTGTAAGCCCTTGGAGCATGCTTCGGCACACCTGTGCTCTGACTTCGAGACAAGTTGGGATCTGTGTTGATTGATCTTCGGATTGATTCATTACAGTACTTCTGTACTCTCGTACTCAGATAACATGGTTAAGGACGGGAAAGACACTCTCTGGAAGCTTGAGGATGGACTACGGACAAAGACCTCTATCATGTGATTTCTAGCATCAAAAATGTGGGAGGAGGATCATTGGGCGCTCATGAAACGACGTTTAACTCCGCCTAAGCCGGTCGTGACTCCATTTCATATCACCAGAATGGAGGTAAGCCCGGGACCACATAGCTAGAACTACACTTATGAAGAAGACTTCTTATCACCCGAAGTCTCTTCGAGTTCTAACACAAGTCAAAGACTCTCTTCTGGATGGCATGGTGGATCAACTCAAGGGTAGTGTGCCTGTGGACTCAAAGACCTGGTTCGCCAATATTTGTTTTATCAGTTACTCAGTTATAGAGAACTCAACAAGTACGCTGTGTTATGCAGAATGAGCTCATTATTGGGGGATAGAGCGTAGTCTTAAACTTCTAAGGTGTAGTCTTAAACTTCCAAGGTCGGAGAAGAATGGTGCCAATGTTCTTACCCATTTTGTGTTTTCTGAAACTGGAAGCCCCTTTTCATTGAATCACGGAGGTGGGTATGTACATTGTACAATAATATATAGTTTGATTATTATTATAGATTAAAATTGAAACTGCTGAGAAAGATAAACGGCGATTATTGCATCGGTTTAAATATCTTGAACATACCCCTATAAACTCGTAACACAACCCTATGAATTCGTAGCATACCCCTATGAACTTGTAACATACCCCAACGAACGTATCACAGACCCCTATGAAGTAATGAACTCTTAATAAAAAACTTCTATGAACTTGCATTTTGCAACATACCCCTATTCAGAACTTGTAACCTGGATTTGTGTTGAACTGTTGATACAGACGCCGCGCCTATGAACGGCTTCACATAAGTTAATAATATAACCATGATCCTATTCCAATGCTTCTTCAGCTTCCGGCTGGTGCATGTGTCTATGGCCAGAATAGGGCCATGAATAGGCCAGTAGGTTGAAACACTGTACCAACAACTGACTTGTTTGCAGAGCAACTTCATCGATCACAATCTGTCATGTAAAAATACACAACTTTGCCAGGGACAGGAAAAGGGGAGAGGTGCTCGTTGCCCATCACGTCCACATCCCCACACCGCTTCATTCAAGTGCTTATCCAAATAATAATGCGAAGTTAGTTCAATCTTGACGAATTTCCTGGCGCTGTTGAAATAAAGGACCAGGCCCAATTTGTCTGAAGTTCTACAATCTTCAGTTCTCATCTATTGAAAAGGGACAATTTTGGACAAACGCATAGGGCTAAAAAGGGTTTTTTCGTCTATAACTCGAAAATGAAAGGGGTAACGGCTTAGAAAGTATGCTCTACCCCCCATAATGTGCTCATTCTGCATACTCTAGTGTACTTGTTAAGGTCTCTACGATCTTCTGTTCTCATTCATTGAGAAGGGGAAATTATGGTCATACATAAAAAGGGGTTTTCGTCCATAACTCGAAAACTAAAGGGTTATGACGTTGAAACTATGCTTTACCCCATAATGTGCTCATTCTGCATAACGTAGAGTACTTGTTGAGTTCTCTGCGACCTTCTGTTCTCATTTATTGAAACGGGGTAATTTTGGCCATATGAGTAGGGCTAAAAAGGGGTTTTTCGTCCATAACTCGAAAACGAAAGGGGTTACGACTTAGAAACTATGCTCTACCCCCCATAATGTGCTCATTCTGCATTCCCTAGTGTACTTTTTGAGGTCTCTACGATCTTCTGTTCTCATTTATTGAAAAGGGGCAATTTTGGTCATACGCGTAGGGATAAAAAGGGGTTTTTCTTCCATAACTCGAAAACGAAAGGGGTTACGACTTAGAAACTATGCTCTACCCCCCATAATGTGCTCATTCTGCATACCCTTGTGTACTTGTTGAGGTCTCTATGATCTTCTGTTCTCATTTATTGAAAAGGGGAAATTTTGGTCATACGCGTAGGGATAAAAAGGGGTTTTCGTCCATAACTCGAAAACTAATGGGGTAACGACATTGTAACTATGCTCTACCCCCCATAATGTGCTCATTCTGCATAGTTTGGTGTATTTATTGGCTTATTATCTCAATCAGAAGCTCAGATATTGCCATTCAAAGTTTTTGCCCCATTTTGAAAGAAAAGGGGTCCAAAAAAGGGGGTTGCCCAACTCAGAAGTTGGTTAGTTTTTTTCTGGTGCATCTATGGCCTATGAACTACTGAAAAACGTTCTCAAACCTACTATACTATTTAGTTCACAGTTGGTTACAGTTCTGGGCACATACAACCCTTACTACTTCCGCAGAGTACTCTTTACGTTTACCTTTGCATTGTCTGTGTCGACATCTAGCTCTACGTCTGTGATCAGGGCGTCCCACAGGTACTGGTATTCAGCTGACACATTAGCAGATCTGAAGGGCATTAGGGGTGTTAGGTACTGGTTTTCAGATTTGCAGGGGTGTAAGTGGTTAGTTTGTAATTCACCCTGCCTGTAGTCACACATACAAACTCGGTGATCTGAAAATGAGCGGGGCGAGCAGGGCTGAACCCACAACTTCTGATTGAACGAGAAAGGTATATGTACCAAGAGTGCCATATATATAGAATTAAATCTAAGTGGTCAGTTGGTGTATTGGTATCTAGTCAAGCTCGTGATCGAAAGATCCCGGGTTCGATTCCCTGCCATTCCCAGTTCAAGCTAAGGGTGAAAGATATCCAGGTTCCGAGTATCTCAAGTCTATACAGCCACACGGTTCACTCAGCAGTTGGAGTAGATGTAAAATAACAAGACAGTGTATTGCTGTGTCTCTTGAGGCTGTCTTCTATGGACCTCCAGCCTGTCTTCCCCAGTTCACAAGTCACGGGACAGGGACACATGTCAAGTGGCTTTAGTTCAGCTTATCACCAAGGAAATATTCCCAGAAGATCTAAAGAATGAGAGTGTGGTACACAGAATGGAGATAGAGCTCATGATGGTCTATGAATTAAACGGAATATTACATGATAGATCATGTAATATTCCGTAAATAGATCTATTTGTGCACCAATGCAATAATTGGAGAATTGGAAGTTAAATTTTATTTATCATAAATAAAACAATTGTGCTGACAAAACTGTAGCAAAACGCCGAATACGTGAATTATATAATGTACGATTAACAAACGAATGGGAGTGTTATATCGAAAATTATCACACGAGGCGCCAGCCGAGTTTGACAATTTTAGATATAACACGATCCATGAGTTTGTCGGGTAATAATACAATTAACAAAACAGTACTCCCTCCCACTCGGGTCTGACGACCCTCGTCTGAATTCAACGTTTTTATAGAGTTTGAGCGCTCCTTCATAAAATCAACAATTTATTCAACGATATTCTGCTCTATTATACCGCCATTGTACAGTAGTTCTATAAAGGAGTGATATATCGATAATTATCACACTGGAGTTTGAGCCACGGGAGGGTAATATTACGAATTGTGAAATGATTAATTGTAAATGACAGTTGACACACGCAAATAGTTACTTATATGAGTACCTTACGATAATTCAAAAATGTTTTGATACTTTAATTTGAACACCATAATCACAGGTGTTTCGAAAACGTCCGAAGTAAAATTAATTATCAGTTAAACGTTCAAACTTCCATCCCTGAACATTGAAATGTGGTATGGAGGTATTAAAGAAAATTTACATTGTTCAATTATATCATTCTCTGACAGCGTATCAAATAAAATTGTTTCTATCAAAATGCTTTTAAAAAATCAAATATTCTCATTTTCCGGCATTAATGCATAATTAGCAAGATAACAGCAAAACGAGGGAAACGCAATTAGATTTAACAAACATCAAACTCATTCAAACTTTCAAACCCTAGAGTAATTCAAGTGAAAATCCGGAGGTCCGGTAAGTCTAACACGGAGGAAAGAATCTTTCTCAATCTTCTCATCGACTCCATCCAAGTGAACTACAGGACGTGTTATAAAGATACCCTCCTAAGCTAATCAAAAGATCATCGAACCCATTAAGAGTGATATAGACTTCCCTTTTATCAATCACACCATAGCTTCACACCATGAGAGGGCGCCCTTTCAAGAAGAGGGCAGTTCGGAAGCTATCAATCACACAAACTTTCACCTTAAAAGAACTCATCACTGATAGATCAAAATGTCTTTAAACTTTTAAATCTAGAAACAACAGGTAATAGGTATTGCATTTCATCACAGATCTAGATCAGACTGTCCTAAAATTTAGAAACAACTGGTATTGTATTCAGTGATACATCAAAATGTCTACAAATCTAGAAGCAACTGGCATCTCCTCACTGATACATCAGACTGTCCTCAAATCTGGAAGCAACTGGTATTGTATTCACTGATACATCAGACTATCCTCAAATCTAGAAGCAACTGGTATTGTATTCACTGATACATCAGACTGTCCTCAAATCTGGAAGCAACTGGTATTGTATTCAGTGATACATCAAAAGATCAGACTGTTCTCAAATCTAGAAGCAACTGGTATTGTATTCACTGATACATCAGACTGTCCTCAAATCTGGAAGCAACTGGCATCTCCTCACTGATACATCAGACTGTCCTCAAATCTAGAAGCAACTGGTATTGTATTCACTGATACATCAGACTGTCCTCAAATCTAGAAGCAACTGGTATCTCCTCACTGATACATCAGACTGTCCTCAAATCTGGAAGCAACTGGTATTGTATTCAGTGATACATCAAACTATCCTCAAATCTAGACGCAACTGGCATCTCCTCACTGATACATCAGACTGTCCTCAAACCTGGAAGCAACAGGGGCTGGAACACCCCTCATCAGTACCCCTGCACACCTCCTGATGTAAGAAAAGGTCTGCCTGAGGGTGCCCTGAGTGAGCAGCAGCACACACACACAGCCCCCATACACCACCCCGGCCACATGGTACGAGTACACGAAGTTGGAGGGGGTTCCCAGGGAGGTCCTGATGGAGACGAAGAGGGCGGGGTAGCAGGAGGGGGAGGAGAAGAGTTTGAGCACCAGTATTGTCAGGAGGTTGAGGTAGAGAGAGCAGGAGATGTCGATCAGGAAGAGGCAGACCAGGAGCTTGAGACTCACTTTCAGGGAGGAGTAGATCATGTTGTGGGCGTCTATCACTTGGAAGCCTGACTTGGTTTCCGAGTCAGCGTCAAGACGACCTCCTCGGTTCTTGTAGAGGAGGTTAGCGAGGTAGAGGATGGTGCAGAGGTTGATCATGACGCTGGTCAGGAAGGTGACCTCGTTGAAGATGAGCAGCCATAACGAGGCCTCGTGCATTGTATGGAATGAGAGATACTGAGTGCTGTCGGTAGCTAACTCCACCCTTATAAAGGCCCTGAACCCTCCCACCAGGAACCCCACCACCCAGACCAGCACACAGACCACCCCCTCCCACCGCCTCCAGAGCCGAGTGTTGGAGTAGACCAGCAGGTGGGGCTTCACGATGGGGAGCAGCCGGGCCAGGTAGATGGGGAAGAGGAGGAAGTGTCGCACGAAGTGAACCATGTCCTCAACTCCAGAAGCGATGTAGAGGGAGTAGTTCACACTCGAGTGGGAAGAGGAGTTGGAGGAGTGGGAAGAAGAGTGGGAGGAGTGGGAGGGGGAGGAGTGGGAGGGGAAGGAGGAGGAGGAGGAGGAGGAGTGGTCCTCCTCAAACCTGGCACTATACCAGATGAGGATTGAGTTAGCACACTCCACCAGGTTAGCCAGGCACATTATCAGGTAGAAGAGAGAGGATGTAGGGAACCTCCTGATTCTCTTACACCGCACCAGGATGATAGTGATGGTGAGGAGGTTCAGGATGCCACCCAGTGCAGACAGGATGGAGTCAGTGATCGGCAGGATCTTCAGGAGCTCAGGATGGGGCGCAGAGGCGTTCAGAGCTGATTTGTTGAGGCAATGCCAGATGTCAGATCCAAACATTGCTATTGGTGGGCTGTCTGGCTATTGGGGGTACTTGTTGGTTTGATTCTTTGGTGGAAATATATTACAAAATGTATTGTATAGGTTTGTGGTTTAATCTTCATTCAATGAAAACAGTTGAAATTATTGACATTTATACCACACTTAACTATAAACCAAATGGGAATCCGATTAACCAAGCTTTGGAAGCAGAAGATGAAAAGCAGAAGACAAAACCCTGAATAACAGCTCTGAAAGGAAAGAGAAAAAGAGAAGAATAAGAACAACGACCATACACCAATCCTGACACATTGTGATATCTGATACACTCAGTGGGAATTGCTCACCTACTCAAGAGAGGGTTTGGTTGGGTTAGCAGTGAATGTTCCGAGAGGAGGGAGCCAGGAAATGGCCAGGAACTCAGGAAGAAGCGAACAAATTGGGAGGAAGTTAAAGAGGAAGTAGCGAACAAATTGGGAGGAAGTTGAAGAGGAAATGAGAGGATGTTAAACCAGGAAATGAGAACAATACGCAGCTAGCAAAGTGCAAACTTATCAGAGGAAAATCGTGATGCAAGGGGGACTGGTGAGAGAATGAAGTGATTGATGAAATTAAGAATTATGAGTGATGAAACGAGTTAAATCTTAAATATTATGGAATAAAGGGGGAAAGCAATTCCACAAGATTCTCTGTGTACTGTGTACAGTGCTCGTGCCTTGACATTGCCAATTGCTGTGTATCTTGTATAATGTATATTGTATTTCACATAATAGCAGACAGTATATTGTCGTATTATATATTCAGTGCGTTTTCTAATAAATTAATTTAATTCAATTATTTATAGATTTAGTTAAGATAAGAGCGTAGTGATATGAATATGTTGCGTGTCAGTTGTATGTTCTAACCAAATAACTTCTCAGAAGTATGACTATGATGAATGATATATTCATTGAAATATCACAAGAACACGACGTTTTAATTGTTACAATTTATTGAAGATGTTCGTAACCACTCTACTCGTCCTATTTCTGATTAAACTTACAGGACGTTGTTAGACACTGTCCTAGACAGGGGTTACTGAGTTGCACATGACTTACATGACGTTGTTAGACACTGTCCTAGACAGGGGTTACTGAGTTGCACATGACTTACATGACGTTGTTAGACACTGTCCTAGACAGGGGTTACTGAGTTGCACATGACTTACATGACGTTGTTAGACACTGTCCTAGACAGGGGTTACTGAGTTGCACATGACTTACATGACGTTGTTAGACACTGTCCTAGACAGGGGTTACTGAGTTGCACATGACTTACATGACGTTGTTAGACACGGTCCTAGAGAGGGGTTACTGAGTTGCACATGACTTACATGACGTTGTTAGACACTGTCCTAGACAGGGGTTACTGAGTTGCACATGACTTACATGACGTTGTTAGACACGGTCCTAGACAGGGGTTACTGAGTTGCACATGACTTACATGACGTTGTTACACTCAATCACTAAATTAATTGGGTTACTGAGTTCCACATGACTTACATGACGTTGTTAGACACTGTCCTAGACAGGGGTTACTGAGTTGCACATGACTTACATGACGTTGTTAGACACTGTCCTAGACAGGGGTTACTGAGTTGCACATGACTTACATGACGTTGTTAGACACTGTCCTAGACAGGGGTTACTGAGTTGCACATGACTTACATGACGTTGTTAGACACGGTCCTAGACAGGGGTTACTGAGTTGCACATGACTTACATGACGTTGTTACACTCAATCACTAAATTAATTGGGTTACTGAGTTCCACATGACTTACATGACGTTGTTAGACACTGTCCTAGACAGGGGTTACTGAGTTGCACATGACTTACATGACGTTGTTAGACACTGTCCTAGACAGGGGTTACTGAGTTGCACATGACTTACATGACGTTGTTAGACACTGTCCTAGACAGGGGTTACTGAGTTGCACATGACTTACATGACGTTGTTAGACACTGTCCTAGACAGGGGTTACTGAGTTGCACATGACTTACATGACGTTGTTAGACACTGTCCTAGACAGGGGTTACTGAGTTGCACATGACTTACATGACGTTGTTAGACACGGTCCTAGACAGGGGTTACTGAGTTGCACATGACTTACATGACGTTGTTAGACACTGTCCTAGACAGGGGTTACTGAGTTGCACATGACTTACATGACGTTGTTAGACACTGTCCTAGACAGGGGTTACTGAGTTGCACATGACTTACATGACGTTGTTAGACACTGTCCTAGACAGGGGTTACTGAGTTGCACATGACTTACATGACGTTGTTAGACACGGTCCTAGAGAGGGGTTACTGAGTTGCACATGACTTACATGACGTTACTGACTCACATCACTTACATGACGTTGTTAGACACTGGGGTTACTGAGTTCCACATGACTTACATGACGTTGTTAGACACTGTCCTAGACAGGGGTTACTGAGTTGCACATGACTTACATGACGTTGTTAGACACTGTAATCACTAAATTACATTTACATGGGTTACTGAGGGGTTCCACATGACTTACATGACGTTGTTAGACACTGTCCTAGACAGGGGTTACTGAGTTGCACATGACTTACATGACGTTGTTAGACACTGTCCTAGACAGTGGTTACCATGACAGATGACCATGTCAGGGGTTACTGAGTTGCACATGACTTACATACTATCGTCAGACCGCCAGAGGGTTACTGTCCTGTTGACTTAGACAGTCTTAGTAAAGTAACCAGTTGCCAGTCAGTTTATGACGTTGTTAGACACTGTCGACATAAGTTACTGAGTTGCATGACTAATTCATCAGTTTAGACACTGTCCTAGACAGGGTTACTAATAAACTTGCATGACGGTCACACTGAGTTGGTTATATCAATAAAATATGCTTCTTCAAATCGACAGAAAATAACGCCTAACAGTAATTGCTCTAGTCCACCGAGGAACGCAACCTCCGGGCCACTTTGAAACTGAGTACACGTGTGCCGTGACTAAAGATATCAAACTGGTCACGTGATAACCAATTGCCAGGTCACGTGATAACCAGTTGCCAGGTCACGTGATAACCAGTTGCCAGGTCACGTGATAACCAGTTGCCAGGTCTCGTGATAACCAGTTGCCAGGTCACGTGATAACCAGTTGCCAGGTCACATGATAACCAGTTGCCAGGTCACGTGATAACCAGTTGCCAGGTCACATGATAACCAGTTGCCAGGTCACATGATAACCTGTTGCCAGGTCGAGTGATAACCAGTTGCCAGGTCACATGATAACTAGTTGCCAGGTCACATGATAACCAGTTGCCAGGTCACGTGATAACCAGTTGCCAGGTCACGTGATAACAAGTTGCCAGGTCACGTGATAACCAGTTGCCAGGTCACGTGATAACCAGTTGCCAGGTCACGTGATAACCAGTTGCCAGGTCACTTGACAACCAGTTGCCAGGTCACGTGATAACCAGTTGCCAGGTCACGTGATAACCAGTTGCCAGGTCACGTGATAACCAGTTGCCAGGTCACGTGATAACCAGTTGCCAGGTCACCAACCAGTTGCCAGGTCACGTGATAACCAGTTGCCAGGTCACGTGATAACCAGTTGCCAGGTCACATGATAACCAGTTGCCAGGACACGTAATAACCAGTTGCCAGGTCACATGATAACCAGTTGCCAGGTCACATGATAACCTGTTGCCAGGTCACGTGATGACCAGTTTCCAGGTCACGTGATAACCAGTTGCCAGGTCACATGATAACTAGTTGCCAGGTCACATGATAACCAGTTGCCAGGTCACGTGATAACCAGTTGCCAGGTCACGTGATAACAAGTTGCCATGTCACGTGATAACCAGTTGCCAGGTCACGTGATAACCAGTTGCCAGGTCACGTGATAACCAGTTGCCAGGTCACGTGATAACCAGTTGCCAGGTCACGTGATAACCAGTTGCCAGGTCACGTGATAACCAGTTGCCAGGTCACGTGATAACCAGTTGCCAGGTCACGTGATAACCAGTTGCCAGGTCACGTGATAACCAGTTGCCAGGTCACGTGATAACCAGTTGCCAGGTCACATGATAACCAGTTGCCAGGTCACGTGATAACCAGTTGCCAGGTCACATGATAACCAGTTGCCAGGTCACATGATAACCAGTTGCCAGGTCACATGATAACCAGTTGCCAGGTCACATGATAACCAGTTGCCAGGTCACGTGATAACCAGTTGCCAGGTCACATGATAACCAGTTGCCAGGTCACGTGATAACCAGTTGCCAGGTCACATGATAACCAGTTGCCAGGTCACATGATAACCAGTTGCCAGGTCACGTGATAACTAGTTGCCAGGTCACATGATAACCAGTTGCCAGGTCACGTGATATAACCAGTTGCCAGGTCACGTGATAACCAGTTGCCAGGTCACGTGATAACCAGTTGCCAGGTCACATGATAACCAGTTGCCAGGTCACATGATAACCAGTTGCCAGGTCACATGATAACCAGTTGCCAGGTCACGTGATAACTAGTTGCCAGGTCACATGATAACCAGTTGCCAGGTCACGTGATATAACCAGTTGCCAGGTCACGTGATAACCAGTTGCCAGGTCACGTGATAACCAGTTGCCAGGTCACATGATAACCAGTTGCCAGGTCACATGATAACCAGTTGCCAGGTCACATGATAACCAGTTGCCAGGTCACGTGATAACTAGTTGCCAGGTCACGTGATAACCAGTTGCCAGGTCACGTGATAACTAGTTGCCAGGTCACGGTTGCCAGAAACTCACCAGTTCTCTGACTCGTTCCCGGCTGATGATGTAACGTTGCGGGGCTATCAAACTGCTGGGCAACCCGCTGATTTGCTTCTCCAGCAGTTTTACAGAGAAGGACTTCTCAGCTTGCAGCTTCCTTTCGTTCAGCTTCTCTATTAGCTTAGATATCTGAAATTGTGTGTTCAGCTTCTCTATTACTGTATTAGCTTAGATATCTGAAATTGTATGCTCAGTTTGGGTTTCGAATATTATTTGGCCCAGATTTTCATCAATAATATCCATTATGACGATGACGTCACATTTAAATTCAAAGGGTTATTAAATATGGGATTTTTTCGCCCCAAGTCTCGTTCCAAATAATATGTCGGCAACTCGGTAATCTGCCGATGCACACCTGGGGCACAACCTGGGCACACCTCGGGCAAACCTGCGGCACATTTCGAGCACATTTTGGACTATAAGATAACGTTCTAAATAAAATATCTCGTAATAAGTTAAACGCACCTCATCCTTTAGCGAGGTAAAGGTAAGTGTAGTCCGGATCGTCCTGTGTCGTCTGCTTTATCAGCTCTTGTAACAGCTCCAAGTACTGAGAAGGGGACACAGGGATGAATTTATGTTTGGTTAAAGGTCGGAGAAATTTTGAAAAAGTTATGCATCCACTATCTTCGTATCAAAAGTTCTAAAAATTGCTATGCTTTCCTTCTAGAATTTGTCGGATTTGACATTGATGACGAAATTTAATTACAAACCGAGTACACACAATGAATATAAATAAAGTGAAAGTCAAACACAAGGAAATATCTTTAATTTATAAATTCAAACACAAGGAAATATATCTAACTTATAAATTCAAACACAAGGAAATATCTCTTACCACAGGTATATGGTCCACGGGGAGGTAGATCAGGTCTTCCAGGGACAGCTGGTTGCTTCGGCTGCGGAGTTTCTGAAACGGTAGCAGCTGAACACCCGTTAGATTCACTTTGTGAGGGTTGAAATATGGCAGATCAGCACTTTGTCACATCGTCGACTCGGTGCTGGCCAGCGCCGATATGTCACCGATCGGCGCTGATAAGTGCTTATCGGAGGTATCGCCGATCAGCGCTGATCGGCGGTATATCGGCGTTGATCAATGCCGAATCGGTGATGTGACAAAGTGCTCAACTGCTCATGTGCCTGCAATATTATGTATTGTATTTTTTAACGTCCACTGATTGATATAATGTCCTAAAAGAACATCATTCTCTAAAACTTTGTATAATTTCCTAGTCACGTGATCATCGGAATCACGTACAAACAGCGAACGAGTGGGAACTCTAGAACCATTCTCAGATATTATGTAAGTATGTACCTACACCTGTTACACTACTCCAATAGAGGTTTATAAGGCACAACAATAAAGATGATGTTGTTCTGAGTGTAACATAACGAACAATAATATTTAACATTAATATTTCAATACATAAATTCCTACACAGGTAATAAGTTAATAAGCTATGTACAATATTACCCTTATATAATAAGTTATGTATAATACTACCCTCAAATAATAGCGCAGTGCTATATCACGCATGTTCTCACAGGATGCTTCATTGTAAGAGTTGTTCAATTCTCAATCAGTAAATTACAGATAGGACAATGGCAATTTAAGAGAGGAATTTTTTAAATTTTTATAGCTTCTCGCACTAGGAAGGCAATATTTTCTCATTAAGCTTAGTTAAGAATTAGTTATCCACCCCTTATCAGCAAAGCCTTTTCAGAATTTAGACACCAACGAGAAAGTCTTTGGCAAGTCAGGATAAACAGATTCTCCGTCATCACAGTCTTTGAATGCTAAATATATGTATATCTATCAAATAGCTTCTCATTATACTCACATGGGCGTGTTGAGCTCCTATGTGCGCGGCTTTTCCTTGCGCGGCGTAATCGTGCGTGGCTCACTGCCTGTCATTAGCACCCAGTGAGCCGCGCACGATTACGCCGCGCATGGAAAAGCCGCCCAAGTAGAAATTCGAACGCCACCGTAATAAGACAGTAGACACTTGCTAGACACCTTATTTTGAATTTCGGGTACTTTTGGATTACTCAATTAAAATAACCCGTCTTTCTGTCCTAGTTCTTTTCTCACTTCACTCTCACAAATTCCCAGAACAGTAATCGGAGATAAATTTCTCTCGCTCAATTGCAATTACAGATTGGATTACAATGGTGCCAAATGGATGGTTATACTCCACGCACGAGAAATAGGCTGTACAACGTCATCAACTCACTACATCATGACATGATAATGACGTCATCCTACCCACCTATTTCTCGTGCGGGGGTTTAGACACCAACTTCTATGGTTTTAGGAGCATGACTTATCAAACCCCGTACTCTGTCCCGTGAGAAGCTACTTCAGCACTTCTAAGTAAGATTACCCAGTGCGCGGGAAACTAGCGGCACAGACTCAGCAACACACTACTTTTTACTGTGGAAATGACTTCATTCCTACCACCAGTTTGTTCAGGAGGTGCATATTTATCTTAGTGGAAGTCCCTTCGAAACGGAAAAAAGCATGCGCCAAAACGGTGACTGCGGTTTAGACTGATAAAATATTAAAAAGCATATTATATTCTTATAATTTTGAAAGGAGTCCAATTATTTTCATTCAAATCTTTTTGCATTCTTATTTCGCTTTGTTTTCCACAGATAATTGTCACAATGATTTTCCTAGCTTTTCTCCTGCTGATTATTGGTGTTGGTGTAGTGGAGAGGTGCATCAATAAGAAGAAATCAGTTGAGTAACGAAATGACTGACTTTTCCATGGGCAGAGCAGAAAGGATTCGACAGAATATGATGGACTTCAAAACATTAAAACTTTAAAACTTCATATTATAACGATCCAGAGTTTCATTATTGGATCGCAATCCATAGAGTGAATTGGACAATGTTAACGCAATGGAAAAGGTAGATGAGGCGGAGGAAGGGGAAAAACGAAGTTCTCCGCTACATCAAGTGCTATTTGATCAGGATATATTCGGATAGCAATACCATAAAATCTGAGAGACATGAGACAGGACGTATAGGAGCGTGGATGATTTATGCGAGCAGAGTGCAGACGAAATAGCAGATTTCTGTGGATTCAGTTGGAACCACAATTCATGGACCGTGAAAAACAATATATTATAAGTATTAATTGATGCGGTCAGGTATAAATCAGAAAATAGAACATTTAAATTTTAAGATTCAATAACATTATTATCATACCTATAACGATAAAATATTAAAAATCTTTATTGTATATAAAATGAATAGATGCCAATTTTTACAAGGAATTTGTTTTCAGTGAATTCATCTTTTTACCTTCACATCTAGAAATCTGAAGTGATGATAGTACCAAGTTAAAAATCAGCTCATTCATACTTTTCATGGGACTCCGGAATCTTCTTAAATTGACCAATCAGCGTGCGAGTTGACCGTCAACTCCCCGCTGAATGGTCCTTAAATTTGGAAAGGACTCCAGGTGAACTAATACGCTAACAAGTGCTTGTATAATGATCAATAAAATTCGAGTACTCACATCTAGGAACTTGGAGAAGGCAGGTCTGGCTGCCCTGGCATCCAGCACTATTTCCAGGGCGTGGTTAAAGTTATCCATGTAGGAGGCATACGCACTGAACAGCCCTGGCTTGTGGAACTGAGGGGATGTTCTTGATATAGTGGAACTGCGGGGGACTTAGGGGAATCTAGGGGTGTTCGAAAGTTGGGAACATACCACCAGGGAACTGGACTTGCGTACTGGGGGGAGCATTTAAACTGTAAATGTAATATAATGGAATATGACTTATCCGGGCGCCTCACCAGTTGCAGCAAGATGTCCCCCAGGGACTGGTGTTTGGACCATGTCATACTGCGCCTGCGGAGCTGCTCGTAGAAAAACTCGTGGTGCACGGCTGCAGGGGAGTTACTAATAACCCAAATAACCGGGATACGAGTGTATCAGAAATATTTCAAATTCTTTGAAGTTAACTGATGAACGCTCAGAGCAGGTAAACAAACTTGATTTAAACGACAGCAGTTCGTATTGCTGAGCATCTACCGCGTATTCTACCGTCAGTATGGTCGGTAATATTTCCAGTTCCTTTAGTATGCCTCACGCAATATCAAAGTTATAAATCTAAATATTATCTTGGCCTTATTTCACAATATTTACTCTTTCACTCACTGATTTCAGGGATTCTGAAGAATATATCCTGGGCTTTGGCAGGTTCTATAAGGGCCTTGTTGGCTTGTGAGTGTTGAAGTGGGGCCGCGTAAACCTGAACACAGGTAGCAGAGTGAGGAGAGTATCAAATCAATGATGCTGGATATACTGATGTATTCATTGATGCTGGTTCAAAATTCAATTGTGAATTGACTATTGACTAATTGAGATCGTACAAGTATGCAAAATTTTGCAAAAGATAATTGTACAATTGTAGAATTATAGACAAAAGTTGTAAAATCACAGCACTAAACTTACTTTCATCATATCTTTGAGGGACATGATGTAGCGGTACTCGTGGTCAAGTATCTGTTGCAGGACTTTGTGCCTGTCTGTAACCATGTACGAGAGATGGGAGTTAACAGCTGCACCACCGCCCACAACTTCTGAAGAGAGATGAGAGTCATTAATATTGAATATATTGGTGCAGTATCTCAGTATTACTCGGAGGATCACGAAATCGACATAGCATTGACCAATCAGCGTGCCAGTTTTGGGGGAGTTTTCAGTCAGCTGATGTACTGATCATAATGGTCAAACGGAAAAGTGGCTAGGCATAGGTCCGTTATCAAGCTTCTAGTTATTGGCTGACAGTTGACACCCTGTTCCGCTGTTTATGAGATGGAGAGTCGCCGAGGAGCGATCAGAGGACTGCTACTTTGCACTGTTATTCTACCATCAATATGAATGTGAAAATAATTAACTTATGCTGCTATACATTAATCATACATAGGTATTGGATGATATAGGCCTCATGGCAATGAAAAGCACGCTATTCCCTTGAGTTAGTCCCAATTCTCGTAAGAGAGATATGAGGACTCTTCCAGTACCAACATAAGTATCTACAAGCGAGCTCAACATCAGATAATAAATCTCGATTACAATATAAAGTACCAGTGTGTTGAAATTCAATTTTATGTTACTTGTCTTCTGACGATTGGGTATGAATTTACCCATGAAACTTAAAGTAGTACAATATAAAGTGTGCATGCAAAATTAAAAGCACTGCGTACTTGTCTTGCAGTGTTTGGTTGTCAGATCTCCTCCCCCACTCCTTTTCCCACTCGTATCTCCTCCCCCACTCCTTTTCCCACTCAAATCTCCTCCCCCACTCCTTTTCCCACTCAAATCTCCACCCCCACTCCTTTTCCCACTCGGGTCACCCCCACTCCTTTTCCTACCCTGCTGAACCCTCACTATCCCCGACCGAATGAACCGTCTCGAGTGCTCGGAGAGCCTCTTAGCGCTGTGTTTCGTTGATGACGTCATCTTCTTGGTGGAAGTCGTCACTTTCCGGACACCCTGGCTGGTGGAACGCTTGAGGCGTTTTGAGGAGGACGCAGCGATGCGATGAGCCTCTTCCAGCACATTGAGTTGCGGGTTTTCACACATTGTGTGGGGGAGGGTAGGAGGGGGGTGGGAAGTGGAAGAGGGGCTGGAGAAGGAAGTCGGGCTGAAACTGGAGAATGGAGAGGGACTAGAGAAGATAGGAGGAGTGGGGAATGAAGGGGGAGTTTGTCTGGAGATTGGAGTGCAGCTGAAGAAGGGAGTAGGGGGAGTAGGGGGAGTAGGGGGAGTAGGGGGAGAGGGAGCAGCGGATAGCGTTGAAGAAGAGGCTACTGAAGTAGGAGTAGAAGCAGTTGATTGGGTGGGTATCGGAGATAACGGAGGGCTCTTCAAAGAGTCCAGGAAATGCTTCTCTACTTTAGGGTTGCTCTTGTGACGCGTTAGGTACTTCGTAGTTGCGGAGTCTTTGTAACACTGGTTTCTGATACACTGATGTTGCTTGGTGACGTAACTAGTGGCTCAGCCAATGAGGGAGGGGAGTGTGATGCCGTGCATTGCCTACGATAGGTTATTCAGATGTACAGAAGGTATGATAAAACCTCTTTAACAAAGTCTACAATAAACTGGAATTGTAAAGGTGTATAATGTACGATTAACAAACGAATGGGAGTGTTATATCGAAAATTATCACACGAGGCGTCAGCCGAGTTTGACAATTTTCGATATCACACGATCCATGAGTTTGTTAATTGTATTATTACCCGACAAAACAGTACTCCCTACCACTCGGGTCTGACGACCCTCGTCTGAATTCAACGTTTTTATAGATTTTCGAGTGCTCCTTCATAAAATCAACAATTTATTTAACGATATTCTGCTCTATTATTCCGCCACTGTACAGTAGTTCTATAAAGGAGTGATATATCGATAATTATCACACTGGAGTTTGAGCCACGGGAGGGTAATAATAATATTTAATTAAAACTTTACAAGCTGTTTATATCCATCCCAAGAAATTAAACATGGACTGAGCTCTTCAAAGGTATCTATTATATCAGTTTATAATTTAAATGCGTTCAGTTATAGATTTTATGTAGATTATGGTTAATATTAGAAAAACTGCTTGGGAATGTAAGGCTGCGAGTAGTAGGGATCCGCAATGAATATAAAAACGATTTAACAGCTGAAGTTCGCCATGCTAAGTTATGATAATGACGTAACATTGCAGGAACTACTTTTATCTGTGACATTCTAAGACAGAATTGTGAGAATGTTAGAGTGACAGTGATGACATTGTATAACTTATAATTAACAGTACACTATCATACTTAACATTGCGCTCATTCATACATTGCAAGGGAATCATTAATTTATACTGTGATTCTTCATCATTTTATCAGAATTAGGTATCCTACTTAAGTTCTTAAATCTACATTTAAAATAAAGATATGGAGTTGAAGTGTCGAATGGTAGTTTCTCCCAAAACATGCAAACTGCAAAGAAAAACAAACAAAAAGCAAACAAAAGACATCCATGATACTAATTGTATAAGCCTATATGCTGATTCTCAAGTAACAGAACTACAGAGCCTTTCACTGCTTCTAACATGGAAAATACCTGCCGTATCTCAATACGTAAAGCTTTTATTAACGAATATAAACCACCATGTAACCAGTGAGAGATCATCTTAGATCTTACAAAATACAAATGAACAGCTGAAACCTTGCTAAAGATCTAAGAAAGTAAGAATGTGAAGATATTATCATCTTACATGTTACATGGCAGAGACAGTATCTTAGCAAAATCTACCAGCCTTCAAGATATCAAAAAACAAATCTAAGCTTTATTGAAGCAATAATGCAACTTAAATACTTAAACATTGCTAAAGATTAATGAAGATATGACAGTGAATTTATTCCTGTATAACCACAAGTAAATAATAAACTTTTTCTCGAAAATAGAAGAACGTAGAACTACGTATAGTATCTAATATGGAAAGTACACAGCTTAAAAACTATCTACCCATAAAGTATAATAGTAGTACTATGATCGAAGCTAAACCTAGCACAGTAAAGTACAGCTATAGACTTATAGAAGAGGAATGAGGAACTATTAAACCGATCTTGCTGCTCTCTGGATCATATTGTGGAGTATAACTCACAAATAAGTAATTAGTACATTCTACAGGCTGAGATACCTCATTCCTTGTACTGGTGATGGAGTAATACCATGCGCTATTACAGTATCAGCGCCCAGCATCATGTCAGTCCTACGTGCTGATTGTTCAAAACTCAACGTGCTGTGGGTAAACTGATATTCCGTCGATGTAGCAAAGCTCGTAAACATGCGATGTAGTTCGTAAAACTGTTTGTCATAGAAATTAGGATGCCGTCGTGCAACAAAAAATTCCAATGATTCAATGAATTCACTATCAACAGTTACCAGACAAGCTATGTAATGTGGTGATAGGAATATTTGTTTAATTGAGTGCTGAATTGGCTGACAGCGAAGGAAATTCTATGTCAAGTGAGCAGAACAGCTTTAAGGATACTAAACAAACGCTACAATAAATGTAAAGAGATCAGGAGAACAAAACTATAAGAGATCAAGGAATCATTCCTTGAACACAACAAATACACATAATTATCACACGTATCCCGGAGCTGGCCAATGAGAGAGCAGATGCGAACTCAGAAGCCAATGACAAAGCAGATCTACTGATAATCACAATTCTGTTATATCTACAGTCACAGAGCTGCGAAATATAATGGGGTGCATTAAGGGGGCGTCCAAGGGGCACGCTCAGGTCATTTAATAAGTATTTGGGGTGTGTTTAAGGTATATTAATGATAAGTGTCTAGCAAATAGCTGTATATATGCAGCTATTTACCCAATTGTTTTCAAGTTGAATTTTAGAAATGATTTCAACTTCTGGAATCATCAGGAGTTGTTTACAGTAGTAGTAGAAGGCTTGAAGTTCAAGCAGCAATGATTTTTTCTTTGATTTTCATTCAACTCTGTTCACAGTGAAGCATCAAAAAATGACCAAATTTTCATTTTTTCGAAAAAATAAAATTTTTTAGGAGTTTGTTTGTTAAAATAAGCCAAAAAGTGGGAGAGCCTCCAATATTCCTTCCAAGCTCAATTCAGGATATACTTGATGCCTTCAATAGCTTATTTTACACCCAGTATGGCTACTTTTTTTGTGAATGCCTCCTGAAGAAAGGGTCCAAATAGTGTCATATATGACACTTTTTTGCAATTTCAATGACACCATCATTTAAGTGCCATAACTTTCAATAAAATCTATTTGTGTCTCTGAAAAACTTATCAGTTGTCCACAAGAGCCCTGTGAGACGATTGGAAACTTCCATAGAGGCATTCATGCTAATGTTATTGAGATATCGGCCAATTTTCATGAAGACCTCTGAAAATTTGGTATTTTTACCTGAAAAAGCTTAAATTTAATTGGTAAAATTGCTAGGAGAGCCTCTGAATATTATTTTAACGTTTTCTACGAAACAGCAGCTTTGAAATAGAACCAAACTTATAAAGACTGTGCAAAGCTGGGCTGAGATATAGCTAGATTGATATGGCAAATTTTCTGAAGGCTCAAATCACTTTTTCTTATCAGGAAGGCTAAGAAAATTGTTTAGATTCTGTAATGAATCCCCAAATCAAAACCTAGGATGTTACAAATAATATTCAACAATTATCACCTGAAAAAGTCTTATAACGAGACATTTAAGTCAATTTGTTTCAAAAAAGTGTCATATTTGACACTTTTTGTAAAAATTCAACCTGCTGTTGGATCAATAATAGCTGTAAGCATCGAAAAATGATTACAATAACATACAAAGTTGGTTAACTATTCATTGGAACCATGCTGGATGGCTGTCAGTTTGTTTTATAGTTGTTATTCGAAGAATTAAAGAAAATGATCGTAGTTCACTATATATTTTGCCTTATAATAGATATGATTTAAATTGGAATGAGCTTAAAAATTGCCCAGTATGTAAGTTTATTCAGTACTGAACCTTATTCAACAAAATTTTACACGCCTAGATGAAAATAAATAGCAAAATGACTCTATTTAACAGTTTGCACAAAAAGTGTCATATATGACACTATTTAGAAACATTTGATACTCATGAAGGATCACACTGGACAACTCGGCACTGCTTTAAGACGGGTTCCAAATGATTGGTCATACTCTTATCTATGCAAGGAAGGTGCAATATACTTATCCAGAGGAAATGGGTTCCGATTTTCAGCAAAAATAGGAAATCTGTAAATAGCTGCATATATGACACTATTCTAACAAAAAGCGGGAATTATTCTTAATGTAAGTATCTTCCAAGCATCAATTAGTCTTTAATTTCAAGGCATAATGGATAGTATCAATTTTAAATCATTTTGGTAGGCTCTCCTACAATCACATAAATTTCTTGACCACATAAAATATGGAAAAATCAATTTATGCCAACCTTGATGATGAAAAATCAATTTTTAGAAAATTCTTAACAGCTTGAAGCTTCAGCTTTGTTTTAAACATTCCCTAGATTAATGACAATTAATATTAAACAAATTTCGCAGACACAATCACATAAAAACAGACATTAGGACAATTTAACATGGAATCACTTTTTCAAATTTTTACTAGTGATAGGGCGTATAAAACCATCTATAATTCACTATCGATTGTCGGTAGACTGAAGCGGTTTTTTGCTACTTGTAGATAAATGGCTACTTTTGTGAAAAGGATAATCATTTTTATTACATCTCTGCTGCATCTTAGTATTGTGGCATAGTTTCAAAAAGATGTCATATATGCCACTATTTGGCCAAATAGCTGCATATATGCAGCTATTCGACAGCTATCATTAAGGGTGAATCGGCCGACTGGTCATTGGTCATCACATGTTACCAATTTCTAATGAGAAACTTTGAAACTTGCCTAAGATTAAACTAGATATATCAGACCACACGTATTACGTTTATGTGACGCCTCATCGTCAACCCGAAGATCATACTCCACACAAGCTCAATACAACGATCAAATGAGGAGGAGAATGTGTGAATAATGCAGCCTCCTCCTTTACCTCCTCCTTTACACAATACAGCAGCATGCTCTTAATCAGGAATTTCAGGTTTATTTCAGGTTGCATGCCTGCATAATTTCAAGTTGTATGTCTGCTTGATTTCAGGTTACATGCCATCTGAGTATACTGATTTCTCAGCAAAATGTTATTTCACGTGTTGATCATGCCATGAATAAAGAAGAACTTATACAGGGCTTACAAAGAATATGTATCATCTACTCATCTACGAGCTACTTTAAGCTATAACAATGATGCCATTAAATGCACATAACACAAGGAGTCGAGCTCACTTTTGAGTGCTTGCAATGAGAAGTTAGCTTTTATGGCAAACGACGGCAAAGGGAAAAGTTGCCACGAGCCGAACAGCAAACGTCTATTAACGAATTCATAAACGTTTCTGGCAATGACATTTCAAAAAGGTGAATAACAAAAATAATGACAAACGGGAACATGAAAATGGCAATTCCTATTTCCTGCCCAACAAAGCAACTCCTACAAAGGACTAAACCCTTATATCACAAAATATTTGAGCTTCAACAGGAACAGGAAGGCTGTTGGCGCGAATACACTGTATGTATACATCATGACTAATAGAATATTGCCGCAAATACAGCACACATCATGGCTTTTTTAAACACATAATAATGCGATTTATTCAGAAAACCCTAAAACCAAGTGATAAGTGAGACAGGAAGTTTTAGTCATGATAGTGTTAGAAGCCCTGATAGCTAGATAGTGCTAACATCAGCGTCACAACGTAGCATGGTATACACTGCTGCAATCTTACAATGACCAATGTATGAGATCTAACTATACATTTACTTCCAAACGATAATAAGATAATACAAAGTGTACATTGTACAATACGAAGTCTGTAAAATGGACCATAAAAACTTACAAACTATGTTCCGGGTACTCAGAAAGTCACTTAATATTTCACAAGGTTTCAAGGTACGAATGATAGATGTACTGAATACTGAAAAGTGCTCAATAATTTATTATGGAATGTGCCAATATATAAAGAAGTCAATACTTGTAGAGTAGACTGGAGATATTATTCAGATCCTATGGGCAATTCCTGTTGATTTGCTGATAGTATACTTACTTTCTTACAACTTTACAAGCAATTATTTACTCAAAACAAACGTTTAAAATAGCTACGATGATGAGAAATAAAATAAAACAAAGAAAAAGTAGGAGTCCCACGCATATCTCTGAGCGATTGTGATTTGTTTGTTTTCGTTAGCATGTCAATTGACTGACAAGTGTCGTGTTCTGACAGGAGGGAAGCAACTCAACAAGTTTAGCAAGCAATAGAAAAGCTTTCAGATGTCAGAGGAGAAATAGTGTATCAATTAGAGAAACAGTGTATTAATTAGAGAAACAGTGTATCAATTAGAGAAACAGTGTATTAATTGAGCGAGTTCTGGGTACAATCAGACACAATGAGAATGAGCCAGCGGCAATGAATGAAAGAGAGAAAATTTAAAATGCCAAAATAACTGATAAGAACAATAAATTCCAAGTAGCCGATTTCAGATGGTTATTTTCACAACCAAATGCTATGCCAGATGACCAGGGCCACAGAAATAAAGGAACAAAATTCATTGAATTTACAGATCGCTAAAAGCCCTAACGTAGTCATTAGTGGTTTAAACACACAATGAATTAAATAAAACATACCATTGCAGCTGAAACACGCCTCAACTCTCTGCTAAACAGGTGCACATTAACTATACTAAAGTATTGAGAATACAATACCAAAGTACAAACTAAACTATTGAGAATACACTACCTACCTAAGTACAAACAGCACACAGCACAATACACCGCACAGGGAGATACCAATAGAGGGTCTGCAGCTGGCGTCTTGCCAAAGGGATTACAGTGCATACAGTCCAATGATATCCCTCAGTGTAGGACATATAGTGAGTCTTTAGTAATCCATATAGTGAGTCTTCAGCAATCCACATAGTGAGTCTTTAGCAATCCATTGAGCAAGGATTTGAGATATGGAGTATGGGTGGCATTTAATTTGATCTACTGTAGAAGTATAGACTACTACTGAACAGGGGATGGATCCACGAGAGATGCAAACAGAGTCCCCGGCACGGGACCTCCTGCTGATCTACTGTGAAGTATAGAAGTACAAAACAAAGTCCAGCTTTTAGAGTAATATCGGCGGCATACCATATGATAAACTTACCGTCAGAGCCCCCTGACATTGACCAATCAGAATGAAAGATCATTGTAAACTCGCACGCTGATTGGTCAAGAGCTCTTGAACAAGCTAAAAATAGCAGCCCACACGGCACACAGAACCCACTACCCAGAGTAAAAACACCGATAAAACTGTAAAATCGTGAGCGGGAAATTAGAAACTCGGAAAAGCCTAAAGGAAGGCTGGAAGGATCGTATGAAGCCATAAAAGAAACACAAGACTCTTTACTCGTGTATCCGAACTGTGATCGCTGGATGTTTCCCTCCCACGTGCAACATTCCAGTGCATGTGATTATATCGCACTGTGACAGTCTGATCAGAAAACAACACCAGTGGAGAACACCGACCCCTCACCCCGTGTACAACCATAAAACAAACAGCTAAGATATTTACTCCATGGTGGACCGAGGAGCCATCAATGATCGGATAATAAATAGAATAATTGATCTGATAATGTAATACAATCCTTGTATACATCTTGTTAGATTATTATTAGGTCATGATAAATTCATAATGATATTGGTCATTCTACTGCAGTAGTGGGCAATTCAATTGGGCGCAAAAGCCTGACGAGAAGACACCTCAGGAAATTTATAAATATTTTAAAAGCTCCATTTCTACAGTTGCTTTGTTTAGTATTTTCACTGTTTGTTTTGTATCATTTAAAACAAATCGTTTTGTTCTTCCGCATGTAAAAATTGTAACATTAATAAATTAAAACATGTATGCAGCTATTGCATATAAAAAGTTACCTTTTTGTGGAACTTGGTAATTACTCAATTACAGTGGCTTTTTATCACACATAAAGGTGAATACCTTTGCATAGAAAGTTTTTCCAACCCATTCTACGCTCCTGGGTACAGAGAAACACTTGCACTACATTATTTAACATGGAGTAAATTAATTGACAATCGTATCAGGTTACCCTGCATAATCGCATTGCATAACAATGTTACACTGCATTTTAGTACCAGGGGTACTTGTTTCAGCCTGATTTCATTCACTTTATCGCATTTTATGTTGCTGGAGATGGCTGCTATTTATAGACATCATGTGAGAGCCTTGGAGTATTGTATACACCGTGGTCCGAATAGAACCTGTTCCCAAAAATATGAAAATAAGCAGTACACTAGTTGAGGTTTCAGCACCAACTTATTTTTATCTACATACTACAGTACGGAAGTGCTAATCATGATCAGCAATCATCCGTGTCTCAATAGTTAGTAGGAAAAGCAGAAAATAATAATTAGTAAACTGAAAACATATATCATGCTTATAGATTTATGAAAGAGCCATGCCCGATTTAATGAAGAAGTAATCCATGGTGTTAAAACAATTTAAGGCCAAAAAAAACACGAGTGCTCTGAAGGGCGTACAAAGGGTCACTCGGAGCTATCATGATAATCACATAAAATAACATGAATAGATACTTTCACTGTTGTGCAATAACTGTTTTCTTGATCTAATCGGCCACTACGTGTGATTAATTGGTAATGGTTGAATTAGGGACATTCTCCCTCACTGTATTTAGCACTTTCACAAAGCTCCACTGACCTTCAATCATAATTCATTGAAATTTAGCAATTAGCAAATGACCACATCAGGACATGGAGTGTTGCAGTTCTAGTATTTGCATGTCAAACTAGACACGAGGGGTTCAAATCAAACCAAATGTTGCATGCCAAGTTCTAGAGCAATAGTGTAAGGTAAAGCATATCTTTTTGAACAGACAGTCTTTTATCACGCTCAAGGATTGAAGGTGGTCTCTGGATCTGGAAATATCTCGGAAAGTTTCCACACTCAAATAGTTTTCATGTTAAGTAGTTGTGTAATGTAACTATATCCTTGATTCAAAGTTTGATCACCTCATCTTCTGGATTAAGCTATGACTCAAACTGATCCCTCATTTCCTTGATCTAGCTATGATCACATCTTTTTAATTCTACACAATTAAGGGGCAAAGTATCGCACAAAGACATGAAGTATTCAGGATGTCTAGCGAGAACGATTCTGAAATTTTAAAGGGGGCAGCACCTAAAACCAAATCCCGAAAAACAAATCCCCATATAACTTTTTCTTTTCAAAAAATACTTAGAGGTTAAGTGGGGTTAAAATCTGCAAATACAGCGATAAAAATATGTGTTACACTGTTCATTGATAATGATGGAAATTGGAACCCGAAAAATTAAACCCCAATTTGTCAACTCTCATAATATCCACTGGGGGTTTTCGTGGTTGCCTGGGCCCCTCCATTAACAGTATAAACATGTCCATTGTCCGTGCACACTGGGCATAGCCAGGGGAAGGCGACACAGGCGGCTGCCTCCCCCTTTTAGGACAGAAATTGCGAAAATTTTGTTCATTTTGTCATAATGAGAGCCTTGAGCCGAGAAAAATAAATCATTCAACAGGTTTTGAATGTAACTTTTCCGCCTCCTTTTCAACAATCTGGCTACGCCCCTGCACTGCCCCACTTATGTTATGTTTAGAAATGTTGTATTTGTTACAATCACGTGTAGCTCAATCTTTAGAAAGTGCCCTCTTCTAACTTTATAACACAGTTTAAAATTGTTAAATTTGTTACAATAACGTGTAGCTCAATCAATGTAAAGTTATAAATATAAACCGCTCCCTTATAACAAAGTTTAGAATTGTTGTATTTGTTACAATAACACGTAGCTCAATCATTATAAAGTTATGAATAGAAACCGCCCCCTTATAACTTTATAACAAAGTTTAGAATTGTTGTATTTGTTATAATAAAGTGGAGCTCAATTATCCGAAACCCCTCTCCCAGTCTCCCCATACATAATTTACCTAAACGGACTTATTTACAATCGGTAACGGTCCTAATTTAACTGCTGCTTGGCCACATGGAATAATTCAATGCTCCAATTTGATGAGGTTGAATCCCAGGCACATTTCAAATTTCTCCAATTTCATTTGCACACTTCTCTTTTGATTCTCTTTAACCCTAGCATAATTTAGAGGTTTTAGATTTAACAATGACGACTAAGCGGGTACTGATTCTAACCTTGACGGTGCTAATGCTTATAGGTCAGTATTGTAAAGTTTTTCTTCATCAATATGTGAAGCGATAGAAATGACGGACGGGCTAGACGTCTGGGCCGCGGTAGCTTGCACATGTGTGCAGATCGCTTGATTGACGGAGGGCTAGATAACGAGTCGTTATTCACGATGCCCATGCGAAAATTTATCGTGCGCACCTCAACTGAAAATTACCGTATTTTTGGGAGTGTATCGTTCAACTTTTATGATCAAATTGTATTTTCAAAGTTTCAATGCGATGCCATGCGTGAAAAATTTTGAGCACAACCCCTATGTTGATGATATCAAAATTTTACGCGGAAAAAAGAGTACTTGTTTCAAAAGTATGCGGTCCAAGAAAAGTCAACACCAGTCACCAGGTCTGAAAAGAGGTTGTTAAATACCTACGCGAAAAAGTACGTGCGTAGTGCGCTACCGGCTCAATCAAATTTTGATATCGTCAACGTTTTTTGCGCGCGACGGTTTTGTCCACGGCGTTTTTGCACACATTGCGAGAAAAATTTAGACCATAAACGTTGAGCGATGCATTTTAACTGACTAATTTTTATGATTGATTCTATTTCAAATACGATACGTATTTGTACTGGAAATTGCCGGATTTTTTTTGGAGTGCAATAATCATGATTATTAGATCCAGAAATTTTGAGAAAAAATATGAATCGTATTTTTGCCGCATTTGAGAACCATGTATTTAACAACCTCTATTCAGACCTGGTGTTGACATATTATCTTGCCTTGATTTAAAGAAAAATTTGCGTACTTTTCTCCAGGATCCAATACGTCATACTTTTTCACGACTTTTATGTCACGAATTTAACAAACCTGAATAACTATGTTGTTTAATTATGAGCTGCATTCTACCTTACCTTAAACCTTATTGATCTGTTTAGGCCTAGGACCCTACAGGGTCGTCAACTTCTTCCGAAGGCCACCCGACTGGCTTGACCAATCCAATAAAGAGTTGTTGTTAGTTGCAGTGTAGCTAGTTACAGGAGGATGGTCAGGGATAGTTTTGAGGAAGTTACCAAGGCGTACTTTGAATGCATCCAAGTCGCCTCTTTCAGGAAAAAGCGCTGCAGGGTACAAGAAGAGTGTCGGTGAATGCACGTCTTTGGACGGCAAGAGATTGTCCACTCCGACTTTCTACAAAGACACTGCGTGCGTAGAGCGATGTGACAATGACGCAACCTGCACTGGGGTGGTCATGGACAGGACTTCGTGTGCAACCTACCATGCACCCGTGGTGGGGGATGGACAGTCCGCACAGACTTGCTATGTAAAACTCGTAGAAGGTAATCATAAATGCTATCTCTGTCATTATCTCTCAAAGGATAACCCCAGAACCCTCAACCCAAGCAATAATCGTTATTTGATTATTTAACGCATTCAAAATCTCTGTCTGCGGGTCCAATCGAACGCTATAACTCTATAACACTGACTGTACTCGCCCTACTTGGACTATCATGATAGTATAACAAGAATTGCGCCTGTCGGTGCTTTTTTGTTTTCCGCTGTTCCCGTATGCAGGCGCTTAATTTTTCTCCTATGTGCTTGATTTAGCGCACGCATGCACGTGGGCGAATGATCGATCCGGATGCACGTGGCAAAATCTATGCGCGCGCAATCACCACAATTCGTACAACTCTTTGAAGATTCGTTTGTTGCGCGCCGTTCCCAGCTTCATAACCAAAGGGTTCATTTTTGTTACGCGTTACATTTTCTTTGTTGTTGACATCAAGCCGTCGCACCTTATTGTTGCATCCTGACTCCTTTATTTGCATTAATACAAGAGGTCAATAAACAATGAACATGAAAATAGAAATGATGGGCAGGTACCGGAATGAAAAAGATTGCAGATTTGCATATAAGTACGGGGATAACTTCTACTCAATTACTTGGACCAATCATCATGATCCATCGTCGCATCCAAATCATTAATTCATTGCCAGTTAGATCAAGATGCTCAAGCTGATAAAAGACTAAATGTTTCAAACTCCAATCGAAACTGTGAAAATCGATAAATATTTTGAATTCATTATTTTATCGTGAAAAGATTCGATGAAATCGATCTAGCAAGGTTTTAAAAAGAATCAATTTCAAGGTTAGAATGACCTGAGCATTGAACCCAAATTCCTGTCAGCTAACTGCAGTGTACAGTTTCACTCGATGCCACTCCACCAAAAACTCCAAAATACCCCGACTTGACTGATATTATAAAGGAGCAGTTGCATGATTTCTTACGCCATTTGTGGAAATTTCTCCCCCATTTGTGGAAATTTCTCCCCCATCTGTGGAGATTTCTCCCCCATTTGTGGAGATTTCTCCCCCACCCGGGCACTTTTCAGAATTAGCAGTACGGATAAAGGTAGTATACTCAAATTGTCCCAAAATCCTCCAAACCACGATCTCTGATAACCCTCTCATTTGCCTTTTTGTAAAACAAAAAAGTAATTGGAGAGGGAAAAAATAGCATAATACAAAACCTGACTTGATGCAGGTATAAAAAGACTAAACACAAGCTTATTATCCTCAGGAGAAACCTGTGGGTTGCTGTGGGAGGGTAGCTGTGGGCCCCGGTTGGAGGAAGTTTACATTAGTAATTACCGAGGCACCTCAGTAGCAGACTGCAGGGCACAGTGTAAACAAGTTACCGACTGTGAAGTGGTTATTATAGGCAATTCCGGCAATTCTTAACTTTTACTGCACCTTCTTGCGCAAAGAAGCAGAAGATGTCTGTGAGAAAAATACCTACAGTGTTACAATATACAAAACATACTCTGTCAATGAGTGTGTCGGTAAGTCTATATTGAGGGGGGCTCAATGACATACTTATCACGTTATATCTTATGATATACGGTATTTACTGATTAATTATGTCACAATCTGACGACATCTTAATTTGTAGGAATTATATACCAGATGAATTATTGACTATTGAAATAACCGCCAAAACCGTTCAACGGTTGGTCTAGTAACCCCCCGCAGGTTTGGATGTGGTCAGTCCAAATCGAACCTTTTCAGGTTCCGTTGTCACATCCAAACCCGCGGAGGGTTACTAGACCAACCGTCCAACGGTTTTGGTGGTGATATCTTGACAGATGTATGAAGTTTGAACCCATGTTACTTTTTTACTTGCCCAAACGCAATTTGAACCCACGTTACTTGCCCTCACGTAGTCAAAACCCACGCTACTTGCCCACACGCAAGTCTAAAAAAGTGTCCTATAACTCAAAAGGTATAAATGGGTTTTGTCTGAAATTTGGATATATGCCATAGAAATTTTGCTTCTAACGGAAAGTATGGCCAAAAATGAGGCATTTCACAAAATTTATGTACACAAATGCTCATATCTCGTCTCATAATTCGATTTTCAGAAAAAATTTAGTCCGAAAGGCTGTGTTTTATGTTTTTCAACTTTCCTGAAAGTTTCATGATGATTCGATTAAAAAATGGGGATGATAGAAATTTGACAAAACCCATTTTCTCACTGCGACACGCGAAATTGACAAAATATGCCCAAACAACGAAACTAATCAGCGCGCAAGTGCTACGTTTCAACATTTAGAATTGCGCGCGCTGTGGGAATGCACGGGGGCGCTTGCGCGCTATAAAATAGTGTTTTCAGATTTGTTCTACGTCTATCCTGAGCCGAGTTATGAACAAAATACGTCCAAATTTTGACCAGTTGACTTTGAAGATTGATAACTCTTCTTCCACATCATGTATTGCCCTGAATGTTTCGAGGAACGTCAGAAGAATGATCAAGCTATGATTTCCATGCTTTATCTTGTAGTTTGAGCGATGATTTTCCATTTAATCGCGTTTTTTGTAAGGACGATTGATATGCGTAATTTTAAGCGAAATTTTGGCGTTGCACGTTTTGAGCGCGGCTCCTTGTCCACGTGCAGCCTATAACTCTCTCAAATCATCAAATTGGTCAATAAAACTTAGCTTGTTCGAAAGAACTCATCGTGCTGATCATTTTGGTACCAATTTTGTGGGGAATCGTCCAAATTGATTTTTCATGTGACCCCCCTACACATAACTCACCCTGACGAAGTCCAAAACTACGTTATTCTAACTTGGAATTACTAAAATTGATAATTTTATTAATTTCTACAAATCCTCCACGTGAACTCCCGTGCTGAAATGTAACACCCAGATCTAATTTCTTATTTCACGTGCATTGGTCGTATTTGAACTCATTTCAACGTAACCAAGTCGAAAATCTCCTGTATACCTGTATATATCATTTTCTTGTGGAACTTGAGATATCATCGTTTTAAATTGGGTCCCAAATTATCTTCATAAATTATTGTAATTATATATCATTAATTATATATTATTCATTATATATTATTAATGTTATAACCTTATAACTTCAATCCGAGTTGGCTTAGAATCAATGAGTAGAAATGAAACAATCTTCGTAAAGGAAAAAGGTCAAAGCTGAAGTTGAAACATCACCTATAAAAGTAATCGGTGAAATAACCGTTATATAAATCAGATATAAGAATAAATCTCAATATATAATCAATATCAATAAAATCAAATATAGTAATATATAACAATTAATTGTAATTATATATTATTAATATCAAACTTCTGTGACACTGAATTCTCTAACTTATAGCCCTGGCCGGTTACGTTACTGGAGCGCGCGATCTAACTATACGCGTATCAATAAGAACGGTTGACCTAAAGTATACAATTTCACGACGAATCGATCTAGATAGCTCTCGACTCTTCTTTTCTTTTTATTGTTCTGATATGCAGGGGGTTACCGCCCTGGCCAGGGCGGGAATATTAGTGCATGCCACTTTGATTTCTCGCTAGGTCGCAACAGATCTTTAACAATCGGCATCATTTCAGGTGAGCCAGTAATAGTGCCAGAAACAGAGCCAGAGGTAGAGCCAGAAGTTGAAGTATCTCCCCAGAAAACATCGGTTTCCTGTACAGTGGGAAAACCTTGCAAGGTCAAGTTCTCAGTGACGGTCAAGAGCGGGGAGAAGCTGCCTAAGAGGAGCGCAAGTATTTGCGAGCTGTATAACGGTAAAACAGCGTACTGCAAGCCAGCCAAGCCAAAGAAAGGGGTTCTCTCCCGGAAAGCGACCAAGAAGTTCAGCATCATCTACTTCGGAAGAGCTTACGTTGCTGTCGTTAAGTACAAAGGGGAAGAGTATGTGTCAGCAAAGACAGTCTTACAGCGAGTAGCAAGTTGAAGAGTAGGAATGGACTTTTAATTATCTGGTCGGTATTTATTCTAGCTGAGTAGGTATAAGGCTATAGGAAGATGAAAAATTTCATCTGCCAATTTTATTATTTTATCAGTTAATCGGTTAATAAGGTATTAGACGTCAATGTGTTATGCTATTCTAGAATTTTATTACTTTATTAGTTGACGAGAAAACCCGGCATTTTTTTATTTGATTGAATGTAAAGTCAGCAGGACCTACAATAAATTGAATGAAGTCATTGATGCAATTTTCGTTACAGGGGTTAGGGGTGCAACGTAAGGAAATTACGAAATATTTGCACAGGCTTTGAATATGGACGAAAGAAAAAATATTGCAGATTTGGCGAGGTCAAATAACAGTAAATAAGAAGAACTCATGAACAATGGTTTTCTAATAAAAAGTTAAGATTCGGGGAAGGATGGGCAACAGATTTGAATCCAAGCTCATTGAAATCAAAATTGTCCGCATTTTATCTTTTTATATAACCCACTAACTAAAGTAAATATGAATTCCTCCTTCCGTTGAATCCTCGCAGCAAACCATAGAAACTACAAATGTGCCACAAATAAGACAATCATACCGCAGAAAAATGGTAATTTGCAACATGCGAAAACTTTTTATGCGATTGACCTCTTTTTGGTGATTTGCTCTAAATTTGCCCTCATAGAACCATTTAGTGGAAGAGTTCAATGGACTGGGAAGAATCGATAGTAGGAAGGGCGCCAAAGTTGAATGATTATACCTACTGCATTGAAAATAGGTGACCCCTTAGACTGTTATATCTTTATATATTCTTTTTCAATGAAATACGAGTTAACTTTGCGACTCATTAAGAACATTTTGCAAAACACAGTAGAAGGTTTCAATAAAATCAACTAGCTACTATTGGGGGGCGCAAAGCTGAAGCCAGAGAGCCTAACTGGAAGACAGGAAAATTGCAGCTTTGTGCTTCATCTCCTATTCTCCTGACCTTTAGGGATTTGGACAGGAACAGCGGGGTCAAAATCTATAAATACTAGTATAGCTATCAAATGTGTTACAGTTCATTGATAACAACGGAACCCGAAAAATTAAACCCCAATTTTCCAACTGTTATAATATCCACTCGGGGGTTTTCGGGGTTGCCCGGGACCCTCTATTAAAGTATTAAGAGTACAATCATGTTAGTGCGTCTCGCACGGCTTTAAACTTCAGAATGATATACATTGATCGCTGTTGTAACAAAACTCTGAGGCGCACAGAGTATCAAGCAATCTAATAATCCACTAATTTGCTCTAAATTTGCCCTCATAGAACCATTTAGTGGAAGAGTTCAATGGACTGGGAAGAATCGATAGTAGGAAGGGCGCCAAAGTTGAATAATTATACCTACTGCATTGAAAATAGGTGACCCCTTAGACTGTTATATCTTTATATATTCTTTTCAATGAAATACGAGTTAACTTTGCGACTCATTAAGAACATTTTGGAACACACAGTAGAAGGTTTCAATAAAACCAACTAGCTACTATTGGGGCGCAAAGCTGAAGCCAGAAAGCCTAACTGGAAGACAGGAAAATTGCAGAGTATCAAGCAATTCGTTTTGCATGCACCAGATCCAGACTAGGTCCAAAAAAATGCTTCACGGTTCAAAGCAGCAGCCCGCGTTCACAGCAACGGGTGGTAATTCGTTTAACCACTGAATCATGAGCCCTGGCACATTAACTAAAGTACTACGCTTACACCAAATCATCCAGGATTAATATTTACTAATCCAGGATTACAGCGCGTTTACTGTTGTGGAGTATTTCTACTGTGAGTTATTCGAGCTAATTTGAACATGGATTCTCCAGACCAAGCGATAATAATATGTTGATATCTTATGCGAACTGGTGTGTAGAATAGGGATTTCTTCGTCAATTTAATCAGAAATAGGACGAGTAGAGTGGTTACGAACATCTTCAATTGTAAAAATTAAAACGTCGTGTTGTTGTAATATTTTCAATGAATATACTCCTTAGTTATGCGAACTAAGGAGTAATTTTCTTCTCTTTTTTACAAAAATGATGAAAAACTGGTAATTAATATTCAAGAACTTCCAATTAAATCAGTTTACCTGGAGGAAGAGCAATTCCTACGTTGTTCTGATCTGGGGCACCGTCTGAAATAAACATAATACTTATCACTCCTTGACAACTACAGCTCTTTTCCCGTAAGGCGGCCTCATTTCAGATCGTGCGATGACAGGAAAAAGGACGTAACCGAAAAATGGGGCGAGCCCAATCTGAAAAAGTTGACTCCCGGGCTTATTTCATTCAAAATGGTCTACGGAGGGTTTCATCCAATATAGCTTGGAAAAAATTATAAACCTGCAAAATTCATTAAGCCCTCAAAACTTTAGCCCCCGCCCCCCACCCCAACATCACAAATCCAATATTCATGTTCCGTGTTAAAGAATCGGAACTAAAAAAGTCAGTCAATTAATTGTCTTACAGTTTAAATACCTGCCACAGAATCAAAATGATCATTATTTTGGATTTTATCTATTGAACGTTAATAACACAGAGTTTAGTATGTTTGCTGCAGTAGAATTGTCAAGGGAGTTAGTTGTTGACACACACTTGTGTTGTGCTGTGTCTTAGTGCTAGTACTTTAGGTGCTGTCTTGGATTGGGTCGCATTAATATACGCTTAGAGCATGGCTGGGAATGCGCTAATAGAAATTATTGCACGAGGCGTAGCCGAGTGCAATAATTTGTATTGTCGCACGAGGAGCAGGCCGAGTGCGACAATACCAAATTATTGCACGAGGCGAAGCCGAGTGCAATAATTTCATTAGCGTCATGACCATTTGCCATGCTCTTAGTGTATTAGCCAATGTGAGGAGTGCAATATTACTTATTATTGCACGCCTACAAGTACCCTCAAAATTGGCTAATAAGTACTTTATCGATCCTCTCTTGACTCAATAGTACAAGTACAAACGCAAACGATGTGGTTCTTTAGGTTAATAAAGTACTCGTTACTTCATTAATTGCTGGCGTGTTGCTAGTATTTTACATTTGGTGCTGTGCTGTCCTATTTCATTCAATGAGCCCATTCTCATACCTTACTACCTTAGAACAATTTATCAAGTTATGGGTCTATTAATTTATCACGCACAAGAGAGGGGAATAACCTGCGGAGGGTTTAATATAAAATGCGACCCGACCCCTTTACTCCTTTAACTCCGGCTAGCTACTGTATAATGTGACCTCAAGAAGGCTTGAACTGAAAAGTGACGAAAACGCAACAGAAAGGACCTAATAACTTTACTTCAAAAATCACCTTTGTACCAGAGTGAAATAAGGGGCCATCCATAAAGGACGTCCGCAATGAGGGGGGAGTCTGGCCAATGCGGACGTTTGCGGACGTAGGGGGAGGGGGTGTTTGGCCAAATGCGGACGTCCGCAATTCATGGAAGTTTTGGGCGATTTGACGGCTATTTCACTAGAAAATCATGAAATTTTGTTGCCAAAAATGATGACCCAAAAGATTTTGAAGAAAAATGCGGACGTCCGGGGGAGGGAGAGGTCTGAAATGGCCAAAATTTTGCGGACGTCCTTTATGGATGGCCCCTAATGCTTTTAAATTCTCTTACCGACAGCTGCAGCTCCATTCCCCAGCTCTTCATGAACAGACAGGTCTGTAATGAGCGTGGTTAATTCTAGTTAATCACAAATTAATTAATCAGTCTTATGATAAAAAGATTGCACTGTTGAGTTATTTCTTTGAGATTTCACAGTGATTGGTTACTTTTTTATTTCAGATGAAAATATCATAATATTTTGTATGTTTCAATTAATATTTTCAATATTCCTAGTAAATATTTCATTTCATTTTCATTGAAGCTTATCAAACCCAGGAAAAAATCAGCAGATCATTGAAAATCAAGAAAATTTCTAGCTCGCAAACAAAGTAGATGGGGGCTTCTTACCGTGGGATAGTTTTCTTGCCAGAGGATCAATAACCACCACCATAGAGTTATCAGGATGCATCACCCCACTCGCCACTCCCCCACTCGCCACTCCACCGGCAGATGAAGGTGTGAGGGCGTGGTCAGTGGACATGCTCCGGACACGAGCATGTGGCTCACTGGTCAGAGACGATCTGAGGGGGAAGAGGGTTAAAAGGGGAATAGATGGTTTATAGGGGGAAGAGAGGAGAAAATGGGGTGCTAAAGGGGGAAGAGAGGGGGAAGGAAGGGGCAAGGAAAGGTTGAAAGGGGAAAATGGGAGGGTTGTGGGGTGAGAAGTGAGGGGGTGAAAGAAGAGGCTCAGGGGTGATGGAGGTTGACTGGTGAAGAAGAATACCCCCCCCCAGAATAGCAGTATCTACATCTTTTCAACCAGCACGAAAAAGTTATACAGTGCAAAATTGTAACGCTGAAAAGCACCAATTATCAGGGAAAAGCTGCTGTACACTGTACACTCTATTAGAGTATTAGATTGGAAACTAAACCATGTTCACAATACACACTGCTTGTTATACATTGTACATTTTAAATTGTAAATCTATTTAAAACATAGTACATTCCAATCTTGTTATACATTGTACATTTATTCAGAAAGTTAGAACATAGAGCATTCCAATCCAACACAATATGGTACAACAATTTACCTGTGATCACTGCTCCCTGAAGCTTCCATATCGTAATACTTGCTCCCAACACTACTTGCAACCTGAAAGGGGAAAACTTGTAAAAACATAGAAACTTTGAAGGCTAGCTCTAGAAATTTCTAAATTTGATAGAGATGTTACTTAGAATTACAGTTCGTCTGAAGCTGTTGCAAATTTATCCGTTTCAAACCAAAATGGATCTTAAGATAATCCAAGAGTCAGCACTTTTTTGGAGCAATACCCACTGTTCCCACTTCCCACTGATCCCACTTCCCACTGTTCCCACCTTTCCCACTGTTCCCACTGACCCCACTCCCACTGTTCCCACTGACCCCACTTCCCAGACACCCAGCCACGCGGGGTGGGGTAACTGAATGCAGCGCCACAGTGACACCACTGCAGTGACATCACTGCAGTGACACCACTGCAGTGTCACCACAGTGACATCACTGCAGTGTCACCACAGTGACACCACTGCAGTGACACCACTGCAGTGACACCACTGCAGAGACACCACTGCAGTGACACCACAGTGACACAACAGTGACAGCACTGCAGTGACACCACCACAGTGACACCATTGCAGTGACACCACAGTGACACCACTGCAGTAACATCACTGAAGGAGGCGCCACAATGGCGCCACACACGATAATAACGTAGGTATTATAATTCATATCACAAATTGTCAAATTAATGACTTCGATATGCATTGGATATACGACTTGATGTTTTAATCTAATCAACTTAAATTTCATTTCAAGTATTGTATTCCTGTATTTCCTCCCACTCTCCTTTTCTTTTTTGTGCTTTGTACACTGATACGGCGTGTATACTGTGTAACGTGACTTGCAATGTATTGTACAAACTACACCTTTAAAAATTGTAGTGGATTAGTAAAAACTTTAAAAACCTTTTTAAAGCTTTGCAATACAATTTAAGATGCATTGGCTGTGGTACGTAAAGTTGAAATGGCTGTCGTGTGACATTCTTGAATTTAATTTCATCTACATACACAACGTACACAACGTCCTTCATATTATTTTAGAGAATTTGTGAATATTTCCAGTTATCAGTCTAAAATCTGAATAATTTAAGAATCAGTCTGAAATCTGAATATTCTAAATTTAGCAGTAGCTTTGACTAGTGACGTGTAGTTCGTGATCAGTGTTGATCAGTGTACATTTGGAAGTTTGCGGGGGTGATGCTCGTCTAGATGTCCACTCGATGTTTGCGGAGTTGATGATACAGTTCACAAATCTGATATCCTACTTTGTTCGGATTGTTCATGTTTTATGCAAAGAACATTTCATGTAATGGACTGCTGTACATTGTAAGATTGCACATTAAGACCATGTACATTGTAAATTGTACATTACACTATTACACCATTTGCATTGTACATTGTACAATGTATATTGTACATTAGCACCGCGTACATTGTACATTGTTCATTGTACATTGTGTATATCATAAATCTTCGCAAGTTCAACTCCTCGCTAATGAACAAGCAGCTAATGATCACACGATCAGTTTTTCATTATCAATTTTGTCTTCAGTTTTGTATTGTTTTTCTATAGGATCCTTACATGGTCATGACATTGACCATTCAGGCCGCGGGTCAACAACCATCTCGCACGCTGATTGGACAATGTCCTGGTGGGTAAGTTGATACGCTGAACGGTACACGTTCCCTTGTTCATGTTTAAGTACGGGAACAATTAAAGAAGTAAAGAGGTCTCTTCATGAACACAACTTTTCTCTAGCGTATCTACCAGTCTAAGATGTCAGTCAGTAATTGTATTTGTAATTATTCAGATGAAACCCGGCTCTTATCAAATTACCTACACACTTTGCTGTAATCAAATCACAAACTCTGTGTAAACTATAATTTCATTGAATTTGACTTGTGTAAACTATAACCTTATTTAAATATTGAATTTGACCCGCATGTATCTTTGTTTGCCCGTAGCTAATATCTCCATGAAATAGTTGATGCACGGGTTGAGTCAACTCACCAAGAGTCAACCCGCGCCGCGCGCGCCAATGCCACATGTGTCTGTGGATAATAAAAGAACTAATGGTAAGCTGGAACTCACTGAAATGTAGGTGATGTATAAACTAATGTATTGTATATCCTATCACCCATGAGGCGAAGTACACTTTATATATTCATCTTATAGCAGGGAGGCTAGCTTAAACTAATACAGCTTTTACGTGTACGTCCTCGTTTGTATTGTTAAATGATTTTTTTGTACTATTCAACGGTTTTCTTGTTTATATTATATTATAAGGTTCCCTCAGTTTTCACATGCATATTATGCATGCTTATGCATACTTATATTCTGCTCACCCTATAATATAACTATAGGACATCATTTCGATACATATTGTGCATATTGAACTCGGCTTCGCCTCGTACAATATGCACTAATATGCATCTCAATGCTGTCCTATAGTTATATATTACATGGCTCATAAGCCCTTATTTGCTACCATATACATCGGGGTATTTCTATATTAAAGGGTCGGTCAGACCCTATAACCCCATGTTATATGGTCGTTTCCGACCCTATAACCCCGGATTTTCTGGGGTTATAGGGTCGGGAACGAACCTATAACCCTTATATGATAGCAACTCAGTAAAGTGTCAATCGAATTTGCATAATTTGGATGGGACAAACATAGATCTGCATTCTGTGGTAATAGAATTTATATATTCCACGATGAACAAAATGTTCAGAGTGACGTCATTATCAAGATTTACAGCAGTGGGTTGATGGCAAAATCTGTAATTCTTCCTGCAAGACACACCACCAACGATTTAGCACTAATTTGTTCTGATCCGGCCCGGATGTAAATTTACACATCAACCTGTCTGACGGCTGTATGCTACTTGTCAAAGTTTATTTTTCACGTTATTACGTATTTTTAGCACGTTAATTTTTGTGGTTTCGCCATGTAATATCACCATAGGTCTCAGGAGTACCTAATACCACATTGTTTTGAACTCGGCTTCGCCTCGTCCAAAACAAACCATTATTGACCTCAGCTTCGCTTCGGCCAATAATGCGTCTATATATAGTTCGCGCTTCGCGCTCACTACATATATGTGGTATTAGGATACTCCTTCGACCTATAGTTCTATATTATAAGTGTTCATGTACTTTCTAGGAGACCCCAGGGCCCAGTATTGATATCCACAAATTTCAGGACGTATTTATGTATGTATGTATGTTATGTTTAGTTGTGATATTCTGTCTTAGTTTGATGTATACATGAAATAGTGAACATACTTCGAAGTGATGAAAACATCTATGTATGTGTTTGCTGGCCTTCGTTATTTGTTTATTTCTTTGTGTATTTTGTAATGATAATATTATGTACTTACTATATAAATTATAAACTTACTATAAACTCATACATCAATTATCGATAGGCAGCTGTCATTATAGATAAAACACAAGCTGTGTTTATGTTTACATAATGTGTATGGTATGGTTGTACATGTTGTTTATTCAACTAATTATCACCCATTTACACCTTGTATTATACACAGTACACAGTGAAACGTGGCATACCCTTCAGCTATAGAACCCTCTGATATTAGACCATAACAATACCTACATAGACACAGTGCCTGGTGTCCATATTGGTAAAGACCCTCACCCCATGGGTCTCAACCGGATGTTAAATCCCAAATGGACCAAGCATGTGCTGGGTTATTTATCTTATGTTGCTGACTGCTGCATTGCGTACGACAAGAATTCTCGATTTCCTGACATTTAATTAAACCTCCACCGCGGATTTTTTATTCCGCCAGTGACAGAGTTCCAGTGAACTCAAGTTCGCCTTGGATACCGGCACTCATTCGCCGGACTCCGCAGGGGACCAAATACTCGGCAGTGGACTCTCAAAAAGTCCGCTGTTGGTTCATTGACGTCCACCAAAAGTTAAAGTGGATTTTAATGAATTCTAAGGCAGACCCGCAGCCAGAGTCGTCTGCTCACAAAATTTCAGCAGTGTACATACATAATACAAGGTCTTGAATTCGTACACGTTTGCACAACACTTTTTTAACTCACAATTAACCTTTTCTAACTTGTCAAAGTACATTCTGATAAGCTGCCTTTAAAGCTTGTATGGAGTGGCACGTGGACGTGTAATGTTATGTTAAAACGACAGTGCAAACTGCATTGGTATCATAGTGCATACTAAGTAATAACATTCAATGAAGGTAGATCAACTTGCGCTTTACTTTTCCGTCATTTTCTCCTATTTTTTCTATAACAGTATTACTTTTGATCATGATTTTTAAGTATTTTTATGTGTGGATTTCCAGCCACACGCAAATGCGCAAATTTTTGTTACCTTGCTCAATATATTTGTGACCGAGCTTTTTGTCGAATATATTTTTTCAGAAACGATAACAATAGAATTGCTAGTACAGGAACTTGTCGAATAATATATTAATATTGGACCAAATTGCGCAGTATTTTGCCACAATAGAAACAGCCATCAATTGCAACTGACAAGTTTAATGCAGTAGATGATATCGTTCCGTTAACATGACTCTGTCACTGGCAGCCAAGTAGTCAAGTGACTGCCACGTGATTAACACGTGATGAGAAATTCACAGGCGCTTGGCCAATGGCCAATCAGAACGCTGTATGATGCAAATCCTCGACCAATCAGAACGCTATATGATACAAATCCTCGACCAATCAGAACGCTGTATGATGCAATTCCCCGAAGCTGACTGATCCCCCTTCTGAATACCTCTCCACACTTTACTTAGATATTCACATCGTGAAACTTCTATATTACAGTGCAAAGCAATGGAAATCAGGGATAATATTGTAAACTTAAACACTGGAATTGGCAGCTCAATTACACTGAAGCAACATAACTTCACATTTCATGTGATTAGGAAGAGGCTGCAGAAGAAGTTGGCATACATGAGGTAAAAAGTTACCGTAGAATAGCTGGAAGTTTAGACACATTATCTAATATGAAGTGTCATGGGAAGTGAGGAAAGTTTGACAGGTTAAAGTGATGCCAATAGCTTCAAAACTTCAATAATATGCGTTACAGCTCTACGTTATATAGCTATATAATTTCTCGTGTCAAAAATAATAATATACAGTTTCCTGCAGCTTCACCCGCAACTGCACATTCCTCTTGTGGAATGGACGTTTTCTGGAGCTCGTTTAGTTTTGTACTTCGTTTATAAGTTTGTAAAATGTTTGTACGCGTATTTGACACTTGTTTTTCTCAAAGTCTCAACGGGGGCACCACTTGGAGACCCCAAATGTCACTCAATGATTATCATCTATTTTGGCTATTGTCAGACACCTTCAATTATTTGATGGAGATCTGAACATATCAATTGTTTATTGATAACAGATTTCTCAATTTAATGGCCACATTTCAGGATTTGCTCATAAATGAGATAGAAATGGTCGTCAAAAAACTAAAACAAAATTTCAAGAACTTTTCGGCATATTGTACAGATTAAATGGCTTCCAGAACAATTTTCTTACAAACTTAAAATTGAAAGACTGAATTAAATTTCAGCTATAAATTTGATTACAATTTTATGAACAGTCCAGATGGTATAGACTGAAAGACATGTGTAGTAACTTAGTAATACGGTGAGTAATCATGTCGAGCCCCGAAGGGGCGAGCCATTATTACGAACCATATTACATACTAATACTGCAACCACTACAGTGATGAACATATATCCTAATAAGAGTTGTTTCGAAAAGTAATCGTTTTTAACAGTTTTGCAACAAAACATACCAAAATATATAGCAGTTGCACTATTAAGGAAGTAATTAGTCGTCAAATGTAGATGTCGTTTCAAGTGATGGATGTGATATCTGGTTGGGGCCGGGATAAGCTAATAGCGTTCTCCATTGTGCTGGTCCTGATAGTAGGCTCCCTACTTGCACTGATCCTATGCGGGGCTTTGGTGTCCAGGCCCAATTTCCACGGGGCAAAGTTCAAACCAGGGTCTTGTCAATTCATAACTACAGAGATCAGCGACAAAGATTCGACTATAAACAGGTAACCAATGTATGATAATATATAACAACTTATCATGTTTCTAAGTGGTAGCCCTGGTGCAGGTACACGCTCACTCCAATCCTTACCTCAGGTGTGACTGTGCTGATGATGGCAGTAAGAAGGTCTGTGACAGTTACTATCCCTGTGTCGTGATCAAGGGCACATTCCGGGAAGGGGGCATTGGTTCGGATCCAGTGAACGGAACTGTTGTAATAGTAGTTGATTGTTATTTACTATTTCTGATAGATTTATGTCCTGGAGAGGTAAAACTGTAAAAGATTCGTTTCCATCAGGGCAACAGGGAGGTCCCGTGCTAGGGACTCTGTTAGGATCTCTTGTAGATCCATCCCCCGTTTAGTAGTTTAGAATTAGATAAATTTATGAAATAATTATGTTTTTAGAACCCTTACCTTATAGCTAATGTCTAACCATCCCTTCCCTCGACTACATCTCTAATTCTCTAACAGGAACCTTCCATTGGGACTACTCGGCCCTCTCCAAAGGCTGCTTCGTGATACCTCCCTGCACTAGAAGCTACACCTCCAACGAGGCGATGGTGGAGAGGTACTGGGTATTTCTCTGATGTTGATGACTTTTGAACAAATTCTGTATTTTCGATACAAATTACTCATATATAATTCATTCCAATGATTTTTGAGTTCCCTTTAAAATGCCTCAATTACTCACATATGCAAAATTACACATGTCACCCCCCTCCAAGGTACTGGGGCAGAGTCTACGAGTCCCTGAAGGACTCCGAGGAGTTCGAGTGTTGGGGACATGATGGTAAGATGTACCTCTGGATGGAGTACTCCAATGCTAAGGGGTATATGGGGGTGTTTATACCCCTTGCTTTCTTAGTAATAGGCGGAGTCTTTGCGTTTGGTTTTTGGGTTTTCTTTCTTTAGCTTGCTGCTTGACTCTTAGATTTTATAGTCGCTGGGTTTTTTTATGAGTCAGTGGACTTGAAGACAATTTCTTGAAATTTCAGTTTTATGAGAGGCGTTTTCAAGAAAGATTTTAGTATTTCAATAGGTAACTGTTTTGCAATTAACTCTTTGCTTTGTTGAATTTATGACTTTTTAAATACTATTTACATTATATCTTCCAATTTCTATGTAATTTACAATATTCTTTGTTTTTGTCTTTGACGAAAAGTATTATTTAGTACTTAGCTAATTTACTACAGTATAAGGAAGATATTCATAATAATATTATATTCAATTGATAATGGAAATAGACAATAGAAAATTTTAAAACTACAAGAAAAACCTTCAGGGTTCAACTCATAACAATAGTCTATCAATGTAGGTTGACATCCGTCATCATGGGTCAAATGGGTTGGTGCAAGATTTCCCTCTTAACTACATCCTTGCTCCTGATCATAGGCGGTACAATCTCACTCATTATATGCGGCGTGGTCATTTCCAGGCCCAACTTTCATGGGGCGAAGTTCAAAGCTGGCACCTGCCAACTAACAACAACTGAGGATATGGATTATGATGCAGCACCGCTTGAAAGGTAACATGATTGACAACACCCTCTCTTTGCTACCTTATTCTGTTATTGTCTTCGTTTCCTTCCTTGTTCTTCATCTTCCTTCTTTGGCTTTATTCTCTTTAAATTGTCTTCATTTTGGTTTATTCCTCATGAGCACCTCTTGTTAATCTTTTTTCATTTCTCAGGGTATATCTCTGTTGCAGCTATTTCCAATTTACAAGTCTAAGTAGCTTTCTTACTTTCTCAAAGTAGCCTTTTGCATATCTCTTCCCTCCCACTAAAGCACCAATTACACTGAATACTGAACACCACACATCTGACTTCTTCAGTTGTAACTGTGGTGGAGGAGATGATACTGGTCGCCGCCCCCGCCCCAACGCCCCCCCCCCCCCCCGAATGTTCCCCTCTCTCAGTTGTAACTGTGGTGGAGGAGATGAGGAGTGTCGGAGTTTCTACCCCTGTATCACAGTAGAAGGGTTATACAAGGAAGATGGGAGCAATGACTTCCTCCCTGGAACATTCCACTACAACTACGAGTCCCTTGTAAAGGAGTGCTTTGTGGTCCCTGCCTGCACGAGCAGCTTCGTGTCCAACCAAGTGCTGGTGGAGAGGATCTGGACAAGAATGTACAAGGTTCTGGACGATATGGGGGAGTTTAAGTGTTGGGGAAAGGATGGGAAGCTTTACCTATGGATGGACTATACAATGGCTAAGGGGTATATGGGGGTTTTCATACCACTTGCTTGCATGGTTGTGGGTATTGGTGTTGGGGTTTTGTTCCTAAGATGGTGATGAAATATTCTAAGTGTAGAGGATACCTTTGATCAGCTGCTTTGCAGCTTGATGATTGATCAAACACAACAAAATTCTATATTTGCTAACTTATTAAAGTTTTAGGTTTTGTGATTTTAAAATGTTAAGATTTAAGCCATTATAAAAAAATCTTTTTGGTGATGAATCTTATAAATAATATTTATTATTATCTTGTAAATCTTTACTATTTTGAGGACATTTTTAAACTTTTACAAGTAAAACTGAAATATAAAGGGCTGTTTTATTTTATTACGTTTGAGGACATTATTCAGGTATCTAGAATTGGCTTGTACTGAGTACTCTGATTCAGATGTCGCCACATTGGGAAATGAGAGTTTCAGATTCATTCGGCATCACCTGCGTTAAGTGAGATATCTTGTTATTACTCGTATTTTTTATCAGCATGATAATGGACTATAATTAATCGTTCTGTAACTAAGTTGATTAAACATTTTTTAGTTTTTGATAATATTTGTCCAAGAAATTATCATCAACTTAGGATCAGTTTTCATGGTTAAGTATTTAATCCGAGTTAATCTGTTTATTAATGGAAAAGTTGGGTATTTTTTAATCTTTTTCGGTGCATTTTGTCTGTTGTCGTAAGAATTAAGAAGTCTTTTTTGAAGCTAAATTATGCATTATTTGATTTCGCCGGTCCAGTTCAAAACAATCCTATATCCAACTATCTTATCTCCACCCACTTTTAGTTTTCGAGATAATCAAAAAAACTAATTATCCTCCAATACTGCTTGATTGGAAATTTTTTTAGCATCTATTATTTTATATTGGGTTATTGTCTATGGATCTCAATCATTGCTTTTTTATCAATGCTAAAGCAGGTTGGAAAATCAGCATTTGAATTTTTTAAAATTGGAGTTAGGATAATTGGTTTGTTAATTATTTGGAGATAAGATAGTTGCGGATTTAGGATAGTTCAAATTTACTGATTTTTAATGATAGTATTTGAGTTAGGATAATCAGTATTCTAATTATCTCTGGAGATAGGATATTTGTGGATTTAAGAATAATCAGAGTTATGATTTCAATGATATTAGTCGGAGTTAAAAGAAAGAAACAAATGGAGTTAAGATAGTCAAAAAATGAGAAATATTCAAAACAGTCACTGTTCTGAGTATATTATTTTGGAGTTAGTAAGTTAGTATACTCGACTTGTATAGAATATCACCTATGGCAAGATTCAATTAATATACAGTTGGGGGATTGTAGCCCAAAAAAACCTAGCCCTACCCTATTTTTCGATTCTTGGGCTAGGTTTTTTTTGGTTTTTTAGGTTTTTGGGTTACATTTTATTAATTTCTGGGGCTTTTTCCAATGAATCAGTTGTTTTTGAACTTATATTTTACATTCAGTGGCTCTTAAAGTTTATTTGATACGGTCATTTCATGCTTCCAGAGCTTGAAGGGCTAAGGTATCACCTAACAGTGAAATGTACAATATTGTACAATAACTGGAAACTCTTGATGACCTTCTGTTGACTCTTGCCTCAGTGACTGGTGACTTATGCCAGACCCAGCTTGTAACTCTTGCCTAACTCACTGGTGGCTATAACCTGTTCAATGGGACCTCTTGCCTAATCGTCTGTCACTCCTGGCTGACCTGCTGAGTGCTGTCAAGCTTTGGAACTCTTGCCAAATTCATCGGTGACTCTGACCTGACCAACTAGGGCCTCTTGCTCTATCGCCTGACTGAATGATGAGTTTTGCCAGACCTATTGGCTTACTGATGACCCTTAACCGATTCAGGTGGTGACTCTAACCTGACCAAATCGTGACCTGGCACAATTTGTGCATGTTGCCTGAATGGCTCACTGACTGGTTACTCCCCATGACCCAGCTGCCCATCGGACCACTGGAAACTGTAACCTGATCTCCTGGCGCCTCCTACTTGACCTACTGGCGTCTCTTACCTGACATACTGACGACCCTACCTGACCTCCTGAGGAATCTAATCTGAACTACTGGCGACTTTTTACCTGTCTAGTGACGATTCTTACCTGACCTACTGACGAATCTTATCTGGCCTACTGGCAACTCTTACCTGCCCTAATTTCTGACTTTCGACCATAGCCTGACCATTGACCATAATATGTGACAGCCACAGACACTTTCCTGTTGAGTGTTGACCCAGCTGGTACTTCTTGCGTGACCTACGTTTAACTAGTGACACTTGAATAGGTATCTGTTTGAGCCATTAGCGTCTCCTGATCCTACCTGACCTACTGGCATCTCCTGATCCTACCTGATCTACTGGCGTCTCCTGATCCTACCTGACCTATTTCTGGCCTCTTCTCATCCAACCTGACCTATTGACATCTCCTGATCCTACCTAACCTATTGACATCTCCTGATCCTACCTGGCCTACTGGCGTCTCCTGATCCAACCTAACTACGGTGTCTCCCTGATCCTTAGTGAACTTCTGGCGTCTCCTGATCCTACCCGACCTATTACTGCTTAACTGGCGTGTCCTGATCCAACCTGATCTACAGCTGGTGTCTCCTGATCCTACCAGGCCTATTGGCGTCTCCTGATTCTACCTGATCTAATGGCGTCTCCTGATCGTACCTGACCTACTGGCATCTCCTGATCCTACCTGACCTTCTGGTGTCTCCTGATCCTAAGTGAACTACTGGCGTCTCCTGATCCTACCTGACCTATAACTGCTTATCTGGCGTGTCCTGATCCTCTGATCCTACCTGACCTACAGCTGGTGTCTCCTGATCCTACCTGAGCCTCTTAATCCTACCTGACCTACTGGTGTCTCCTGATCGTACCTGATCAAATGGCGTTTCCTGATCGTACCTGACCTACTGGCATCTCCTGATCCTACCTGACCTTCTGGTGTCTCCTGATCCTAAGTGAACTACTGGCGTCTCCTGATCCTACCTGACCTATAACTGCTTAACTGGCATGTCCTGATCCTACCTGACCTACAGCTGGTGTCTTCTGATACTACCTGGCCAGGTCAAGCTGACCTTCTCACTACTGTGTACTGGTGTCTCCTGATCGTAAGTGAACTACTGGCGTCTCCTGATCCTACCTGACCTATAACTGCTTAACTGGCGTGTCCTGATCCTACCTGACCTACAGCTGGTGTCTCCTGACCCTACCTGAGACTCCCAATCCTACCTGACCTACATGCGTTTCTGATCTTGCCGAAACCACTGGTGGCAAGTTTACAACACTTAGCTGATAACCCAGTTGGTATTTCTTGACTGTCCCACTGCTGACTATTAGCTGATCACGTAACCCACTGGTCATTCTGATCTGATCTTCTGGCCAAATACCGTCTCTCTTGTTTAGACCAGTATCGTCTGATTCGACACCTTTTGATCCTTTGCTGTTCCTATCAAATCACTGTTGGACCAAGGTCCCGTGCTATATCATGTTTTTCCGTTGATCCTTATCAAAAAGCACTGAGGGCTCTTAAAATGCTCCTAAAATGGTAATTTAAAGTCCTTAAAATATTGATTTAACCCTTCTGTAATGATTGGAAACCATTGAGTATCAATAAGAACCATAGGTTCATATTAATTGAAAATCACTATCCTTATCTTCCCGAAATTGAAAGTTTATCTTCGGGTTTTCAGCTTTCATTTTTGAGCCATTTAACCCCATACTGTATCCAAAAAATTAGATCCGAACCATAATAGTTTGTGATTTTTCTAAGACCTGCTTCCTTTGATCACAAAATTCAGCCAATATGATTTGATAAGATTTATTTCTGCTTGGTTTTAGACCTCATAGGCAAGGAAAAATTACAATATTAAATGATTAGAATATAAGGACAAGCGGGGGTCTGGGGGCAGCTGCCCCCAGAAGCCAGACGTCACAAGAACATAACATCGTTGTCCAAATATGACATGAGACTCAGTTTCAGAAAATTATGACGAGCAGGGGTCTGGGGCGGCAGCACCAGAAGCCAGACATCCTAAGTAACTTAAATTAACCCCCTGATATGATTTTGTGGTCCTCATTTCGGTTTGTTGTTAGATAGAAAATATCATTGTTTTGTATTCAAATTTTGGAGTTTGCTTTCAAACATGTGGAGCCAGATTTTTGGCTCCACTGCCATGTCTACAATATCTCAATTCATCTTCGCTAAGATTAGAAGAGATAATAATCTTTGGACTCATGTAGTTTGTTTATCAAAACACACTCTTCAATACATGCTCCTTTTTAAGCCGAGCATCAATCAATGTATGACCCAAGGTGATGATAATCTTCGGATATATCCGGTTAATTATTTCTCAAAATAAGAGAAATAATTCTGATTAAAACTAAGCTGCGTCTGGAAAAGAAATAGATCAAACTCGAAAGCGAAGATGATCCTCAGATTGGGTTCATTTTTTGTATGAGAAATTTGAAAACTTATCTTCGGTCTGAGCCTTATCTTCCCTATGGGAATGAGATTGGACCAAATATGAAGGGGTGATAAGAACATATGCGTTACACAAAAAACACATTGGTGTGAAATGACCGAAAAGTTCAAAAATCCAAACCAAAAAAAACAACAAAAAACATACCCTACTCTAAATTTGGGATCTTGGGCTAGATTTTTTGGGCTACAGTCGCCCACAGTTGAGTGAACCGTGTGGCTCTGTAGGTAAGAGCCCTCTCCTTTAGCACAGTAGTCAGGGTGGGAATCAAATCAGCAACCTTTTGATTGCTAACACGACACTCTCCCTCATGAACTACTTATGAATTGAGGTAGAGTGGGTTACCAGTTCTAATTCCACGAGGTGCCATTCGAGTGGGGTCATTTACTTGAATACCCTTTGGTGAAGTCGAGTGATATAACTATATAAGCCTCAGGAGAGATTGATAACCTGGCTGTACCACAAGGCACAACACTTAATAAAAGACCCATCGAAGTGCCCCAGTCTCATTATCCAAGAACAAGGTTACACCTGCAACCTTTTTAAAACTTAAAAAAGAACATACCCTGTCTTTTCCATGATGCTTATTGGCATATAGATTGAGTAATCATACCGTACCTAGTCTTTTTAAGCTTTAGGTTAAAAGTAAGCTTTTAAGTATCAATATTAATGGGAAAATAATAGCCCTATTACGTATTACAATGCTGTGTAAAAGTATTTGCATCTAGGTATCCTATCTCCAAATTTAATATAAGTTTTAAGTAGAACGACTGACAAAAATATTCTAACATGACTGGAGATAGGATACTTGTCAAGGATAAAAGTATCCTATCTCCTTAGTTGGAATCAATTATTTTTGCATATCAATCCATCAATTATCTTAAGGTACCTTAGGCTTTTCTTACACTCAAAATATTTAAAAGGTGGATTTAAGATAATTTTCTAAATTGTATAACATGCCTAAATAGCATGCTATGATACTGAAATCGATTCTAAAGGGTAGAGGGGCCTTTCAGGAGGCTGTACACAAAAAATGGAGATAGGATTTTTTTGCACTCAGATTGTTTTGAACTCAGCCGGCGATTTTAAGAGCCTTACATCGGAACCTGAGGGCCCTGTCGGAACCTGAGGTTGATTTAACCCAGATACACCTAGAGCCTAGTTGAGGATGGGCTACTACTGCAAGTTAGCAACGTTTATAAAGCCTAAATAACCTAACAGTTGAGGATGGGCTACTACTGCAAGTTAGCAACGTTTATCGTCTCCATGAACCTTATACTCGGCTCTCTGGTAGCACTGGTTCTCTGTGCTATCCTTCTCTCAAAGCCTAATTTCCACGGTGCAAGGTTTAAGGAGGGAGTGTGTGAAATGACAACTAGAGAGGTGGATGTGGACTCTGCCCCACTTATCAGGTGGGTTGTTACTTTGTTAAGGAGGTTTCAGCTGATCTTGTAAAACAAATATGCTTATATGTAGTGTTTGAATTTGTGACATTTCATGTACCCTATACCGATAAGTTGAATAATTCCAAAAGACTTTTCAAAATATCGTTGTCAATTCTATCCTTGAATCACGACTCTAGATCCCACAACTGAACTTCCTAACATATCCCTACTTTCCCTTAGGTGTGACTGTGGAAAAGACCAAAAATCCATCTGTTCGACCTACTACCCCTGTATAACCGTGGAAGGGGTCTACTACGCAGACTCCACTGATGTGCCTGGTGTTCCTGGAACCTTCCACTCTGACTACTCTGCCGTTTCAGAGCAATGTTTCGGAGTGCCAACCTGCACCCCTGACTTTGTCTCCAATAAGGAGCTAGTACAGTGGTATTGGGAGGAAACCTTCCACAGGGTCAAGGATCAGCAGTATTTTCAATGCTGGGGATACGATGGGGCTATGTACTTTTCCATGCATTACTCGCTCTCTAAAGCTTACATGGGTATTTTCATACCCCTGTGTTTTCTGGTATTAGGTATAGCTATTGGGATATGTTATTGGAGACTATGTTAAAGTTCAGATTTTACTTACTTAATTTTAGAAGTTTTAACAAAATACTGTGGTTACTATTTGTTGCAATTACGTGTAACGTAATCACTAATCATTTGAGACTTGGCTGATAGGGTGTGTATGATCTATACTTCGCGTATTTGAAATCGGTGCAGAGCTAGGTGAATCCACGCCTTTTCGCACTATACCAAATGGACCAACCCCACGGTCAGATTTAACCGTTTGATTGGTTTATTTGATATCGAACTCAAAGGAAATCACGTGAGGTAATGAATACTCGAACTTTATTAATATAGTTTCGAACTTTAATAGTTACGATCTTTCAGAATTCAGAAAAAGCCGTATGCAATATTTGCGTGCGAACTAAAAACTTTCTTCATACATGTTTATACATGTTGATCCTTTTTACTGCAGACACACCGATGATTTGAAGTTTTTAACACTTTTAACAGATTTATTTTATTTTACTTCGTAATACATCATTTATTTAAAACAAGGTCAGGTATTATAACACGTAATTTTGACTTGTGGCATACCAGGCATGTACAACCTTCAACTGGTACTGAAAATCGCATCAAATTATACAATTATCTCGATGACAAAAATTTATAAAATAGTCTAAATAAGTATTTATTGACATTTGTGAAGATGTCTCCTCTATCATGATACATATCCCATAGACTTCACGACACTTAGAAATGTCTGAAGAGGCATGCTATTTCAACAGCTACGATAATTTGTCTCGATACCTTCAGAAAATATGTGTACTCTTCAAACCAACAAATCAACAAGCACACACACACGCTAGTGAGAACTACGTCCTGTGACTTGTACTGACTTGTATAGTACAGTGCCTTCTACCTTTCTTAGTTGTCATACTATAGCCTACTCGAGGTGTGTTTTACTCTTCGTATACGTGAGTTGTAGGTTGATAGAGCTTACCTCGTATGTATTCTAATTGGGCAGATGCATTGATTATTTCATTTTAATCATTCATTCCCGAGGACCCCAGTGGAATAATATGGGGAATTTAGGAATTAGATTCCCAGTCAAATTTCCAAATAAGAAATCGAAAAAAAGCTTAAATTCGAACGAAATAAGCTTTTCTGGACACATTCTGTAATTGATGAACTCAAAATCATGAAATTCATAGAGCTGAATACCATAATCGACCTTTCCCGGTGCCTAATCCGAATCCAGCAGCTGCATTCCCCACCGCATTCCCAAACCAGCCATCACATTCCCAAACCAGCCACCGCATTCCTAAACCAGCCACCGCATTCTAAACCAGCCGCGGTATTTCCTTGTGTTTGACTTTGGTCAAACTTTTAGTGAAAACTATCTAAATAGCCATCATAAACATTTTAAAATAATTACCATATTCAATGAAAAACATTTTGCACGTTTCTATTGTTTCTAACAGCAATTGAACTTATTTTTTTTAAATTTCGGTCATTTTAGTGAAAACATGTCAAAACCAGCTAGTCCTTACCCAAAGCTGAAAAAGCCTCTTTTTACTCTTAGTTACAGATTCCCAGCCACTTTTTAAAATTATTCCACTGGGCCGAGGACAATCACATTAAAAAGAGCGTAGTTTTGGTTTATGTAACCATCAGACAGATGTTTACACAATACACCTTAATCGTGTCAAATTGCCAGTATAACCTTAATTTCAATGACAGATGCATAAAATCCTGTCGAGAAGGCCTTTATTCATCCCTTCACCGAGCATTCAGCAGATATAAGCGCCTGGCTCATGGAATAAATTTATTTAAATTTTATCGTCTAGAGTTTATGCATTGATCATGTCAATTAAAATTTCAATTAACAGTGCTAATTACACTGAATACAGACTATAAATGCATAAAGTTATCTTGTCGATAAAGCTTTACAGTAGCATATTATTAGTATCAGTGATATGCGTGTGATAGTGCATGATTTGTATATTTTGTAGTTTTGTACATTTATTCAAACGATTGAGACAGTATTGCATTTCTAATCATTTCGTGTATTGATTTTGTGTATTATTAGACTTATTACGATTACCATTTATCGTGTGGCTTGAGAATTTAAGTGATCGCTATTGAATATAAAATCACTCGGCTACCACCTCGTTGATTTATTTACAGCAACGCAAGTTCTTAGGGGGATCACACCTGGTATTTGAGAAATCACGATATTGGGATATGAAAATGCCGTTTTGCCAGGATATATGCCAATAATTTGAGCGGATTTGAGGGGATTTTCCCAAAAGTGTGATTTTCAATATATCAGGGGTGAACCCCTCCCCCTTTTAAAAACTTCCAATCTAACAACAGGACACTATGGGATGTCGTGACTGTCTCCTCTTCGTCTCAGCCCTCACTGTAGGAGTAGGGTCCCTGCTAGCCCTGGTAATCTGTGGGGTGTTGGTGTCTAAACCTAACTTCCATGGAGCGAAGTACAAACCAGGGTTGTGTGTGGTGGCGGACCAAATAGTGGACATGGACACTGCGCCCGTTATAAGGTGAATATCATAACTACTATTTAACTCACGGCCCGTTCGCCGAGTTTGAAATTCAGTTTATGGAGGGGTCTTGTATCTTTTGGGGGGGGAGGTGAGTAAATGTGCATCAGAGCCTCTGATTCACAGGACTTATTAAAACCATTGATGTCTCTACTAGCTCCTCCTTCCCATGGCATGATCCTGTAAAACTTCAACTGTTGGAAAACTGGGGAACAAGCCCTTACCCGATTAACACTCCACTTCCCTATCACTAGCACACTCTAACACCCCTATCACTAGCACATTCCACTTCCCTAACACCCCCACTTTAACACTCCGATTCCCTATCACTCGCTCATTCCACTTCCCTAACACCCCACTTTACAGGTGCGACTGTGGTGACGAAGACACCACCTGTCACAGCCTCTACCCCTGCCTCACCATCAAGGGAACCTACTACAAGACCCTGGGTAATGGATCAGTCGATCCAACTGGAGTGCCTGGCACCTTCCATGTAGACGTCACCTCCGTCTCAAAGGGCTGTTTCATGGTACCGATCTGTACCAGCGGCTACCTTGACAATGAGGCGATAGTGGAGAGGGAGTGGAACAGGATCAACTCGACCATCTACCAGTACGACTCGATCCACTGCTGGGGACATGATGGCAAGATGCTTTTCTGGAATAATTACTCGCTCTCCAAGGCTTATCAGGGCATCTTCATTCCTCTTGGGTTCTTCGTGTTGAGTGTTGTGGCCCTCGTGTTGATGTTCGTTTGTGACCGGAAATAAATGTTCATTGAACATGAACAAAAGAACATCAACCCAAGGCCCTGTGTGGTTTTTCCCATTGTTCATGTGACAAACGCCACAGGACCACAATTCAGGGTTACAGGGAGTATTCAAGAACTCTGGCTTCTGAACGACTGCCTTGGGTGGCCACATCTGGAATTACTGTGCAGGTGTGTTTGGGGTGAATGTGGGGTGAATGTGTAGTGTGTATGGACTTGATAACAGTCATTTAATCATGAGGAAGAGGAAACTTGGGAAAATCGAATTCTTACCAAACAGAAATACATTAGATTCGATCAGACAAATAATAAACAGAAAATATCTGGAAAAACTAGGAGCGTTGTGATGCAGCATGAGTTCGGAGATAGAATTTTGATAAATTCTGTCAATATACTGTCTGAATACTGAGAGAAAGACTGGTTACGTCTTATCTGCGACTTATCAAAACAAGTACCTTATTACCTAATTAATTACCTTATTGATAAGGACGTTAGTATCTTCCTCATCGCTTGAATTGGAGGGAGGCGAATTACTGATGGAGGAAAACCTCTCTTTCCATTTCCTAATGCGTCTACTGGTCGACATCTCTTAAAATCATCGTGTTATTTTACATGTCGTCACCTTCAAATCAAAAGGTGATAACTCGAGTTATCACCTTTTCAAAAAAACCTTACCAAGTGATTCAGAATCTCATTGCGCACCCGTGAGTGAAATTTTGAAGTGATTTGAGCAAAATCAGCAACAAAATTTTTTTAGAAAGTTTTGCCAAAAAGTTATAACCCGAGTTATTACCTCCTAAAATAATTTGAAATAATAAAATAAATTTTATAGGGCTATAACTCAACATATCACCTTTTTAGTAACGAATAAAACAGTCCAAAATTCCGAAAAAAGGTTATAACTCCAGTTATAACCCTATTTTTGAAAGATTGTTTGCTTTTTTCTATTAATTTTCAGGTTATAACTTGAGTTATAACCCAGTTTGAAAATAATTTTTCACATATTTAGGTTTCTCAATTTGAGAAATAAGAAATTGTAAGAATGTTTTAAGTACTATAATGTGCCTCTGTTGTATCAAAGATTCGTCTAGGAAATCTAAAAATACCTATTATAGTAATTTCAGAGTAGGTACTAACAGTATATGGAAGTTTTTGACGTGCTTTCGTGAGCATTGGTCAGCAATAATATAGAGAAGTATCGAGGTGAAACATTTCTTTTCAGTGCCAACAGTTCATTTTTGACAACTTGGAGTATGACATAGTTATGCATTTTCCAAATTATTTCCATTATTATGTCACCCATTTGTTTTAAAATTGAGTACCTGTAAACAATGCTGTAGTGATTGATGATTAGGGTACTATTGCTCTATTACTAAAATATTTTTGCCTTATTTGGAATCTGCAAGTTAGGAAATTACTAATAGGAAATTCAAGGAGCCACGATTTCATTTCTACGATGAATGGATGATTTGCTGATTTGGAGGATTTTTTCTGATTTAATCAATTGGAATGACATATAGGTTGTAATAATAAGATGACCACAGTGGTATTAACCATGATCAGAACCACATATCTGACCGAAAAACACACGATTTTATCCCTATGGTTGTCAGTTTGTTAAATAAAATAAAATGTTAATTTCTGGCCATTCTTCACAAAAAACAAAGTAACAAGTAAAACTTGATAGATGTAAAGTGGTATTTTTTGTGACTGATAAAAGGAATGTGTAAATCCTCAATAAAGCACGGAGTTTGCTCAAGACGTCATGATGATATTGTTAATTTAGATGGTGTTTAGTGTTTCTACTTCCATACTTTCTGAATAGTTTGAAATATGTAATTTCAAGCAGACATGACATGTCAAAGCTTTATGCTAGTATGGTACATAGTACTACCGAAAAGTAGTTTGATGAACTCACACAAATAGCTAAATAGCAGCCACAATTTGAGTTTGAAACTTAATACTTTAATAAGGATTTTAGGGTACAAAATAATTGTGAACAGTATCATGAAAGGGGCTAAATGAAAATTAATAGGGCTTTCTTTTCTTAAAATCACTACAAAGGCGCTAAAAATCGTGAAATTTCGTAATGATGTCATTAAATTTCATGAAACTTTATAATTTTAGTGTTTTTTGAAAATAAAATAAGAACCGAAGAAAATAACAAAAGGATGTCGTCTTCAAATATCAGTTTTTAAATAATTCAAGAACATTTTGATATCTTGAAATTATGGAATTTAAGGCAATAAGGTGATAACTCAATATAATATGTGATAATACTGCTGTCTTTAGTAGGAGAAAAAGTAATTCAAAAGGTTATAATTAGAGATATCACCTCTTCAAATCATTTTTAAAATTAAAGTTTCGACCAAAGGTGATAACTGTCAACTTTTCAATTAATTAATTAATTGTAATTAATTGGGTGGACATCGGGAGGAGTGAAAACATTATCTGATCATACTACATTATTACATACTATTCAAAAACCATAAGTTGAGAACATTTGACCATTAGTTTTGAAGAAAATTAGTTTTTTTCGATTATCTCAAAACTATACTTTTCAAGTTATCACCTTTTGATTTGAAGGTGACGATGTATATTAATCTACAAAACACAGAACAAAGTTGCAGTGATATTTAAACATTCTCAAAACCAGATTTAATTAAAATTTATGCGGGTTATTTTATATTTTTTATATTTTGTGTAGGTACTGTATCAAAAGTTTTAAAAGTGATTAATTGTGTGTTTTAATACTGAAGTAATAGATGTAATATTCGCAATAACTTGATTATAGTGATTATTCAAAAGTGTTTAATTTGGATTATGTGATGTGATTTAATTCATTTTCCCCTTCATTTGATTACAATATTGGCATTATTTCAGTTACTAATAAGCCAGTTGATAACTCAATCAGGGCCGTATGTGATCAAGTCAATCTAAACATGACAAATCAAGTTAACCTTTAATCAGTTTAGTATCTTATGAAGTTATGAGTTATGTGTATACTGAGAAAATCAAAACGTTTTGATCACCGGTATACCTGATGGGATACGTTAATGACATTATAAGATTACAGACCAATCTGCGCACGTGTTTACAGTCAATCTGCGTCTGATTGGTCAATTTGAAATGTACTGTGGGCACGCTTACACGCCTCAACAAATCTTATAACACGCATGATAAACTGGTCGTGGGTACTGGGTAACGGGGGGAAGTCACTGCCCCAAACGCCATTGTTTTATGGTTGAGAACATGCTGAGTCAGCATGTTCTCAATGCCGTCTAACGTCTGCTAGCTAGTTGTTCTTAGGAATGTACGTTTTGATCAGTGGGCTGGTGTTTTCATATTATCCTGTTTAGGGTGTATGGGGAATGAGATACAGATCATCAGCTCTTGTCAACTCCTTCAATAAACTCTCATTAATTTGGACAGGTCAATCTAAATTATATCAACATCACGGGACACCAAATAATTCGATGATATATGATGTTTGTCATGGAGGGGTGGGTAATCAGATCAGGATCACATCAAGGAAGGGAATGTGAATGTGTGTATGTTTGTGTACGTGTTTGTGTGTATGTATGTGTTTGTATGTGTGTATAGTGTATACGGAGAAGAGGCAGCTTTAAACATAGAATTTTTAAGCTCAGATGTAACTGTGGACTGATGTGGACTACTGAACACCGTGGCCTGTTGAAAGACTTTTCATTCCTGAAACAGTCCCCTTTCCATTTCTAAAATATGTTGGTGTGTGTCTGTGTATGTGTGTCTGTATGTGTGTGTATGTGGGTTAAACAGCCTCTCTAATGAGATATTACATCATAGACCAATAAACAAACTAGTCAAAAGAGTACAGTATCAAGGAAATAAGTGTGTATGTGTCATAGAGCCCCATAAAGGTATTACGTCTTCTAGTGTTCAATGTTTGTACACTTCAGTACTTACTGTTTACTTAATGACATGGAGTGATCATATTGCAGCACTTCTCTATTGTGGTATGTAGAAATACAATTGGCAAGGAGGAGTAGTGGAAATTGTGTCAGATATTGCTTAGAAATTAAACTTTGTCTTATGCCGGTGTTTTGCACATACAAGTTTACAGGACGCTCCTCTGAGAATATCCCATTTCCAAAACCAATCGAGAGGTTCGGCCCTTAAAAAGGACCAGATGTTGGTGTCACGGCCGGAAAAAGTAAGGTATTTACTTATTTATTATTGCACGTTGTCAAGCCTCAGAGGGATGTGAACTAGAGGTTGCCTAGTAGACTGAAAAGTTAAGTTCCATTAATCCAACTCCTTGAACCATCTCTAGAAGTCTAGAATATCTGATAACTACTCTTATAATTACCAATAATATTGTTATCTGCACACCACAGAAGTAGAGAAGTAACATTATACGCTAGCATACTATTCCTAGCATAATGCGGACATATTCAACTATTCAATAACCAATGTTTCTGTGTAAAGCTATGTTTCTACACGTGTCAGGGAGTGTAAACTATGAAAATTATCATGATTATCATTGTCCACCATAGCTTATTTTTAGTTACAAGGCTCACGAAGGTGAAAGTTCTGCATAGAATTGAATATTTCAGTACATTTTGCATAATATTTTATGAAATCTAATTAAGCTACAATATGTTTTGTAAAACTATGTGACACCCACACATACAGAATTATTATAGCTGATTAGCTGTGTAAGAGGCATCAGAATTCACAGCCTAATAATCACGTTTTAGGGAATTGGAGTCGTTTTAAATACTACTGGAATTCACTAAAAAATTATAAGGTAAAAAGCTTTAAATCTTAAACCTCGTTGCCGAATCGAAATAATAAAACATTTATTGAAAACCTTAAGGGCCATTTCCAACTATAATCCTTAATTCTAATCCTTAATTCTAATCCTTAATTCTAAAACGATGGAAAAAGAGTATTTACAAGGCTCTCAACGAAAACAATCCATTGCACAGCGGAAGCGAACTTAGGTCAGAACCGACTGGATTCGAACAAGTTTATCAGCCGGGATCAGCTCAGATTATCATTTCGAACTTTCGTCGAATTACCGATATAGATACATTCAGTCTGTCTTCTAAGAAACTGTTGTTATGGAACTGAGCATAGGATTTTGAAAGATGCAAACCTAGCCTTAGAATTTGGAGTAAAATCCCCAAAAATTAAGAAACTTCACTGATTTATGATTCAAATACCCTGACATCACTTCTTGCAGGATTAAATTTGAAACTTACTGTACAGTGTACATCTTGGGATTATCAAGATTTCATGCCAAGAACTAAGAAACTGGATAAGACAGTTTTCGACCCAAAATCGCAGAAAATTAGACGACCTCTAGCCTGCAGTTTCAATAAGTTTCTTTTTAAAAAACTGAGTGTACAGAGTCCGCTACAAGCTTGGCAAGGACTCATGGAGTGCAGTAAACTGCAGCGATGTACAGACAGCGGAAGGAAACAAGAGATAAACAGTATGGGGTGCAGTAAAGTGATGTACAGACAGCGGAAGGAAACAAGAGATAAACAACATGAAGTGTTATCAGGTGTATCAGTGTGTCAGGTTACAATGTACACCACCGCTCTTATCTCACGCATAGAGTCACATGGGAATACCAAGGCAGTCACGTGATGTATACGTCACATGGGAATACTTGGCAGTCACGTGACGTATACGTCATGCAGTGCGTGACCCTTATATGCGGTTTCATTGATAACTGCAGTGAGTGTTGAATTATTAATAGGGCTGGCCTATAGGGGGAGCCCGTGTATCCGTTTTGGATATACGAGCTGAAAAATCAATATTGAGATGCCAGAGCCGGTAGCCTTCTAGACAAGGGTTTGCGTGACTCTGATGCGGTTTCATTGCTTGCTGCAGTAGGTGCTGAATCATTGGAAGCAAGGTAGCTACAGGCGATGCTTTTCTTCCACAGCATCACTGGTTGTATAATGCCACTGCATCAGTCTGTAAGCCTAACAAGTCTCATAGTTCCAGTGTTGGCAAAGTTTTTCTAAGAAAGTAAGAAGTTCAACGAATGGGGCTGGCAAGTAGGGGGAGCCCTTGTATCCGTTTTGGATACACGTCGCTGTATGATGATATCATCGTACAGCGACAGGAAACTCGTTGACAATCAATTTAATATTACACTAGAAAACTGTTGGTGAATTATTTTGAATAAAACCAGGTGTTCTACAGGGCTGGTGATAATTCGGGAACCCTCGACTGAAACCAAAACCATGAAAGTTTGTGCCAATTTGGTACAGTACAAGTGACTGGATCTGAGTGTGAAATGTAACATCAGATAATCCGGGCTGCATTCCCAGGTGCTTTACCTCACCCGCCTCAAAATTTTGACCACCCGAAAGTTTCCCCTCCCCAGTTACGGGCATCCACGTAAGTTAGTGTTGCACACTTTTTGGAAGATAATTGTCACTTTCCTTTTTGTCAATACCTAGGTAACCCTAGGTCATGTGGCAAAATTTTCCATGTATTTAAATATCATCTTAACACTTTTTATCTTGTTGCAGAGTGGATAAAGTATATTATCATCATGATAGTTTGCGCTGGTCGCTGGTGCTAATAATCTTTTAAAACTTTGGTCATTGACTGCTCAGTCGACGCCCCCTTTTCGCCCTCCTCTTTGTCCCCTTTTCGCCCTCCTCTTTGTCCCCTTTTCGCCCTCCTCTTTGCCCCTTTTTGTCTGGTTTGTGCCCCAAGGGCGCCACCTTTTTGCCTGGTGTGTGACCCAAGGGCGCCACTATTCGCGGTTAAAGAGGGGCATCGAAGGAGCAGTTAATGATCAAAATTCCTTCATATTTTAGAATTTCCATCTTATCTCTGACTTTGATTAGCCGCACGACGAATAGCCATTGGAAGCTGTAAATGTCATTCAGTCGCAGCCCACGTCAAATGTCAACGTAATTAGCCGGAGCTATTGACGGGGGAATTGGTCCTCGTTACCCCCTCCCAAACTACAAAGACGTTTTTTGTGATGCTTTTATTAACGTAACAAAACATAAAAACTTCATAAAGCACACCCATTCAGGGGAAAGCTTTTGCTTGTCTTGAGTTGGTTGCCATAGAAACCTAAAAGGAGCGGCTGTCTCGTTAAAGAGCACGTGACCTTGACAGAGCAACACGTGACCTTGACAACGCATCACGTGACTAAATGAGCTGTGCACGTGACATGTTTCACAATGTCGTATCACAATGAGCGTATCACGAGTTCACACGTAGTTTACCGAGGAACAAGGGATGTGGGGCCATTCAATTTGTAGCGCTATACTGAGGATATGTTATGACTTCTCCAAACAGCTCTTTTAGTCTCCGTTCTATTTTACAGCAATTGTAGCAATATAAGCTGTCGTTATAATAATTGGTAATATTCTTATCGTTAACGTCTTGTTGGATGCTGTAGTTTGTTCCGACCAGTGAGCGATTTACAACTTAACTAACGGAAGGGGGTTTATCAAACGAGGAGTTTTTGGCCGAGTTTGACCATTTTAGATAACGCACGATCCATTAGTTATTTGATTCTATCACCGCTCGAGATAATACTGCTTTAAGTCAGATGAATTGAGCAAAAATTCTCTGAGCCCTCAAGTACGAGGTGTCCGTCCCAAACATGTGTTGCTGCACCTTACCAACAAACTTGAAATGTCTCTTTTGCTCTTTCTTAATGTTCCTGTAGAGAATTATCAGTTCAGCTTTGATCAGTTCATTCTTTTGATATTTGAAGGAACAACAAATATATTTGCTTGATTAGTGTTAGATGAGTAGATAGATATGCCATGCTTGCAGGTTCTGCCGTGAATCGCCACCAGTTGATGTTAATTGCTTGAATATAGTGACCTTGTTGCTTCAGTCCAGGGCTATACTCAAGAGTCCAAGGTTATACTCAAGATTCCCTTTGCCTCAACTGATCTGAGTAAATTCTGATATTCCTCTTAAATGTTGCGAGCTTGTTTAATGCGAACTCGAAAAGTGATAAATAATCGCTTATTTCTCCAAACGAGTTCGCAACATTTGATAAGAGGAATATAGAATTTACTCAGATCTTGCCTAATCCCATCCACTCTTCCTGCCAGATGATTCTCCTGCTGTTATTGGTTGTATTGGTCACTGTGCAGGGTGATGTGTATCTGCAAGGACCGAGGGGCAGCAATAACCGACTTAATGAGCAGGGCAGAGCGAGGAATAACGGTAACCGGTGAGTTTGTAGTTTGAGGTGGTACCTTGTAAATCTTTTAAACCTTGTAAACTTGTAAACCTAAACCTTGTTAACCTTGTAATCCTTGTAAACCTTGTAAACCTAAACCTTGTTAACCTAAAGCATGTAAACCTTGATAGAGTAAGACAAGTTGTTTATTTGAAATCGTAACTCACTTCTGGAATACTGGATCCCTTTAAATCAACAAGGATTTATTTGTTTTAATGATACTTGAAAATTTTCAATGTCTTATGCCTATAGGTTGAATCTGAATTGTGAACTTAACGAAAATTTAATAAAGTTCAGAGAAGTGATTTACAATAATATTTAGAATCAACCGATGGATATTTTAACTCAACTAACTGTCTCCAAACCGGTTGTTTGACTCGCAGAATAACAACCGAGGTGGGTATAACCAGGGAAACCTGTACTACTACACCGGTTCTAAAGTCGAGATAGAGTGGTGAGTGTTCTTAGCTATAAGGGTCAATGACCAGTCCCCCGATGAACCTTATTAAATGCACCATAAATGAACCTTAAATGCATTCTTGACCCTAAATGCACCAGGCACCTAAAATGCTCTAAAGTGGAAATTGAGTTCATGAAACTACATTCGTTTCCCCTCCTTCTACGCCCCTTACTCACCCCAATTTAGAGTGAACCATCCTTAAATAACCACGTGCGCTGATAAGTCATTGATCAAAACTTCTAGTGCTTTAACTGGGTAACCACATCGTGCTTAACATAACCCCCCTTCTCTGTGGTAACCCCAACTTGGCCGCTCCCCAGGACTAACCAGATCATGAACCTATGAACACCTAAATAACCTTAAATAACTCTTTATCACATCAGGACTAACCAGCACTCGTGTGGTAACCCTAACAACTTCTGTGAGCTAGTGGTACAGTACATGTGTGGGGATCTAGTAAGGGACGGTACCACCACCAACACTATACCAGAGAACCGCTTTCAGTGCGATAGGGCTGACTGCAACAACGATATGGAGTGAGTTATATTAGGAAGTCTAAAAAGTGTGATACACTTTGTACGATATCAACGTGTATTGCACTCATTAAAACTTGTATTTGGGACCATGTAAACCACAATATTACGACCTTAGTATAACGACCCACTCATTTAAAAGTTAAAATGCTTGACAACAGCCCTCAGAAGTGCCAAAAACTCCCCCCCCCCTCCCAAATACGGAATGCATAAGAACTAATAACCCCCAAGATACGGAATGCACGAGAACTACGAGTACTACAAGGAATGCCGGGCCAGACAACGGAACAAGGGGCTCTACACTGCTGATCAGAACATGAAAGAGGAGGCGCACAGCACCAGACAGAACAATAACGGGAACAGAAGGGGGTATGAGTGCCCGGAGGAGAGGGATTATTACCCTTACTGGCACCCCACTCCCTGGAGGGTAGGTTAACCCGCAATAGAATCCCCATTCCCCAATGAATGAGATCCCAAAACCCTCCATACATACATACATATTCAGATCAAAACTATTTCCCGGACTTTTCTTGCAAAGTCCACGAAATGGTTGAGGAATTTAGCCCTTATTATTCCCCAGTACATTGTGATTTGTGGTGTTGAGGAATTAATTCCTTACTACCCCCAGGACATTGTTGTGTTTACGAACGAGCCAGAACGATGCGACTACTACAAGAAGGAATCACAGAACGTTAAGAACAAGGGATACTGCAAGTACCCAGACAACTTCCTCGCTTTCAAGGAAGCTAAGGGTCAGAAGGCCCACATGATGAACAATAAGGAAGCCTGTGAGAGCACTCAAGTGGAGCATGGTGGGGAAATGGTCACCCCAAAGTGGGTTGAGACTGGGTCCTGGAACAGTGCTGCACCAGACTGTCTGGCGTCACCATGGTCAAGAGACAATCACCATGGCAACAACAAGGGAGGATACATGAACTCTTACCAATGGACTGTGCCTGATGATATCATCCACAAGAACTGCGTCATGAGACTCAGGTACAACATTACCTCCGGGGAAATGACGAACAACAGGTTCGTGGAGCCAATCAACCACGAATTCAATGCTGAGGCAGACGACCAACCAACTAAAATTGACATCGCCACCATGCACGGTCTGCCAGTAGAAAACGACAGAGGATACTACTTCAAACAGGATCCCTGTTGTTGAGGTCTTCAACTTCGAGAACAAAGAACATAACAAGAAACTCGATCTGGAGGTGACCCTCAACACAAACCAGTTCGGGAGAACGTTCGAAGACAGGACCCACGTATTCGAGATCAGGAAGAGGCCGGCTGATATCCCTGCTGACGCTGTTATCCACAACCTAAATGTGCGAGGTAAGCGAGGTAACATCGTACAGACCTATCCCGGAGTGGAGTACGACTTCCAACCTAACATCCTGAAGATGAACAGAGGGGACTACCTACACGCTCAGTGGACGGGGGCTAACTCCAACCCTGGGAATAATGCTGGACAAGGACGGGCAGGAACGGACAGGAGCAACATGGTCCTGCTGAGAGAGAGGACCTGGGAGAAGGAGGGGGAGGAGGAGGGGCACGGCTGCTACGCCTGCAACTACCCTGTCATCCTCAGTGACGACATCAACTTCATGGGACTGAAGAAGGAGGACCTTATGGCTCTGGCTTACCACACTCACTATCAGAATCACGGGGATATGGATGAGTTGGATGATGCTGCCACCTACTTCGACCTGGGGCCCAGGAAGATCACCACAAAAGGCATCTACCGCTACCTCTGCACCAGGAACAACAACTTCACCAACCGCAGTCACAAGGGACAGATACACGTGAAGTAAACATGAGGATTAGTGAACTATTGTATGGGTTTCCTTGGCCATATCTGGACCATGAAGGCAGTCATTTGAATTAAAATCACACATCATGATTGGTAATGATTTTTGAAGATACGCATAATTTGGTCTTTGGTTCATAACTCTGTCTGCAGTGCCTAAATTCAAGGGTTGATTTCTAGATTTCAACAGGAGTACCGTCTAAAGTATAAAGTCAAGCTCAAATAAACTGAAGTTTCCTTAAAAGTTTAAAATCCATCTCCTCAGAATCAAAGCAAACATAATCATGATTGTAGTTGAAAGGCAAAATTAGTGGACTTTTAATGAAAAATTTGATTAAAATGAAAATTCAAAACCCCTTAGTTTTCAAAAGGCTCCCTCAAGAAAAAATCTAGGGGGGTTTGGCCCCCACTAGCTTGAAAAAGTGTGTAATGGCATGTAATGTTCATTTCCTGATAAAATTTAGGCACTGCAAAGTATGATCTTCTCTTGCATTGAATTAAATGGGATCTGCATTCTAGTTCTACAACTCAACTTTTCAAAAAAACAAGAAATTGTTATTATGACATTCGTTTTAGTCGTCATTAAATAAAATATACCTTTGTTTTTGTAGTTTATATTGCATCTCACTAAAGTAAAAAAACTCGTATCCTTTCGTTAAATTTCAAGTACAACCAGCGTTACAATTAGAAACTTTAAATACCTCTGGTACGCCCTCTATAATACAAGTGAACACGTAAAGGTTATTGTTAGTTAGGAGAAAGTCCCTTTTCAACATTGAACTGGTTGTTTTGCATTTAATCATACCAAACAGGATCGAAGTGCGCCTGCCGGCGCATTTCCTGCTGTCCGTTGATCCCGTATGGTGGCGCTTAATTTCCCTTTCCTATGAGCTTGATTTATCGCGCGCGCCGCGCATGCACGTGGACCAATGATGGGCAGGTACTGCAACTGACAACGATTGTACATTTGGATATCATTGTACGGGGATGACTTCTACTCAATTCCATGGACCAATCGGCCGTGTACAGTTTGACTCGATGCCACTACACCAAAACTCCCAAATACTCCGCCGTGACCGGACTTAACTGATATTATAAAGGAGCACTCGCGTGTAAAGCTTTGCACTGTGTTATGAAGTTTTGAATCTACGCCACAAATATGACGAATGTACGCAATCTATATTTTGTCCAAACAGAAGTTTAAGGCACCTTTGGTCTTGCGGTTCAACAATTCCTGTTTAATTCCTGATGAAACTAACTCATATTCAAGTTGCTCTCGCATTGTCGTTAAAGTGAAGGGTATTTGAAGGGTATTTGTACTCACGTTTTCGTTGTTGATGCTTCTGAAGTCCTCGCTCCTGCACGGCGGCTCTTCCAGCTCAGTACTCGTGTCGAGCTCTATAGCAGTGCCTGGCGTTCCGTCCTGAGGGAGAATACACAGATTAATTCATTCCAGAACTAGTAAATTAATAGTCCTGGGGGGAATTTACGGATTAGGGGAGGGGGTAAGGCAAACTTTGGCAAACTATGGCAAACTTTGGCAAACACTTTTTTTGGCAAACTCCAAAAAAAGTGGAAGCATTTGCCAAAGTTTGCCAAAGTTTGCCAAAAATAAAACACCTTTTTAGCCACTTTGGCAACACTTTAGGTACCCATAATATGCTTTTAAAAGGTGCTGAATCGATTCCCAAGGTCTGTTTCACATTTTGACGTTATCCAGAAGCTGTAACTGAGACTACATCCACATTGAATAGAGTAGAAGGCTACAGTAACAAATACGATATTTCATTACCTCTTACTTTAAGTTTTATGCATTTAAGTACTAAGTAGTCCGATCAAACTGTTCTATGAAGCCCTAAAACCGAAGCATCCTCGCTACATAAGTCTGATTCTGCAGCATAAAATCAATAGTAAGGCCCCACCGTGACCATTGGCCAGTTTCCATGTATTCATGCAACATAACCCGACATGTTGAGAATGCTAATTGCCTAGTGAAGGTTGAATGGAGCCTAGTGAAGGCTGTGCGGAGCCTAGTGGAGAGTGATTGGAGCCTAGTTGAGGCTTTGTAGAGCCTAGTAGAAGCTGTGTGGAGCCTAGTGGTCCACTAGGCTCAACTCAGCCTCCACTCATCCTTCACTAGGCTCCACTAACTCTACACTAGACTCCACTCAGCCTTCACTAGTAGTGGAGGCTGCTCATAGCCCAGTGGAGGTTTAGTGGAGTCTATGTAGAGCCATTAGGCTCCACTAGGCTCCATTCAGCCTCCGACCACTCTACACTAGACTCCACTCAGCCTTCACTAGTAGTGGAGGCTGCTCATAGCCCAGTGGAAGTTTAATGGAGTCTATGTAGAGCCATTAGGCTCCACTAGGCTCCATTCAGCCTCCGACCACTCTACACTAGGCTCTACTCCGCCTTCACTAGTAGTGGAGGTTGTGTGGAGGTTGAGTTGAGGTTAAGTGGAGCCTATTGGAGCCTGATTGAAGGCTGATTGGGGCCTAGTGGAGGCTGAGTGGAGCCAAGTGGAGGCTGACTGGAGCCTAGTGGAGGTTGTGTAGAGCCTAGTGGAGCCTGTGTGGAAGCCTACAAGCTTTGTAGAGACTAGTGGAGGCTGGGTGGCCAGGCTCTCCACTAGGCTCACTCAGCCTTCACTTTATAGAAGTGGAGGCTGTGTGGGGCCTAGTGGAGGCTGAGTGGAGCCGAGTGGAGGCTGTGTGGAGCCGAGTGGAGGCTGGGTGGAGCCTAGTGGTGGCTCTGTGGAGCCAAGTGGAGGCTGAGTGGTGCCTAGTGGAGGCTGAGTGGAGCCAAGTGGAGGCTGAGTGAAGCCTAGTGGAGGCTGTGTGGAGCCGAGTGGAGGCTGGTTGGAGCCTGGTGGAGGCTGTGTGGAGCCTAGTGGTGGCTGTGTGGAGCCTAGCGGAGGCTGAGTGGAGCCTAGTGGAGGCTGGTTGGAGCCTGGTGGAGGCTGGGTGGAGCCTAGTGGTGGCTCTGTGGAGCCAAGTGGAGGCTGAGTGGTGCCTAGTGGAGGCTGTGTGGAGCCTAGTGGAGGCTGAGTGAGCCTAGTGGGAGACTGGAGCCTAGTGGAGGTTGTGTAGAGCCTAATGGAGGCTGTGTGAAGCCTAGTGGAGGCTGAGTGGAGCCTAGTTGAGGCTGAATGGAGCCTAGTGGAGACTGAGTGGAGCCTAGAGGAGGCTGTGTGGAACCTAGTGAAAGCTGAGTGGAGCCTAGTGGAGCCAGTCTGAGTGGAGCATAGTGGAGGCTGGCTGGAGACTGGTGGAGTCTGAGTGGAGCCTAGTGGAGGCTGGATGGAGCCTCTTGGAGGCTGAGTGGAGGCTGAGTGGAGCCTAGTGGAGATTGTGTGGAGGCTGAGTGGAGCCTAGTGGAGGCTGAGTGGAGCCTAGTGGAGGCTGTGTGGAGCCTAGTGGAGGCTGAGTGGAGCCTGGTGGAGGCTGGGTGGAGCCTAGTGGTGGCTCTGTGGAGCCAAGTGGAGGCTGAGTGGTGCCTAGTGGAGGCTGTGTGGAGCCTAGTGGAGGCTGAGTGGAGCCTAGTGGAGGCTGACTGGAGCCTAGTGGAGGTTGTGTAGAGCCTAATGGAGGCTGTGTGAAGCCTAGTGGAGGCTGAGTGGAGCCTAGTTGAGGCTGAATGGAGCCTAGTGGAGACTGAGTGGAGCCTAGAGGAGGCTGTGTGGAACCTAGTGAAAGCTGAGTGGAGCCTAGTGGAGCCAGTCTGAGTGGAGCATAGTGGAGGCTGGCTGGAGACTGGTGGAGTCTGAGTGGAGCCTAGTGGAGGCTGGATGGAGCCTCTTGGAGGCTGAGTGGAGGCTGAGTGGAGCCTAGTGGAGATTGTGTGGAGGCTGAGTGGAGCCTAGTGGAGGCTGAGTGGAGCCTAGTGGAGGCTGTGTGGAGCCTAGTGGAGGCTGGTTGGAGCCTGGTGGAGCCTGGTTGGAGCCTAGTGGTGGCTCTGTGGAGCCTAGTGGAGGCTGAGTGGTGCCTTGTGGAGGCTGTGTGGAGCCTAGTGGAGGCTGAGTGGAGCCTAGTGGAAGCAGGTTGGAGCCTGATGGAGGCTGGGTGGAGCCTAGTGGTGGCTGTGTGGAGCCCAGTGGAGGCTAAGTGGAGCCTAGTGGAGGCTGGTTGGAGCCTGGTGGAGGCTGGGTGGAGCCTAGTGGAGGCTGATTGGTTCCTAGTTGACGCTGTGTGGAGCACAGTGGAGGATATTTGGAGCTATCTGAAAGTTTAAATCTATGTATCTATAAATTGTTTTTCAAATTACTAAATTAGTGCACATTTTACCAGTTTTAGCTAATTGATTAAGGCTCCAGTGAGCCTCCAAATAGCCTCCACTAGCCTCCATTAGGCCTCCACGAAAATGTTATATTTCAGTTTCCGTGGAGGCTATTGGAGGCTTATTCTTCAGTGGAGGCTTAATCAAAATTTTAGCCTCCATAGAGGTTGAGTGGAGGCTTTTTTCGAAAATTAGACTATTGCAACCATTAGCCTCAATGGAGGCAAATTTTTGAAATTATCCTACACTCAGCCTATGGCCCCATGGATACTAATGCAGGCTAATTTTGGTCATGTTCCTGTGGTACCATTTTGCCGAAGATACGTTAACTGATGAACTGGTTAAAGATAAGTAGATAGTAGATACATGAATCCATGCCTGGGAATTATAAACATCTCTTTTCTCGAACCAAAATGTTCTCGAAATTTCTAACCCTGGTCCTTCAGCCTTAGGATGCCTTTTTGTAAACAGTATGGTGCTTGGAGAGGGAAGGTCCAGGCGTAAAGCCTCGAAGGGGAAGGTCTGAATGAAAATTAAGCATTGGATATCGATTCAGCTCCTTTGAAAACCATTATGCACACGTCCTTTATGAACTGTGGACAAGAAATCAGAAATTGCAAAAATTTTTGGGTATTTTTGGCAAATTTTGGCAAATTTTGGCAAACTTTGGCAAACTTTGGCAAACTTTGGCAAACACTTTTTTTGGCAAACTCCAAAAAAAGTGGAAGCGTTTGCCAAAGTTTGCCAAAGTTTGCCTTACCCCCCCCCGGATTAACTTACTCCACAACTAGTAAATTAATCAGGACTACACTCTACAGTACTTATCTGCCCAATTTACTCTTAATTTAATGGTTTTGAATTTTAGAACTACAGTATTTACCCTCTCAATTTACTCTTAACTTCTTTATAATCTTTAAGTCTTAATGACTACAAATCAGAGATTGTGCTCGCCTCAAAATCCGGTTGGATCACCTGAATTTCAGTTTCCTTTAGCACCTATTACCGCCTATTACAGTAGTACCTCGACACCTCGTACCTGCGCTGACTAATCATAAGAAGAACTGTGCAACCACCTCAACTCGGTCTCGGCGGTATTTGCACACTTCTCAAAGTGAGAGGGATTAAAGGTGTTTGGTCATGAATAATTCACTTTCCTTAATTATGATCTAGTACATAGAACACCTTTAAACCTTCAAGTTGAGAGAACGGAAAGTGTGGTAATCCTCGGTCAGCTCATCTCGGGGCACAAGAGGCTCGTGGTCCCCCAGGGAAGAAAAACTCCTGATGTACCGGACCACAGGCAAACTGCTGAGGAACTCCATCCTACAGTGACAAAAGGCTCACAACAAGCAACAAGCAAAGGCTCACTTAGATACAAAACACGCCTGTTCTGGACTTATGAAACACGAAACATCTTAACTACCAATCGAACTGTTATAAATAAATGAATAATAAAATAATAAGGAAGAGGTATTTCTAAAATGGATTAATTACATTTTGACGTGATTTGTACAAAGAACAATCGGGAGAAAATTCCAATAAAATGTAGATAATATAATATGTTACACAAACTGTGAAATGTAAGAAGGTCGTATAATACGTCGACTCAGCTTGTTACTAAAATAAAACGTGAAAACCTCAAACATTACGAGCAGCAGTGTTCTAGACATTTGCATGAGAAACCCGAGACAGATAAAATCATCCGATATGAAAGGCAAGTACATTTGAAGATGCAATATACCTGTAACCTGCATAGCAAGATAGGACACCTGGACGAATTGGTGACGTCATTATTTCAAAAGGTTGTAAAACGTCATGAACTGAATTGGGATGTAAAGTATGCTGATAAGCTCGGATAAAATTATTTTATGTTACGAGTATGGTATAATGGAATTCGTGTAAGAATGCGTCATACATTCTACATCAGAGAGTACAGCACTGTACAGTGCAGGTCCCTTGTAACTGATGGACATGAGATGTTTTAACAGTACTCTACACAGTTCAGTAATGAAAAAATGGTCATATTACGGTGCAGGACGGTACTTTCAAGGTCGTTAACTCTCATGAGAACTATCTAAAAATCTCAATTTGACAGCACACCATTCTTTGGCTGCTCAACACATAGTGTTACTTAAGCGACCATGTTGAGTTCAAGTGCAGAGTTGGAGAAAATTCTTGCAGATTGATGTCACGAAAAAATCATTATTTTCTTATATTTATTTTGTGCCCATTGCAGCGAAGTCTCGGGCGGAAAAAGTATGGATTACACTTCCTTAACCGCCATGGGCTTGATTCACTTGAATCCTTCGATTCCTGTCATTGGCCGTGCTTCTGTTGGAATAGAAGTAAAACCTTCAAAATAAAGTAAAAGATAACTCACATCTCCTGAGGTGGATTTGAGTGATTTCCGTTTCGATGATTTCTTCCAGGACTTGCTGGCCCTCCTCTGGAAAACGTTGTACATAGTTTCTGTGTTGGCTTTCAGTTCAGTTGCCTTCGTTCTGAAAACATGGAATATCATTCAACGTTGACTCATGCCTATAATTTTGCAAAGAATTATTAAAAAGAAAAGACTCCTCACTCCTCATTAAAATTTTCATAGAAACGGAACCAAGGTGTCTATGATTTATCAAAATATGCATATCATGTTTGATTCTAAGTAGGCCATTCATGCCAAGTTATCAAGGAGCAATGGAGCATGAAGTAATGAACGAATGAATTGATGACATTGATCCGTAAAAGCCCGGTGGTAAAAAGTAGCCTATCCTGGTATCCTAGTTGGGCAACAACTCTTGGTCAACAATGCAACAAATTCAAAAAAAAATCTCCATCAAAAATTCCTAATTATCTATGATTTATCTAGCTAATCTGCTCTGTATTATATTCATTCATAGCACATCACTTGACATTTGAGTACTGGAGCTGGGAGCAGTGGCTCTCTCCAGTAGCCTTCCTCTCACCCCTTATATAAAAGTAAAATCACATAATATCCTTCATAATTATTTATCATCCGTATCATTGCCTTTACTGGTACAGCATACTCAATATTCGTGACTCAATCAACTTCCTTGCCACTACAGTCCCACTTCACGTTGCATGGAATTTATTTGTTACTTTAACGTTAGGTTGCACAACCTCCTACTTCCACTCAGGATAGGTATCCTTGAGCAGGATAGCTGTCCTGAGAAGTAAATTAAGTTATTGGCAACCACCTCGTACAACATCAAAGAAAATGAAAGCTAGATCACGCATTACCGGCATGATTCGTGTTTCAAAGGGAGGAGAGAGGGACTATGAAAATCGAATTAATGTGCGGATTACTGGATGTAAAGCATTTACAAAACATAGAGGCAGGCAGACGTAAACTTTTAATCATGACGTGATAATATTTAGCCACTGACCAGTGTCCCGTGATCAGGGCCGTAATTCCCGGGGGGGCTAGGGGGGCTGAAGCCCCCCCAAGATTTTTGAACTGACTCAAAAAAAAAGTCTAACTCCCTATTAAAATTTCCAAATTTACTGATCTTTACAGTTTGCCCATTGAATGGGGAATGATATTGATGCATCATTCGCAATTGTGAAGGTTTCAACATCATATCAACTCTTCATGGGCGTTAGTTTGTAGGTTCATCATAGTATTTTTTCCTGTTCCCACCTGGCAAGTTTTTTGTTTTACAAAAGGCATTGAGAATAGGTTAGCAGAGATCGTTTTTGTGGGGGTTGTGTGTATACTACCTTTTTACGTACTGTTAAATCTGAAATAGGTGGTGCGACGAAATTTGGTATGTAATGTGTATGTATGCATGTCACTTTTTCGATCAACTGCCTTTTATAATATCACTCAGAGTAGCTTGCGTAGTGGCATCCTTCGCATTATGGGCTGCAGCTAGCTAACTGGGCTACGCGTAGGTATTTGAGTTCAATGCTCTGTTCATGCTGATGTTCTTTATCAAAATTTAACAATTCTTCAATCATAAAATCAAAACTTAATCACTTTCACGTAATCAGTCAGATTGGGATTTCAATCACACAGCCATTTGGACTTTTTTTAAGTAAGCGGCAATTCGGCCAATTTACAATGGGCAGTATTAGTGCCATCAGTTATGAATGATATAAAGAATTGACTAGAGGAAAGTAAAACATGAGAGTTTGTCTCAGTTTCATGATTGATAACAATGATAATATATCTGAATCTTTAATCTTGGTCAGTAATTAATACCTATATTGTGTATCTCAATTTTGAAAATATCAAGGCGGGGTACGTGCCAAAGGTTCGCGCGCGCGAACCTTTGGCACGTGAAACGAAATCGCCCACGTGATATTTTTATCTGCGCGCGTCAGTTCAAACTTTTAGGAGAGGGAAATATATAGCGCCCGCATAAGAACAAAGATTTATAAAATTGATTCAATGATGTTAATATTGCGATGTGACACTAATTGATAGAAGAAGCGCGATTGTATCATGATAGGGGCAGGGACCTGGATTGTTCCAGTTGGGGCCTCACGCACCTCCCCCTCCCGAGTGTGCCAACTGCACTTCCCCATGCAGTTGGTATCATCCACACCTTCCACCTGCTGGGTACTCTCTTGTACCACTCACCAGCTAAGTATCATTTAAACCTCACTACCAAATCCCTCGTAAGTATTTAATTTTACTTTATAACCACCCTTGCCCAATCTTTCTACATATCTTGCTTTGATATTTTTACTTAATCCATTATAATACAGGTACACTAACCAAGTCTATCCTCAAAGAGATTATCAACCCATACATACTATATACTGTAGCAACATGGACAGACCAGTACTCGACTTGTACAACACAACATCCAATATGACTTCCTCCCCCCAACTTTCAAAGGCTTCTCAAAAACCCCTGATGAGATTCCCACCTCATACAGCTAAGTAGTAGAGGGATCCAAATCCCTCCCAAAGTCCCTCAGTACCTTTGCAGCAAGATTTATTTTGTTTCCTTCTGGAAGCAGCAGTTACATTGGGGACCCCTGGTTGCATTATTCACCCCCTTTAACTGTCCAACTTTCTGCAAGAACCAGTAAGTAAACTCTTCTCTTTTCCCCCACTTTCATCACCCTCACCTGCTGGGTACTCTGTACTTCAAACCAGCTAAGTCTCATTACCTCACAAAATCCGTCAAGCAACAAATGCTTACACATATTATAGACTATTTAATCAAATATGATATACTGCTGCCATATGGAAAGGATAACTCCCCAATAAACCTGATTTAGCAATGTTATCATGATTAATGAACAACCTTCATGGATCTTCCCTAACAGGAAAATTTCTAATGTCCAAAATGCTAGACTAGACCCTGTATTCTGTTCAAATGAAACAGCAATACACATAGTATCGAAGACTGGCTAGCACTCTCCTGAAAGACGTTTAGAGAATAAAATATATAACTTCAACCTACCTAAATCTCATACCAAAAGCAGAGTATTAACTGAACTTGAATGTAATGTCTTTGAGAAGATATTTCCCTGAAGCTGTTGATCATCATGGATCTATACACTAACGTATATTACAAGTTTTTATACGGCTTATCTTATTCCTAAAAGATTTTATGTGTCTATTTTAATTCTGAATCACCTGCGTGTAATTTGTGTATCAAACTCAGCCTTTTATAAAGGTATTTCACTGATAACGGTTTTATAATTCATGATATAATGCTGCGAGTATTTTCATGCGTGTAACTTGTAATGTAGCTCTGGTCCCACTAAACACACAACTAGTAGGCTGCTTCCAATTTACACTTTGCTTTTACAGTTATAAAAAGGCTTAAAACGCTACATGTTCATATTTTTTTCGATATTTTCGCCTCACTGTCAGCTTGATAATGTGTTTTCAAATTCTCTTTTCTCAAACACAAGAATATAATTTAACCATTTTATATATGTTTGGCTTACCTGAGCCGATCAAGGAAACGTCAAATTATAGTCAAAGAACCCATGCTCTGCCCAAAACAACATCAACAAAACAGCAACAACAGCAAATATAACGACAACAACAACATTTAAATCAATATCAACAGTACTTTCCTTCTGTTCCAGGCAGTATCCTGGAACTGGGCTTTGCCCATTGAGCCCAGTTAAATCCCAATCGATGGGAATATGATTTACACAGTCTGGTTGGGTCAGGCCACCCTGTGATCCACTAGACGAAGGGAGGTGGTACATAGCCACCTTCGGCTGATAGCTGACCTAATCTGCAGGCAAGCCCCGACTTGCTTTGCAGTCCGTTTGAAGCCAGGGGCGTTGGTGGAATCTCAGACCTGTGTGGTCCAGGATGGGGTTCTGCTCTCAGCCCAGGATATAACCCGGCAGTCGGGTGGCCTAAAAACCACCCAGGAGTTCACACCCTTGGCCTAGTGTATAGGGAAGTCTCCTTGCTCTGCATGGCTGCCACCGGCCTGGTTGATTAAACCGACCTTGGCCATTTTACTAAGACTAAGACTAAGGGTACAATATAAGCGAACATTGCAATGGTTCGATATCTGCAACGCAACACAAAAGAAAATTTAACGCGTAACCAAAATGGTGATCATAGTTATGAAACTCTGAACGGCGCGCAACGAATCTTCAAAGAGTTCTATGAAATGGCGGGAACGCGCTGCAAGAACATTTGACACGTGAAACGAAATCGCCCACGTGATATTTGGATCCGCGCGCTATATCAAACTTGTAGGCGATAGAAATGTATATAGCGCCCGCATAACGAGGAATATTTATAAAATTGATTCAATGATGTTAGTATTGCGATGTCACACTTCCCGTAGGTGTCACACTTCCCGTAGGTGTACGCCCGCGATTTGTGAGGTCTTGATTTGTGAGGTCACTTTTATGCTTTATCGTCAACTCACTATGTCAGTAAATAAGACGGACAATGGTCAAATGACAGCGTGTTCTAATAGTAATACCAGCCCCAGGGAACAGGAAATTAAGCGCCTGCATACGGGAACAATCAACAACGCACAAGAAATGCTCCGGCAGGCGCAATTCTTGTTTATCTACAAACCACAGTACAGAAGTGCTGTAATAAATCCATGTCTCCATAGTAAGTAGGCAAAAATAATAATAACAAGGAAAGGAATAACTAAATATCGTGCTCATATCATGCTCATAACATGCTCATAGATTTATGCAAGTGACAAACTCGAATGAATAAAAAAGATTTAATGATTGAGGGCGAGCTCCGGATGGAGGATAGAGTGTCTTCTAACCATTGGCTCATTGGGCGAAACGGTGGCTGAATGCACCGGTCATGCTAATGATGGGGCGGAGTGGGGTGCCTTGCTTGTGTACTTTGGGCAGACCGTTTCGCCCAATGGTTAGGAGACACTCTGTCCACCATCTGGAGCTCGCTCTCAATAATCAAGGACTCCTTCAGCCTCAGGGATATCTTGGGGAAGTCAAAAAGATTCAATGATGTTCATATTAATCTAACGCCTTAATAAAACAAGCAAGTGCTCTGGGCTAACAATGGGTCATCAGTTGGGTAAGGAGGATTATGAGGCACAATATGTCTGCACACGGTTTTTAACATGAAAAATTGCTCAAGACTTGTTAAAGTACCATTTTATACGACTCATAATTTTCACGATTCTTACCCATTTCTGTAGCCCAAAATTCATTCTCATACATTGAAAAACCCAAAAATTTTCCGGGGGCTCCGCCCCCCTAACCCCCCGGCCAGGGGCTCTGCCCCTGGACCCCGCTGGGGGCTGCGCCCCCAGACCCCTGCCGCCAGGGGCTCCGCCCCTGGACCCAATTCCCTGGGCTCGCTTCGCTCGCCCAGCCCCCCCAACTCAAAATTGAGAATTACGGCCCTGCCCGTGATTATTTTTTAAATGATTAGTTGGCAAAAAGTAAGAACCACACAAAATTTAATTGCCATCCACAAGTCCACACACTGAAGCGTCATAGGCCATAGCCCATAATATGTTGTGCTGTATTAGCATTAAAAGTCATATAATAAGGTTCATTCGCCCATCACAGCCATGCAACCAAGTTGTTTTGCCCAAAACCAGGATTGGCAACCATCCAAGCAACTTTACCACTGGGCGTATATGATAGGCACAATGCACATGTACCGATTACAGTACAAGCAAAATGTTGATAGATGCATATTGCATAGCTTGTGCAAATTTGTATTATGATAAAACCTCCAAAATCAGGTTACCAATTCAATACACCTGCAGAGAAGTTACAAGAAGCTTAATGGTCAGATATAACATTTTTTGTTAGTTAGGGTTAGTGTTACTTCAAAGAATCACTATCAAAAGACCAAGAAATTTCTCCAGAGATTCAAGTACAAAATAGCGACTTACTTTGTCTCCTTGAAAACGGTCTTGATCTCACTCCTTGTCTTGCTGTCCTTCCACTTGGATCTCTTTGCACTTAACGAATGAGATATTGCATCTTTCCAGTGTTCAATGTGTTGAGCAGTCTTGTGACGAGTGTTTTTGACTGACTTCTGTAAGACAAAGATGTTAGATTGAATGCTATGAATTTATAATCATGATTTTAAAATTCACTGCAATACTTCAAAAGTTCTATAAAGATGATTATTTATAACTCACATTCGAAAAATGCCTATTACTTTACTAGTACTGAGTCCCTATTGGATACTTATTAAAACCTAGGAAGTGGACCTAACCTTTAGCAGTGTAACTGAATAAGATCTTGTCAACCCATTTTTCTCATCCATCTGATCATCCTCCTCATCCTCATCTGATGCCATATCAATTCCATCATAAAACCCTTCACTGCTGACAGAGCTTCCATCAGAGGCCTCTGGGGGACTTGGAGACAACATCTTAGCTTGCCCATCAGATGCGATTTTAGACTGAATAACTTCATTGATGACAGGGGATAAACAGGGTGCGTCCTCAGCTGTAGGCGACATTTTGGTGTATTTTATGACAGGATCAAATGGTTGGTATTGTGGTATGTCTGGCAGAGGTTTGAATGCTTTGGACGGATTTCTTAAAGGCACAGGGGGTGGTTTTGGAGGTACATAAGGTGTATCAGCTTTTCCAAGAGAATCAATTAAGCATTTCAAAGATGCATCTTCTTGTGTACTTAAACTGAATTTTCTTTCATTTTCTTCACTGACTTCTCCAATTCCCTCATAAAAGTCATTCATTTCACCATCTTCATTCCGAGTAGTGGAATTTTCCAACCCTTCATAAAAGTTGTCATCACCAAGACCTTCATATAGGTCACCAATTTCATTGTCATTAATACCTTCATAAAATGATTCCTCTATAGCATCAGCATTAATGTTATGGTTATCATTATCAACAGGTAATGGAGGCAAACTTCCATGGTTGTCATCTACTTTTGAAGGTTCATCGTAAAAAGCTGGATTATCATTTGCATTAGAATTTGCTTGAGCATTAATAGAAAATCCTGTTGGTGTGACATGCCTTATCTTAGATGGGTGTAAGAGTGGAAGATTTCCCTGGTAACTCTCTGATTTTGATGGTTCATCATAAAAGGCATTAGCTTGTTCTCTGGCAGCAACAACTCTTTCAATGACATTATTTGGTGTAGGTGGCTGAACTAACAGATCATGTTCAGAATTTCCATCCATGGTAGGGATCTCATCATATAATATTCCTTCATCATCTTCACTAGGTCGATTATTATCAACAGGAATTTCATCATAAAAAGCACCATCATCATCCATGTGAGGGGTTTCATTGCCCTCATCTCTCACTAGGTTCTGGTCATCATTACTTACTGAAGGGGGTGCCATATAATGTCTTTCTGTATGAAAAGTTACAGCTTCATTTGGAAGGTTCACATTTTCAGCCTGAGAAGTTGATTGGCTTACAATACTCCTTGATGAATAATCCATCTCTGCAAGAGAGTTGTTTCTTGACATTACTCTGCTCTCAGCATGCAATGAAGTATTCATGTAAAACCCATCTTCGAAATTTTGTTTTTCATGCCAAATATTGGCTGGAGTATCATTGTCATTCTTAAAGAGAACATCACAATGAATAGCATCATTTTCGAGATTAGGGGCACTGCTGTGGATATTCTGGTCACATTGGACAGGCAAGGACTGAAGAGCAGGAGCGCTCTGGTGTTGAACAGATGGACCAGCTAGCCCCTTTATCTGAAAGAAAAATTTAACATTCTTAGTGGTAAACACCACTTAATACGAGAGAAAAGCACAGATTGAATTCACAGTTCATTTCATAAATATAATAATATAATAGAATTTGAAAATGTTGTGTCACACTTTGTGTAGAGCTCCTGAAGAAGTGATATTTTTTCTCAAAACTGTAAGTTTAATAGTGGTGTATAGTGTGAGGGTTTCATTTCATTTTTAGAACACACTATATTGAAATGTTTCTTTATAATTTAATTGTCATTTTGATGAAATTTCTATCATTATACTGAGTCAAATTCTTTAACTTAATCATTTTATTCACCTTCAATTATCATCATAAAATATTTTACAGTACTTCAAATGATCACTGTATGACTTGAAGAGAACATACTTTAATAATCTTACTTTATTACCTGAATAGGAGTATCATATGTTTCTTCAGGATCTTCAATATAAGCATTGGTACTATCTATGTCCATGCCATGCCTGATAATACTTAGTAAGTTCGATAAATAATTTAAATGAAACAAGTAAATCAATGAAACAAGTTAATCAAATTTGTATCCCATTTTACAATCTACAAGAGTTAGATCTACAATCAATTAACAATATACATTGAAAAGGATCCAAAAGGATGCAAAATGTCACTTAACAGTTACCGCTTAGATGCCGAGAGAATTAAGTTTCTTAATTATGGTTAAGCGGGTTAAAAATGTGTGCTTTATTATTATTATTTTTGTACTCATGTCTGTAACAGTATGATTTGGAGTGATTTTAGAGGAGACATTCCACAATAAGGACTTGATTTCATTATGTCTAAGGTTGTTAAATGCTGGGGAAAGGTACTGGAAGAAAGGTACTTTACAACATCAAGAGTCAATTAGCAACCATAGTCAAACCCCAATCTTCCAGGATCAAGGCAACCAGAGTCAAGGCGATCAGAGTCAAAGCAACCAGAGTCAAGGCAACCAGAGTTAAGACAACCAAAATCAAGGCAACCACAGTCAAGGCAACCACAGTCAAGGCAAAGAGAGTCAGAGCAAAGAACGGAATGAATAGCAGACAGCAGTATCAAGAAAATGACGTCTACAGATGTCTAGCATGCAAGGATGGAAAGATTGAGACTGTGTGGTAGGGCTGATTGGGTGTATGGTTTGCTCTATGCATGCAAAGACTATAGGTCACATGAACAGGACCCAGCAGGGGTCAACATCCACTTCATCTGTAGACATCAGTTCTTAATTAGGCAGGTGTCGCCACCTCGAGAAATGAGGATTCTTTTGAAATTTTCAATTGTGTGGCACCATGTACGTAGGTGAATACACTGTTAAATCAGTATCACACGCATACAAATTGTGGTTTTGTGGAAATTTCAGACAATGATCTCAGACGTGGCGACACCTCAGTTATGCTGCTCTGTGATCCGGTGTTTGCTTTTATAAGTGTTTCTGAGGAAGACTGGGAGCAAGAAGAGAGAGTGAAAGTTGCTTTATCATGTGTCAGCACTGTGAGACATGTTCTTGTTCAGGCAAAAAGTTGCAGAGTTCAGAGAAGTTCAGCACAGTGTTCATCAGACCAGTCAGGACATTGGAGGAGCAAGCTGCACACAGCCTACTCATTGAGGAATTGAAAAAGAAAAGAAAGGGGGAGCCAGGTAATAAACACTTAATCAGTTTCCAGACCATAATTATGGAGGTGAAAAGAGATGGAGGGTGACTTTCTCTTTGCACATATTCAATTTTGGTGTGTTATTAATAGTTCCTATGGTGGAAATAATAATTATTTTCTGTCATTTAAATATTTCGATGAAAGATGACTGTATTTGTTCTACAAAGAAGGAGTTCGATGAAATGGTAATTTTGTAATTCGATAGAAATCCACGCAAAACTGATTACACAAAATTTATCATTTTTGATTTTATTGGCAAGGTGAAATTATGTTTTTTTCTTGCATCCAAAAACTTGCATCCAAAATACATCCAAAACTAATTAGTTTTGGATGTATTAAATTTTTACTATTAAAATAAGCCTAGGTCCAACAACGTAGCACAAACCAAAATGATGCGGTTCAGCTTTTCAAAGCCCCAGTTTCGGGTCTTTTTTGCTTCCTCTAACTATCCTATGTTGTAGGACCTATTTTGGGCGCGCAGGCGCGCGTGTTCAGAGAACACGCAAAATGTTTGTGACTCTTTGAAGAAAAAGTGCGCGCGCGCAAACAAACAGGGACACATGGCAAATGGTTGTCAGACGTTGTCTGACCATTATTCGGCGGACGCGCGCGCTTCGCGCGCGCGCCCACCGAAGGCGAAGGGGTCAGACGACGTCTGACAAGCAAATGGCAATCTTCTAACTAGGGGCGACGCACGCGCACTCTGTGCGCGTAACCAAAATTTTGTTTAGGACATCTTCATTACTCGCCCTATTTTGCGCGCGCAGCGCGCGGCGCCGCCGTTCTTCCTCAAAATAGTTGTTTGGTGTGGCGATACCAGACCCGCTTGCTAAACACGTATATCCCTGTTATTGTCGCGCGTCGCGGCCGCGCGCGTACACACACCTATGTGGGCTTAGCCGCTTAGGAACAGACCCGCTGGTGCAATTCGCTGAGCGGTGCGCGGCGCGTCGCTTGAAAGGGTCTATCATTGATAAACAATTGTTATCAATATGATCCATTGATAACCTTTTTTGGTCATATTTTCATTCGTAGCTGACCATTTTTATCCTTTCAATTGATTTCGCAATTCGCGTTGGCTCAGTGGGGTGTCTTATCATTGCTACGACATATCCTATGATTATAATTCATTATCTTTTGTGATTGTAATACATTGTTTTTTATTATTAAATTGTCACTGAAATACATCATTAGAATATCTTTTCTTGACTCTTTTAGGGATCATTCACATTTATTATGTAATCAATTTTCGGCCAATTTTAACCCCTCCTCATAATCAAGTTTACAGTAGTTGTATTTGTTAGGTGGTTTCATTGTTCGGCGTCGATCAAATGGACTGATCAAATGAAAAACATGCACAACAAGCTTTCACAAAGATGTCTGCACAAAAAAAAAGCAAGCAGGAGCGATTGTGTGTGTTTTTCATTTGATCAGTTCATTCAATCTATGCCAAATGAGGCATGTGCCTTACAATAACATGTATTGTAATCATTCTGTACTATGGAATCAATCAATATCCTTCTCGATCTACATATCATAATAGTTGAATCTCTTCAGTGATTTATGAAAAAAATAAAGTATGAAACTAGGTTGTGATGACATTGTGATTTCCTCTTGCACAATACCCAGAAGATGGTTAAATTGTTTTCGCAGTAAATTGACATATAGATAGATAGACATATGTAGATAGATATATGTAGATAGATATAGTTGATTGAGGTGTACTAAGCCCAATTTAGTACCCCCCCAACACCAGGGGCGTAGCCAGGTTTTTGGAAAGGGGTCAATGAGTTACATTCAAAACGTATTGAATGTCCTATTTTGCTTGGCTTCAAGCTCCAATCTTTACAAAATGTCCACAATCTCTGTCCAAAATGGGAGAGGCAATTGCCTGTGTCCCCTTCCCCCTGGCTACTCCCCTGCCAATCACAAGTACCATCCATATTCAGTAGAAAAAGTATACCATTTTGGCTGCAGAGGGGATCCAGACTTTTTACTTGTCCTGTATAAGCCCAACCGTTGGCCAACATGGTTCCTGAAAATGTCTGTGAAACTTTAAAACTGTTTGTATTGATTAGATATAAAATACTCAAATTGTCATTTTTTTGAGATGGGCTCTGAGAAAGTTGAGAAGGAGCACAGAGGTATTCCTAAAGCAGTTTTTCTTGAAGATGTTGATGGGTACATGAATGCAACCACCCCTGAAAGAAGTGCCACTGCTGTTCTCAAAGACTTTGATGAACAACTTCAAAAATACAAATACATGGAGCTAAATCTAGTGCAGAGGAAAAAGCGTTTGCGTGCCCAAGTTCCAGATATAGAGAAAACACTTGAGATAGTAAAACACATGTTACAAAAGAAAGAGGAATTTCAAACACACTTTATGTTGTCTGATCAAGTCCATGCTCTTGCAACAGTTCCTCCCACTGAAAATGTTTTTCTTTGGCTAGGAGCCAATGTTATGCTGGAATACAGCATTGAAGAAGCTGTAGTGCTATTGACAAAAAATCTCAATACTGCAACTGTTAATGCAGATCAGCTAGAAGATGATCTTGGCTATCTTTCCAATCAAATTACTACAATGGAAGTGAATATGGCTAGAGTCTATAACTGGGACTTCAAGAGAAGGAAGGCTCTTACAGAGAAGTGAAGAAACACAGTGTTGAGCAGTTTATATCTTTTGTAAATAATTATTTGAGATTTTCTGTGATAGATCTTGGAATATATCAATTCCATTTGTTTTACTTCTATAACTAGAAAAATATACAATAATTATAGTGTAAGTCATAGAAATATTAGAAACTGCATTGGGGTAAGTACTAAGTGCATGACACTTGGAAAGAATAGTTTTGGGTGTGCTTGATGATCCAAAACTCAATCTACACCCTTGAATTAATCTAATTACAATACAAGTTGATTTCTTGCATAACATCCATTTACCAGTAATTGGGGAATGATATTATTAATCATTGGTAAATAATAATAGTAGCACTATCAAATTTGAAATCATGAATATGATGCTGAACATTACAATGTAAAAAAGTTGTTCTCTTTCATAGAACTGCTTCTTCTTGAGTCTGCTCAGAAAGAACATATAATTTTGAAATTTTTTAGGGATGATAATGACAATCATCATTTTCTTTCAGTGACCTGTGACACACCACCAACCATTATATATTTCTAGTGAGTGATTCTAATGACATGACCCAGACTGTTGCTGGATCTCCTGGGTTACGCCGTACACTCTCTCAGACTGATTATGAAGTCCTCAAGGCCATGCCTGACTTGTCAAGTATTCCACCTCTTCAAAGGTTTGGTTCTAATACTGAGTATCTCATTATGTTGACAAGCTATTGTTTTCCTTCTTGTAGTACTGGTTATTTTATTCCTATTGAGCTCATTATAAGTGATTTCAAATATAAAGTGAAGTAAATTGGAAGTAGTCCTCCATTGATTGGTATTGTGATTAAGATTGTAATGGGCTACTTTCTAAAGTAAATATTCCCTGTGTGCTGGCATTATATAATATCTGCAAATTTCGTCCTCAGAGGAGTGGTTTTTATGTACTATAGTTGGCGCAGAAAGTTAGTAGCAGCGTGCTGTGATTGGCCAGAAAATTTCGACTAATCACGACCCTTTCTTTTAACACGTGACGAGCTAATGGTAATTGATACCGTAATGGGGCCGCTACAATCTTAATCTTGTTCCGTCGTAACATTACTCTTTTACTTGTTTGTTCAGTACTGATACAGTGTTCTAGGCGTTACACAGTCAGTGTACAATGGTGTAGAACTATCAAATACGCATCACAGTGAACGTTCTCCCAATCTATAAAGAAAACAAAATCTATGAAATTGGCAAATTTCTGAGAGTCATTTATGTGCTATGTAGGATTATTTCTCAAAATGTGTAGCAAAAAAGGAGACGGTAAAGGACGACACTTTTCTATGATTGTTGGGACGGGAAGAGCTGGTAATTTTAGATGGTTGTAAGAATTTAGGAATGGAAAAATGTCGCAATGTTGGGTCGTTGTAGGAATGGGAATAAATGGCAATGTTCGATGATAATTGTAGGAATGGGAAAAACTGACAATGCTCGATGGTTTTGGGGATAAGAAGAGTCGGCAATGTTCGATGGTTGCAGGGAATGGAAAATGTCGCAATGTTGGGTCGTTGTAGGAATGGGAATAACTGGCAATGTTCGATGATTGTAGGAATGGGAAAAACTGGCAATGCTCGGTTTTGGGATAAGAGCCGCAATGTTCGATGATAGTTTAGTTTGTACATAGGTATTGTATTCTCAATACTTTAGTATAGTTAATGTGCACCTGTTTAGCAAAGAGTTGAGGCGTGTTTCAGCTACAGTGGTATGTTTTATTCAATTTAGTGTGTTTAAACCACTAATGACTACGTTACGGATTCAGAGTGTTAGGGCTTTTAGCGATCTGTAAATTCAATGAATTTTGTTCCTTTATTTCTGTGGCCCTGGCCATCTGGCATAGCATTTGGTTGTGAAAATAACCATCTGAAATCGGCTACTTGGAATTTATTGTTCTTATCAGTTGTTTTGGCATTTTAAATTTTCTCTCTATCATTCTTTGCCGCTGGCTCATTCTCATTGTGTCTGATTGTACCCAGAACTCGCTCAATTAATACACTGCTTCTCTAATTGATACACTATTTCTCTAATTAATACACTGTTTCTCTAATTGATACACTATTTCTCCTCTAACTGACATCTGAAAGCTTTTCTATTGCTTGCTAAACTTGTTGAGTTGCTTCCCTCCTGTCAGAACACGACACTTGTCAGTCAATTGACATGCTAACGAAAACAAACAAATCACAATCGCTCAGAGATATGCGTGGGACTCCTACTTTTTCTTTGTTTTATTTTATTTCTCATCATCGTAGCGATTTTAAACGTTTGTTTTGAGTAAATATTTGCTTGTAAAGTTGTAAGAAATTGCAGTATAGTATCAACAAATCAACAGGAATTACCCATAGGATCTGAATAATATCTCCAGTCTATTCTACAAGTATTGACTTCTTTATATATTATTGCCACATTCCATAATAAATTAGTGAGCACTTTTCAGTATTCAGTACACCTATCATTCGTACCTTGAAACCTTGTGAAATATTAAGTGACTTTCTGAGTATCCGGAACATAGTTTGTAAGTTTTTATGGTCCATTTTACAGACTTTGTATGGTACATTGTCCATTTTGCACACTTCGTATTGTACTATGTACAGCTTAGTTTTTCAGAAATATGCAATTTTAGATAACAGTACAATTTTAGATCAATTTGTTTAGGTATTGGCACGCGAGGTTCTTTCATTCTGTACTGGATAGTTGTGCAGCTTGTTGCTGACCTTGAGCAACTTACTGTATGATTAGTCTGGGACTGAATGTGGGGCTGACAGGCAGATGCCTGTAACCTCCCATTCATTTTAATAACTTTCACTTTCAGGTTTTAGATAGTAACATTAAGATGTTTCACCCGTATTTAACACTCATTGATCTTTTGCCTCTACTGAACTCTTTCTTTCTCCCCTTCCTCTAAACTGTGTTGCTCAGGAATCCGGAGTCCTGGTGGCTCCAGCCCTGCAGTTGTAAGCTGTGAGGGGTACGTGGGCCGAAACCCTCCGTTTCCCTTTGTCACCTGCTGATGGGACACCGACATCGCAGATGGCAGTGGGAGACCTTACAACTGTAGGGTAACCGCTGATGATTCACAGTTTAGTCTCTTCCGCCTCTTATGTCAATCCTTAAATTAGAAAATCGATGTACAGTATTTTGTTATGTTTGTAGTATACTCATACACCTCTATAGATAAGACATTGGATTGTATTATCTTATTATCGTTTGGAAGTAAATGTATAGTTAGATCTCATACATTGGTCATTGTACGATTGTAGCAGTGTATACCATGCTACGTTGTGACGCTGATGTTAGCACTATCTAGCTATCAGGGCTTCTAACACTATCATGACTTAAACTTTCTGTCTCACTTATCACTTGGTTCTAGGGTTTTCTGAATAAATCGCATTATTATGTATGTTTAAAAAAGCCATGATGTGTGCGATATTCACGGCAATATTCTATTAGTCATGATGTATACATACAATGTATTCGCGCCAACAGCCTTCCTGTTCCTGTTGAAGCTCAAACATATTCCTGTTGAAGCTCAAATATTTTGTGATATAAGAGTTTAGTCCTTTGTAGGAGTTGCTTTGTTGGGCAGGAAATAGGAATTGCCATTTTCTTGTTTCCGTCTAATTTTTTGCTTGTTTGTTATTCACCTTTTTGAAATGTCATTGCCAGAAACGTTTAAGAATTCGTTAATAGACGTTTGCTGTTCGGCTCGTGGTAACTTGTCCCTTTGCCGTAGTTTAACATAAGTTAACCTCTCATTCCAAAAACTGTATAGTGAGCTAGCTTATTAATCTCGACTCCATGTGTAATCTGCATTTAATGTCATCATTCTCATCACAAGTCATAGCTTACAGTAGCTCGTAGATGACACCAATCGAACGGCCTACATATTCTTTGTAAGTCCTGTGTAAGTTCTTCTTTATTCAGAGAGTACGAGTTCAAGCCATGATCAACACCTGAAATAACACTATGCAGAGAAATCAAATAACGCGGCATGTAACCTGAAATTAAGCAGACATATAACTTGAAATTATGCAGGCATGCAACCTGAAATTAACCTGAAATTCCTGATTAAGAGCATGCTGCTGTATTGTCTAAAGGAGGAGGCTGCATTATTCACACATTCTCCTCTTGATCGTTGTATTCAGTTTGTGTGGAATATGATCTTCGGGTTGACGATAACGATGAGGCGTCACATAAACGTAATACGTGTGGTTTGATATAACTAGTTTAATCCTAGGCAAGTTTCAAAGTTTCTCATTAGAAATTGGTAACATGTGACCAGTCGGCCGATGCACTTCAAACGCACCCTAAATACTTATTAAGTTATTAAATGACCAGAGCGTGCCCTTTGGAGTTTGGACACCATATTATTCTTTGTAGCTCTGTAGATATAACAGAATTATGATTATCAGTAGCTACAATAATAATCACAGTGAATTACACCGTTTCTTCGTATCCGCTTTGTCATTGGCTTCTGAGTTCGCATCTGCTCTCTCATTGGCCAACTCCGGGATACGTGTGATAATTATGTGTATTTGTTGTGTACAAGGAATGATTCCTTGATCTCTTTGCTTTGTTCTCCTGATCTCTCTACATTTCTTGTAGCGTTTCTTTAGTATCCTTAAAGCTGACCTGTTCTCATGATATAGAATTTCCTTTGCTGTCAGCCAATTCAGCACTCAATTAAACAAATATTCCTATCACCACATTACATAGCTTGTCTGGTAACTGTTGATAGTGAACTCATTGAATCATTGGCATTTTTTGTTGCACAACGGCATCCTATGACAAACAGTTTTACGAACTACATCGCATGTTTACGAGCTTTGCTACATCGACGGAATATCAGTTTACCCATAGCACGTGGAGTTTTAACCAATCAACACGCAAGACTGGCATGATGCTGGGCGCTGATACTATAATAGCGCATGATATTACTATGCTCCATCACCAGTACAAGGAATGCGGTATCTCAGCCTGTAGAATGTACTAATTACTAATTTGTGAGTTATACCCACAATATGATCCAGAGAGCAGCAAGATCGGTTTAATTGTTCCTCATTCCTCTTCTATAGCTGTACTTTACTGTGCTAGTTTTAGCTTCGATCATAGTTTTACTATTATACTTTATGGGTAGATAGTTTTTAAGCTGTGTACTTTCCATATTAGATACTATACGTAGTTCTACTTTCTTCTATTTTCGAGAAAAAGTTTATTATTTACTTGTGGTTATACAGGAATAAATTCACTGTCATATCTTCATATATCTTTAGCAATGTTTAAGTATTTAAGTTGCATTATTGCTTCAATAAAGCTTAGATTTGTTTTTTGATATCTTGAAGGCTGGTACATTATGCTTAGATACTATCTTTACCATGTAACATCTAAGTTTGTCGTAAGATGATAATATCTAAGTATTCTTAGATCTTTAGCAAGGTTTTAGTTGTTCATTTGTATTGTGTAGGATCTAAGAAAGTAAGACGATCTCTCACTGGTTACAATGTGGTTAATATTCGTTACAAGCCGTGCATATTGAGATATAGCAGGTACTTTCCATGTTAGAAGCAGTGAAAGGCTCTGTAGTTCTGTTACTTGAGAATCAGCATATAGGTCTTATAGGCTTATACAAGTATCATGTATGTCTTGTTTGCTTTTTGTTTGTTTTTCTTTGCAGTTTGCATGTTTTGGGAGAAACTCCCATTCGACACTTCAACTCCGTGTCTTGGTTTTATCTTAAATTAAGATTTAAGAACTTAAGTAGGATACCTAATTCTGATAAAATGATGAATGAATCACAGTTTGAATTAATGATTCCCTTGCAATGTATGAATGAGCGCAATGTTAAGTATGATAGTGTACTGTTAATTATAAGTTATACAATGTCATCACTGTCACTCTAACATTCTCACAATTCTGTCTTAGAATGTCACAGATAAAAGTAGTTCCTGCAATGTTACGTCATTATCATAACTTAGCATGGCGAACTTCAGATGTTTAATCGTATTTATATTCGTTGTGGATCCCTACTACTCGCAGCCTTACATTCCCAAGCTCCCAAGCAGTTTTTCTAATATTAACCAAAATATGCAGCATAAAATCTATATCTGAACGCATAATTATAAACTAGTATAATAGATACCTTTGAAGAGCTCAGTCCATGTTTATTTTCTTGGGATGGATATAAACAGCTTCTAAAGTTTTAATAAAATACTAACATACACCTACCTATACATTAAACAATTCAATTTTATTGTAGACTTTGTTAGAGAGGTTTTATTACTTTATTATGCCTTCTGAACATCTAAATAACCTATCGTAGGCAATGCAGGGCATCACTTCCCCCTCCCTCACTGGTTGAGCGACTAGTTACGTCACCAAGCAACATCAGTTTATCAGAAACCAGTGTTACAAAGAGCCCGCAAGTACGAAGTACCTAACGCGTCACAAGAGCAACCCTAAAGTAGAGAAGCATTTCCTGGACTCTTTGAAGAGCCCTCCATTGTCTCCGATACCCACCCAATCATCCACTTCTTCTCCTACTTCAGTAGCCTCTTCTTCAACGTTATCCGCTGCTCCCTCTCCCCCTACTCCCCCTACTCCCTTCTTCAGCTGCACTCCCTTCTCCAGCTCAACTTCTCCTCCATTCCCCACTCCCCCTCCCTTCTCCAACCCCATTCCAATCTCCAGTTTCACCTCCCCTCCCTTCCCCACTCCTCCTTTCTCAAACCCCACTCCTCCTATCTTCTCTAGTCCCTCTCCATTCTCCAGCCCCTCTTCCACTTCCCACTCCCCTCCTACCCTCCCCCACACAATGTGTGAAAACCCCCAACTCAATGTGCTGGAGGAAGCTCACCGGATCGCTGCGTCCTCCTCAAAACGCCTCAAGCGTTCCACCAGCCAGGGTGTCCGGAAAGTGACGACCTCCACCAAGAAGATGACGTCATCAACGAAACACGGAGCTAAGAGGCTCTCCGAGCACTCCAGACGCTTTATTCGGTCGGGGATAGTGAGGGTTCAGCAGGGTAGGAAAAGGAGTGGGGGAGACCCGAGTGGGAAAAGGAGTGGGGGAGGAGATTCGAGTGGGAAAAGGAGTGGGGGAGGAGATTCGAGTGGGAAAAGGAGTGGGGGAGGAGATCTGACAACCAAACACTGCAAGACAAGTACGCAGTGCTTTAATTTTGCATGCTGTATATTGTAATCGAGATTTTGTGAATGTTGAGCTCGCTTGTAGATACTTTTTGTTGGTACTGGAAGAGTCCTCATCTCTCTCTTTCGAGAAATTGGGATAGTGATTAACTCAAGGGAATAGCGTGCTATATATTTCCATGAGGCCTATATCATCCAATACCCATGTTTGATCAATGTATAGCAGCATAAGTTAATAATTTTCACATTCATATTGTATTGATGGTAGAATACCAGTGCAAAGTAGCAGTCCACTGATCGCTCCTCGGCGACTCTCCATCTCATAAACAGCGGAACAGGGTGTCAACTGTCAGCCAATAACTAGAAGCTTGATAACGGACCTATGCCTAGCCACTTGTCCGTTTGACCAATATGATCTATGCATCAGCTGACTGAAATCTCCCCCAAAACTCGCACGCTGATTGGTCAAATGCTATGTCGATTTCGTGATCCCCCAAGTAATACTGAGATAATGCACAAATATATTCAATATTTATGACTCCCATCTCTCTTCAGAAGTTGTGGGCGGTGGTGCAGCTGTTAACTCCCATCTCTCGTACATGGTTACAGACCGGCACAAAGTCCTGCAACAGATATTGGATCACGAGTACCGCTACATCATGTCCCTCAAAGACATGATGAAAGTAAGTTTAGTGCTATGATTTCACAACCTCTCTCTATAGTTTCACAATTATTGTGCAATTATCTTTTCACATTTCAGAAAATAATGTTAAGCAAAATTGTGCATACTTGTACGATCTCAATTAGTCAATTCACAATTGAATTTTGAACCAGCATCAATGAATACATCAGTATATCCAGCATCATTAATTTGATACTCTCCTCACTCTGCTACCTGTGTTCAGGTTTACGCGGCCCCACTGCAACACTCACAAGCCAACAAGGCCCTTATAGATCTCAAAAAACAGGATATATTCTTAGAATCCTGAAATCAGTGAGTGTAGGAGTAAATATTGTGAAATAAGGCCAAGATAATATTTAGATTTTGAACTTTGATATTGCTGAACGTGAAGCACTTATCAAGGAACTTGAAATATTACCGACCATACTGACGGTAGAATACGCGATAGTTATATAGTTGCTCAGCAATGCGAACTGCTGTCGTTTAAATCAAGTTATTTACCTGCTCTGAGCGTTCATCAGTTAACTTCAAAAGCCCCCTGCCAGATTAGAACAACGCCACACTAGGTATTGAATTCGCCACACTATAAAAATGATCGCATTGTTAAGATGATATTCGCCACAGGCCACACCCTATGCGTTAACTTTCTAAGAATGCGTGTAAAGTGATGGGTAATATTCGCCACACTAGCATTATATTCGCCAAAGTGGTCGCATGTTTGTAAACACACGCAATGCTAAGCAATTATTCGCCTGTTTTATAAACAATCTTCGTAGACTCTATTTCGCCGTGTTAGGAAAATATTCGCCTACTGGGTAACACATTCATTCTTAGAGAATAATTCGCCGTGTTTGGAAAGTATTCGCCTACTGGGTTACATATTTATTCTTAGAGAATATTTCGCCGTGTTCGGAAATATTCGCCTTAGAAAATATTTTCGCCGTGTTAATAAAATATTCGCCGTATGTTATGATAACATGTACACTCTAAACTAATTGGTTACACATAGCAGCCCCACCCCGAACCTTGGATTCACATCTGTACAAAATGTGTTCTAACTTGACTCCTGAAATTTTTCTATGTTGCATAAAACATACCTACTTGTAAAAAATTTTAAACATTCTATTTTTTAGATTAAACACATCTAAAAATAAAATTTTCAAAAATCAATACTCGCCTCCTATGTACAGTAATAAAATACTCGCCTCCTCCTTATGTAAAGTAATAAACTACTCGCCTCCTCCTTATGTAAAGTAATAAAATACTCGCCTCCTCCTTATGTACAGTAATAAACTACTCGCCTCCTCCTCATGTACAGTAATATAATACTCGCCTCCTCCTTATGTAAAGTAATTAAATACTCGCCTCCTCCTTATGTAAAGTAATAAACTACTCGCCTCCTCCTTATGTAAAGTAATAAAATACTCGCCTCCTCCTTATGTAAAGTAATAAACTACTCGCCTCCTCCTTGTGTAAAGTAATAAAATACTCGCCTCCTCCTTATGTAAAGTAATAAACTACTCGCCTCCTCCTTATGTACAGTAATAAAATACTCGCCTCCTCCTTATGTAAAGTAATAAAATACTCGCCTCCTCCTTATGTAGGACATCCTCGCCAGCACTACAGTCCCATCTGTTATTCAGGATAAAGATGTTCGGCTGGGACAGCTTAGCGTTCACTCTCCGGAAGAAATTCTTCTCCTGGGGAACACAATTAACTCATTAATTAACTGATTAACTGATTAATTAACTGATTAATTAGGGGCGGGGCCAAGTCCAATTTTGTCCAATTTTGTCCAATTTTGTCCAATGGTTTTTTGTCCAATTCTCAAAAATGAGGTTAACTTTGGACAAAATTGGACATTTTTTGCTTCCAACTCTTAAGGTGTATAGCTTTGGATGAGTTCATCAATTATAATTCCATAGTTAAATATGCAATCCAACAATTAATATCATATATGACTATAGCCATGGTATCTTACTGTAGCCTATTTTCCTTCGTAAATTAACTCCTCATGATATGGCCTATATACTTATATAGTGGAAGAACATCGACAGGCGAAAAGTGGAAATGCAAGTAAAAATGAAAGTGGAAACAAAATAATGCTTGATTCCGTGAATGCTTGGTAACTGTCTGTTAGTACAGAGCTCATTACTCCGTTCTTCCGTTGGATGGGCTATATTATAAGTGATTGCCACGGCATTCTGAATAAATAATACTCTTTCTTTATCTTTCCATCACAGAGGACCATGACCTCTCTAGGACCTCTATACAGAATCATCGTCGATACTACAAGTAGGAACTATCCAAATCAAGCCGTAACAATCAGAAACCACCCTGCACCAATCCAAAAACCTCCCCGAGGCCGAAACAAACCGAAACATGCAAATCAATCCGAAACAAACGAAAAAATCCAAAACTGTAAGCGAATCAACCCGAATCAACCCAGGTTATGGTTAGGGTTGGGGTTGGCTCGGGTTGATTCGCTTGTTTCGGCTCGTTTCGGATCATTTCGGCTACATCTGGGGAAGTTTTTGGGTGGTTCTGGGTGGTTTGTTCCGCTTGTTCGGCTTGATTCGGCTTGAATCGACCAGTTCCTGTTTGTAGCCCGAATCATATGATCCACCGACAACGACACATCAGTGAAATTTCAACCTGGCTTCAGTGATACGTCAAAGTTCAAACTGGTAATTGATATCACTGGACACTGATACGTCTAACGTCAGAATGTGTCATTGATGGCAAATGACCGGTTACCTTTTTCAATAAATCTGGTGACGGTTAGACGGTTGGGTTTGACAAAAGGGCCAGTTAAACCGTTTTTCGGTTAGGGTTCGGTTAACCTTCCGTTTGTCCTAATCAAGTAATCAGTCATTTAAAAACATTCGGATACGGTTTCGGTTACAGTTGGCAAAAAAGTCCAGTCAACCACTATTTCTGTTACGGTTTGGTTAACCAGTTACCAGCAGTTTCCTAGTCAGTGATACGTCAGACTGGTGTCAGCAATGTGTCATACTGGAGACAGTGATACGTCTGACTTGTGTCAGTGATACTCCGGACTTGTGTCAGCGATACATCAGACCGGTGTGTGGAGGATACCAGACTGGTGTCAGCGATATCAGACCAGTCAGTGATACCCAGACTGGTGTCAGCGATACATCAGACCGATGTCAGTGATACTCCAGACTGGTGTCAGCGATACATCAGACCAGTGTCAGTGATACTCCAGACATGTGTCAGCGATACATCAGACCGGTGTCAGTGATATTCCGGACTGGTGTCAGCGATACATCAGACCTGTGTCAGTGATACTCCAGACTGGTGTCAGCGATACATCAGACCGGTGTCAGTGATACTGACTTGTGTCAGCGATAAGTGATACCGGACGGTAAGTGATACTCCGGACTTGTGTCGCGATACTCCAGACTGAAACAGCGATACATCGAGACCGGTGTCAGTGATACTCCAGACTGGTGTCAGCGATACATCAGACCGATGTCAGTGATACTCCGGACTTGTGTCAGCGATACATCAGACCGGTGTCAGTGATACTCCGGACTGGTGTCAGCGATACATCAGACCGGTGTCAGTGATACTCCAGACTGGTGTCAGCGATACATCAGACCGGTGTCAGTGATACTCCAGACTGGTGTCAGTGATACATCAGACCGGTGTCAGTGATACTCCAGACTGGTGTCAGCGATACATCAGACCAGTGTCAGTGATACTCCGGTCTTGTGTCAGCGATACATCAGACCGGTCACCGGTGTCAGTGATACTCCGGACTGGTATCAAAGATACGTCACATTGGTGTCGGTGATACGTCTAACTTAAGACTGGTATCATTGACACGTCTTATTTTAGACTGGTTTCAGTGATACGTCTAACTTCAAACTGGTGGCAGTGATGTGTCTGATTTCGATGATACATCCGACTGGAATCAGTGATATGTCATATTGGTGTCAATGATCTGTAAGAATGGTGTTAGTGATAAATAAGAATGGTGTCAGTGATACGCCAGACTGGTGTCAGCAATCCGTCAGAAACGTGTCAAGAAAGATCAGACTGGTGTCAGTGATACTCCAAATTGGTTTCAATAATGCGTCAGACTGGTGTCAGTGATACAAGGTTTTACAAGGTGATATGTAGGACGGGTGTCAATGATAGTGATAAGTCAGACTGGTGTCAGTGTTGTGTCTAGCGTCATTGATTCATCTAACGTCAGACTGGTGTCAGTTATACGTATAAAATCAGACTGGTGTCTGTGCTCCATGTAACCCCGACTGGTGTCGTTATCTAAAAATCAGGTTAACCTTTGGAAAATTACAAAAATTAACCCGGCCCCGCCCCTAATTTCAAGAATGTTCATTTTTAAATCACCAAAAAACTTTTTTCGGGTTCAGTAACCCCGCTGTTTTTGGGTGTGATATCCCATTTTGTTCCTTTCAGGTTTGTTTAAAAATCCAAATGGGGGGTTACTTTTCACCGTCCAACGGTTTTGGTGGGGAATCTTGAAGTTAGTTTGAACCCCGTTATTTCCCAAGGGAGTTTTGGGCCACGTTATTTTTCCTCACGTAGTTGAACCCCCCAATTTAGCCCAAACCCCGAGGGAACCACGTAACTCACCCTCACGAAGTCCAAAACATTTATTCTAACTTGGGAAATTACAGAATTGAATATTTCTTTTTCTAAATCGCCCCCGTAACTCACCCCCAAATATAAAAAAGATCTAATTTCAGGGGCATTAGTCTTTATTTGAACTTTTTAACTAACTAATGAAAACCCCAAAATACAATTTTTTTTTTTAAAAAAATTAATGTTAAGTAAACATGCATCTATTTCATTATTAGTGTTTTTTGAACTCATTTCCGTAATCAACAAAAAACCCCGGTGTAAATTAATTTTTTTAAAAACCCCAATTTCACAAAAGTCCCGCTAGGCTCCCCCCCCCTTTTTTTTCAAAGGAAAAGGGGAAAACATTCCCACATCAGAATAGATTAAAAACCAAATTTTTTTTCATAAACATAATTTCAATCAATTTGCAGTTCAATTTTTGGCCCTCAAAATTTTCCCTGAAACTGTTTATAGCAAACTTTTTTAAAAAGCGAAAAAGTAAAAAAAACCAGAAACATTTGAGAGAGATGCCCAAAATGGGGCTAAATAGCTTTTCGCAAAATCCCTTTTTAGTGGTTTTGCAATTTTGATGCCACACCCCCCAAAATATCAAAAATTAATAGCCTAACCAAAACCCCTTAGCCAACATACTTTGGCCGGTCTCATCTCAAGATAAGTCGAAGTTCTTGGACATCTCACCTGTTTAAGTTTTGTCCAATAAGTTTGGAAATCGATTTTTCACCGTACCTTAGAAAATCGCGTATATCTCGATGAAAAATCGAGATAGCCCAATGATCCATATGATTTTCTGAAAGCTCTTTTAATTTGCTAAAAATCATTCTGAAAAATCAGAACTCTATCTCTTTCCTTTTTTGGTGAAAATGCGCTCGAAAATGGCCTATTTTCGCCAGCAAGAATATTTCGCTGAGTTGATGACGTCATAAAAGCGTCATAATGACGTCACCGAACCTTCACATAGCCTAAGCCACACTCCCATCTTAGATGAACAAAACGTAACCTCGATCATGGCTCTACCTTTTCCCGTTCTTGAGATCTCATCGTTTTAAGATGGGTCCCAATTATCATGATATTATTATATATTATACCTCAGACAAAACCGCAAGCGGTCGTCATAGCAACCCCCTCACAGAGTCACAGGGGCGCCGCCTTTTAATTGTAAGAGGTTTTTGTCTATTGCATTGTGACTTGTTTCAATCAAATCAAGTCGAAAATTCGGTCTTAAGACTCAAATTTCAAATTTGCCTAATTTCACAAAATCCACGTGAACTCACGTGCACTTCATTTCCATGGGCCATTTCTTGTGATATTCAAGTACCAAGTAGATCAAAATGTTGATTCAGTCACTATCATGTAGCACAACAGCCCTGCACTTTGAAACTCGGCCTGAAATTGGACTTAGCCAAATTTTTGACTTTTCGCGCGGCTCAAATTTACGTTTTTTGAGGGCCACCACACCTTCCCCCTTAAATCGGGAAGACTTGAAACTTTTTACCCTTGATATTTGACTGAGAAATAACATTGATACGCCTGGAAAAGATGGAGCAATGTTGGTGAGCTGAGATATAGATGCTCAAAGTCACCATATTTTGGCCTAGTGAAGATCCTCGATTTTTGGAGGCCCCCACGACCTCATTTTTCACCAATCACCATGAAACTTCTTTTTGTGGCTAAATCTCGAGGTCTTGATGCTACATAAGTCGGGAAAACATGACGCGGTAGAAAACTTTTCAGATACAGTGCTTCAAAGTGGTCCAAAATTACGTTTTTCGCTAAAAATCGTGATTTAATCGATTTTGATGACGTCATAACAGCAAAAAAATCGATCCGCAAAACTTCCTACATAGCCTATTACATTCTCCCATCTTAGTTGAAAAAAAACCCGCCCTCGATCAAGGCTCTACCATTTGTGGTTCTCGATATCTCAGCGATTCAAATTTGGTCCTAAATTATCAGCTATATATAAGTATATAAGTATATTCCCGCCCTGGCCAGGGCGGTAACCCCCCGCGGTAAAAAGAAAACTGGCCAGGGGTATAAGTTAGAGATTTGAGTGTCACAGGGTGATATAATATATAATAATATATATATAATATATATCATGATAATTGGGAGCAAATTTAAAACGATGAGATGTCAAGAACGGGAAATGGTAGAGCCATGATCGAGGTCAGGTTTTGTTGATCTAAGATGGGAAAATGTTATAGGCTATAAGAGAAGTTCTGGTGACGTCATTTTCACGTCACGACGTCATCAACTTAGCGAAATTTTGTTTCTTTTTAGCGAAAATAGGCTAATTTCGAGCGCATTTTTCACCAAGAAGGAAAGGAGATAACGGTCTGATTTTTTCGGGACAATTTTTAGCAAATTTAAAGAGCTTTCGAAAAATCATACGCGGATTATTGGGCTATCTCGATTTTTCATCGAGATATACGCGATTTCTAAGGTACGGTGAAAATCGATTTCCAAATTATAGGACGAAAGTTAAATGAGTGAGGTGTCAAGAACTGCAACTTATCTTGAGATGAGAACGGTCAAAGAATGTTGTACTAAGGTGGAATTGTCTTATAGGCTATATGGAAAGTTGGTTTGAGTCTATTTGGGTGCTGTGATGACGTCATCAAAATCGCGTAAAACCACTAAAATAGCGTATTTTGCGATAGAACGCTATTTTGCGCTACTTTGGACATCTCTAACTCAATAGTTTTCATCGGATTATGTTTTACTTTGATATGCTGCTTTTAAGACCTTGCGATTTAGCTATAAAACGAGTCTCAGGGCGATCGGTCGAAGATTGTTGTCGTGGGAGGCTTCTAAAAATTGAACTGCAAATTGATTGAAATTACGTTTATGACGAAAAATTGTACTGTAATCCTATTCTGTGATACGATGGTTCACTGATAATGGTTTCTCCATGTCTTGCAGTGAATAGGGATGGGAAATATACGATGAACTAGTGGAGCACGTGAGTTGACGCGGACGTTTTGTAGAAATTAGGGGATTTAAAGAAATTGATATTTACACGGGATTTTCGACTTGATTACGTTGAAATGAGTTTAAATACGACTAATGCACGTGAAATTAGATCTAGTTGCCATATTTCAGCACGTGAGTACACACACGGACGTTTTGTAGAAATTAGGGGATTTGAAGAAATTTATGTTTACACGGGATTTTCGACTTGATTATGTTGAAATGAGTTTAAATACGACTAACGGGGGTCTGAATAACGGGGGTCTGAATAACGGTGGTCCGAATGACGGGGGGCCGAATGACGGGGGTCCGAATGACGGGGGTCCGAATAACAGGGGTCCGCATAACGGGGTAAATAACGCCCGAAATGACGGGAGTCCGAATAACGGGGGTCCGAATAACGGGGATCCGAATAACGGGGGTCCGAATAAAGGGGGTCCGAATAACGGGGGTCCGAATAACGGGGGTCCGAGTAACATGGGTTTAAACTACATTATCTGTCAAGATATCACCACAAAACCGTTGGACGGTTGGTCTAGTAACCCCCCGCGGGTTTGGATGTGACAACGGAACCTGAAAAGAGACAAAATGGGCTGATCACATCCAAACCAGCGGGGGGTTACTAGACCAACCGTCCAACGGTTTTGGTGGTTTAATAAGTATATAAATATTCCCATCTATTTCTTTTTAGGGGGGGAGGTAAGGCAAACTTTGGCAAACTATGGCAAACTTTGGCAAACACTTTATTTGGCAAACTCCAAAAAAAGTGGAAGCATTTGCCAAAGTTTGCCAAAGTTTGCCAAAAATAAAACAACTTTTTGAGCACTTTGGCAACACTTTAAGTACACATAATATACTTTTCAAGGATGTTGAATCGATTCCCAAGGTCTGTTTCACATTTTGACGTTACCCAGAAGCTGTAGCAGAGAGCACATTCACATTGAATAGAGTAGTAGGCTACAGTAACAAATGCGATATTTCACTATCTCTTACTTTAAGTTTTATGCATTTAAGTACTAAGTAATCCTATCAACGGATCAAACAGTTGTATGAAGCCCTAAAACCGAAGCATCTACGCTACATACGCAGCCTAAAGTCAATGGTAAGGCCCCACCGTAACCACTGGTCACCAGTTTCCATGGATTCCTGCAGCATAACCCAACACAACGGTTTTAGAATGCTTATTGCCTAATGAAGGCTTAGTGGCGCCTAGTGGAGGCTGGGTGGAGCCTCTCAGCCTAGTGGAGGCTGCATGAAGCCTAGTGGAGGCTGTGTGACGCCTAATGGAGGCTGTGTGACGCCTAGTGGAGGCTGTGCGGTGTCTAGCGGAGGTTGATTGGTGCCTAGTGGAGGTTGGTTGGAGCCAAGTGGAGGCTGAGTGGATACTGAGTGGAGCCTTATGGAGGCTTTGTGGAGCCTTATGGAGGCTGATTGGAGCCTAGTGGTCACTGGAGACTGAGTAGAGTCTAATGAACGATGTGTGGAGCCTAGTGGAGGATAAGTGGAGCCTAGTAGAGGCTGGGTGGAGCTCAGTGGAGGCTTAGTGGAGCCTAGTGGAGGCTGAGTGGAGCCTAGTGGTCAGCGGAGGCTGTGTGGAGCCTAGTAGAGGCTGGGTGGAACCTAGTGGAGACTGAATGAAGCCTAGTGGAGGCTGAATGGGAGCCTAGTGGAGGCTGAGTGGAACCTAGTGGCGGCTGTGTGGGCCTAGTGGTTCAGTGGAGGCTGTGTGGAGCCTAGTTGAGGCTGGTTGGAGTCTAGTGGAGGCTGTGTGGGGCCTAGTGGAGGCTGAGTGGAGCCTAATGGAATCTGAAGGGAGCCTAATGGAGGCTGTGTGGGGCCTAGTGGAGGCTGAGTGGAGCCTAATGGAATCTGAAGGGAGCGTAATGGAGGCTAAGTGTAGCCTAGTGGAGGCTGAGTGGAGCCTAATGGAATCTGAAAGGAGCCTAATGGAGGCTGAGTGTAGCCTAGTGGAGGCTACTTGGTGCCTAGTAGAGGCTGGGTGGAACCTAGTGGAGACTGAATGAAGCCTAGTGGAGGCTGAATGGAGCCTAGTTGAGGCTGGTTGGAGTCTAGTGGAGGCTGTGTGGGGCCTAGTGGAGGCTGAGTGGAGCCTAATGGAATCTGAAGGGAGCCTAATGGAGGCTGTGTGGGGCCTAGTGGAGGCTGAGTGGATACTGAGTGGAGCCTTATGGAGGCTTTGTGGAGCCTTATGGAGGCTGATTGGAGCCTAGTGGTCACTGGAGACTGAGTAGAGTCTAATGAACGATGTGTGGAGCCTAGTGGAGGATAAGTGGAGCCTAGTAGAGGCTGGGTGGAGCTCAGTGGAGGCTTAGTGGAGGCTGAGTGGAGCCTAGTGGTCAGCGGAGGCTGTGTGGAGCCTAGTAGAGGCTGGGTGGAACCTAGTGGAGACTGAATGAAGCCTAGTGGAGGCTGAATGGAGCCTAGTGGAGGCTGAGTGGAACCTAGTGGCGGCTGTGTGGGGCCTAGTGGTTCAGTGGAGGCTGTGTGGAGCCTAGTTGAGGCTGGTTGGAGTCTAGTGGAGGCTGTGTGGGGCCTAGTGGAGGCTGAGTGGAGCCTAATGGAATCTGAAGGGAGCCTAATGGAGGCCAAATGTGGGGCCTAGTGGAGGCTGAGTGGAGCCTAATGGAATCTGAAGGGAGCCTAATGGAGGCTAAGTGTAGCCTAGTGGAGGCTGAGTGGAGCCTAATGGAATCTGAAGGGAGCCTAATGGAGGCTGAGAGTGTAGCCTAGTGGGGTGGAGGCTACTTGGTGCCTAGTAGAGGCTGGGTGGAACCTAGTGGAGACTGAATGAAGCCTAGTGGAGGCTGAATGGAGCCTAGTGAAGGCTGAGTGGAACCTAGTGGCGGCTGTGTGGGGACTAGTGGTTCAGTGGAGGCTGAGTGGAGCCTAGTTGAGGCTGGTTGGAGTCTAGTAGAGGCTGTGTGGGGCCTAGTGGAGGCTGAGTGGAGCCTAATGGAATCTGAAGGGAGCCTAATGGAGGCTGAGTGTAGCCTAGTGGAGGCTACTTGGTGCCTAGTAGAGGCTGGGTGGAACCTAGTGGAGACTGAATGAAGCCTAGTGGAGGCTGAATGGAGCCTAGTTGAGGCTGGTTGGAGTCTAGTGGAGGCTGTGGCCTGAGGAGGCTGGTGGAATCTGAAGGGAGCCTAATGGAGGCTGTGTGGGGCCTAGTGGAGGCTGAGTGGATACTGAGTGGAGCCTTATGGAGGCTTTGTGGAGCCTTATGGAGGCTGATTGGAGCCTAGTGGTCACTGGAGACTGAGTAGAGTCTAATGAACGATGTGTGGAGCCTAGTGGAGGATAAGTGGAGCCTAGTAGAGGCTGGGTGGAGCTCAGTGGAGGCTTAGTGGAGCCTAGTTGAGGCTGGGTGGAACCTAGTGGAGACTGAATGAAGCCTAGTGGAGGCTGAATGGAGCCTAGTGGAGGCTGAGTGGAACCTAGTGGCGGCTGTGTGGGGCCTAGTGGTTCAGTGGAGGCTGTGTGGAGCCTAGTTGAGGCTGGTTGGAGTCTAGTGGAGGCTGTGTGGGGCCTAGTGGAGGCTGAGTGGAGCCTAATGGAATCTGAAGGGAGCCTAATGGAGGCTGTGTGGGGCCTAGTGGAGGCTGAGTGGAGCCTAATGGAATCTGAAGGGAGTTTCAATGGAGGCTAAGTGGCCTAGTGGAGGCTGAGTGGAGCCTAATGGAATCTGAAGGGAGCCTAATGGAGGCTGAGTGTAGCCTAGTGGAGGCTACTTGGTGCCTAGTAGAGGCTGGGTGGAACCTAGTGGAGACTGAATGAAGCCTAGTGGAGGCTGAATGGAGCCTAGTGAAGGCTGAGTGGAACCTAGTGGCGGCTGTGTGGGGACTAGTGGTTCAGTGGAGGCTGAGTGGAGCCTAGTTGAGGCTGGTTGGAGTCTAGTAGAGGCTGTGTGGGGCCTAGTGGAGGCTGAGTGGAGCCTAATGGAATCTGAAGGGAGCCTAATGGAGGCTGTGTGGGGTCTAGTGGAGGCTGAGTGGAGCCTAATGGAATCTGAAGGGAGCCTAATGGAGGATAAGTGTAGCCTAGTGGAGGCTGAGTGGAGCCTAATGGAATCTGAAGGGAGCCTAATGGAGGCTGAGTGTAGCCTAGTGGAGGCTACTTGGTGCCTAGTAGAGGCCGAATGGAGCCTAGTGGAGCCTAGCGGAGGCTCAATGGAGCCTAGTGGAGGCCGAGTGGAGCCGAGTGAAGACTGACTGGAGGATAGTTGGTACCTAGTGGAGACTTTGTGGAGCCTAGTGGAGGCTATTTGGTGCCTATGGAGGCTGAATAGTGCCTAGTGGAGCCTACTGAAGGTTAATGGAGACTAGTGGAGGCTGCGTGGAGCTGGAGCCTAGTGGAGGTTAATGGAGCCTAGTGGAGGCTGTGTGGAGCTTAGTGAAGGCTACTTGGTGCCTAGTGGATGCTGGATGGAGTCTAGTGGAGCCTAGAGGAGGCTGAGTGGAGCCTAGTGGAGGCTGTGGTCATGTGGAGCCTAGTGGAGGCTTCTTGGTGCCTAGTGGAGGTTTAACGTAGACTAGTGGAGGCTGAGTAATTCCTAGTGGATGCTGAGTGGAGCCTAGTGGAGCATAGTGGAGGCTGAATGGAGTCTAGTGGAGGCCGAGTGGAGCCTAGAGGAGGCTACTTGTGCCTAGTGGAGGCTGGGTGGAGACTAGTGGAGGCTGTGTGGAGCCTAGTGGAGGCTGTGTGGTGCCTAGTGGAGGTTGTGTGGAGCCTAGTGAATGCTGAATTGAGCCTAGTGGATGCTGAGTGGAGGTTGTGTGGAGCCTAGGGGAGGCTGAGTGGGTCCTAATGGGCTGAGTGGAGGATAGTTGGGGCTGTCTGAAAGTTTGAATCCATGAATTGTTTTTAGTGCACATTTTACAAGTTTTATGGAGGCTAATTGATTTAGGCTCCACTCAGCCTCCAAATTGCTTCCACTAGCCTCCATAAATTAAAGCTTTAGCCTCCACGAAAATGTTATATTTTATTTTCCGTTGAGGCTAATGGAGGCTAATTCTTCAGACTTCAGTGGAGGCTAGTGGAGGTGAAACCAAAATCTTAGCCTCCATTGAGGCTGAGTGGAGGCTAATTAGCCATCACAGTGGAGGCTATTTTTCGAAAATTAGCCTATTGCAACCATTAGCCTCCATGAAGGCTCATTCTTGAATTAGCCTCCACTCAGCTGCCATGTATGCTAATGGAGGCTAATGTTGGTCATATTCCTGTGGTACCATTTTGCCGAAGACACGTTATCTTATGAACTAGTAGTAGATAGTAGATACATGGATCCATGCCTGGAAATTATAAAGATCTTTCTTCTTGAACCAAAAAGGTTTCGAAATTTTCTAACCCTTGTCCTGACGATACCTTTTTGTAAACAATGGGGTGCTTGCAGAGGAAGGTCCAGGCGTGGACACCAGTAAAGCCTCGAAGGGGAAGGTATGAATGAAAATTAAGCATTGGAAATCGATTCAGCTTCCTCAAAAACCATTATGCAAACGTCCTGCATGCACAGTGGACAGGAAATCAGAAATAACAAAATTTTGGGGGTATTTTTGGCAAACTTTGGCAAATTTTGGCAAACTTTAGAATTATGGCAACTTTGGCAAAACACTTTTTTGGCAAACTCCAAAAGTGGAAGCGTTTGCCAAAGTTTTCAAAGTTTGCCTTTACCCCCCCCTTTTAGTATAGTGTCCTGGCAAGGTTACGTTCGAGGGGAGGATATCTCGAGATTTTGGTATACGCATTCACTCGAGAGGGGTCGACTCCTACGTAAAATTTGACGAGGAATCGTTTAAGATAGGTTTCAAAGCTCTCAGATGCTTCCTTCACCATTTTCTAACTTATACCCCTGGCCAGTTTTCTTTTTACCGCGGGGGGTTACCGCCCTGGCCAGGGCGGGAATCATCCTGTTTATTGTTAATGACTCCCTTAGCACAGGCACTTTTCCAAATGTCCTTAAAGAAGCACTTGTTAGACCAACTCTGAAGGACTTGCATGGTGATTTGGATGACTTGAAAATTATAGACCATCAGTAATCTCTCTCATTCATATCAAAAAATCATTGAGAAATGTGTTCAGAAGCAGCTTTGTGCTCACCTCAATCAAAATAATCTACATGCTGAATAGCAAAGTGGATATAGAACATTTCATAGTTGTGAGACAGCAACATTATCACTATATAATGATCTGTTATGCCTCTCTGATGCAAAAACAAAAGTTATTCTACTACTTTTAGATTTGAGCTCAGCTTTTGATACAGTATGCCATGAAACATTATTGAAAAGCTCAACAATCAATTTGGCATATCTGGAACAGCATTGAAGTGGATGAAGACTACCTTAACAACCGTTCATTTACTGTTCAAATAAACAAGGATAAATCAAGCAGATGCTTTCTGATTGGTGTCCCACAAGGATCGATCTTAGGTCCTATTCTTTTCATTCTATATACAAAAGAACTCGAAGTAGTGGCCAAACAACATGGATTCAATGTTCATTTCTATGCTGATGACACCCAAATATACATAGAATTCAGCCCAATATCTGAAAATTTCTGTGACATTGAAACAAGAATCACAAACTGCTTTAATGATATTCAGAATTGGATGTACAACAATAAGCTGAAAATAAACCCATCAAAAACAGAATGCCTGGTTGTGAGTTCAAGAAATAACTTTGCCTCTGAGTCTGATGTTATCACTGAAGTAAGACTTAGTCAATCACAAACAATTGCGTGTACTGATGTTGTTAAGAGCTTGGGAGTGTATCTAGATGAACATCTAACCCTCAGTCATCAGATAGACAAGGTTGTCCAGTCATGCTATATCACTCTTAGAAACCTCTGGGTTATTGCATCAAAACTCAGTTTTGACCTGAAGAAACAGCTTATTCACTGTCTATTGTTATCAAAACTAGACTATTGTAATGGCTTGTATTGCCATCTTCCTGATTACCAACTCCAACGCCTTCAGAAGGTACAAAACTCTTGTATCAGATTCCTTTTTGGAAAACAAATCAAGAAATTTGACCGGGTCACACCATTTTTGAAGAAAGCTCATTTTCTTCCGGTCAAACAAAGAATTGATTTTAAGATTGCCTTGATGGTTTATAAAAGCTTGAATAACATCGCACCTGAATACCTTAAAGGCTACTTTGTGCTAAAGGTCAACTCAGTCACTCTCTACGACATGATAAAGACTTCTTCCTTTTAGATCACCCTCCTCTTCCTCGCCTGAAACAGACACTTCGATCTTTCTCTCATGCTGCCCCATCAATTTGGAACTCAATCCCATATTATATCAGATGTTCAAATGAAATTTCTTTATTCAAGAAGAACTTGAAAACTCGCCTATTTTCTATTGCATTTTGTAACTGATTGTCCTGGATGTAATGTTTGACTTTGATAATTTATGACATGTTTGTAAGAGACGCTTTAGATAGTGGAGTTAGGTTTTAAGATACTCTCTTTAAACTTTGAATTCTAGAGAACTATAAAGCGTATTATAAGTATTTAACATTTATTTATTTATTTATTTAATTAACTGATAAATTAACTGATAAATTAACTGATAAATTAACTGATAAATTAACTGATTAATTAACTGATTAATTAACTGATTAATTAACTGATTAATTAACTGATTAATTAACTGATTAATTAACTGATTAATTAACTGATTAATTAACTGATTAATTAACTGATTAATTAACTGATTAATTAACTGATTAATTAACTGATTAATTAACTGATTAATTAACTGATTAATTAACTGATTAATTAACTGATTAATTAACTGATTAATTAACTGATTAATTAACTGATTAATTAACTGATTAATTAACTGATTAATTAACTGATTAATTAACTGATTAATTAACTGATTAATTAACTGATTAATTAACTGATTAATTAACTGATTAATTAACTGATTAATTAACTGATTAATTAACTGATTAATTAACTGATTAATTAACTGATTAATTAACTGATTAATTAACTGATTAATTGACTGATTAATTAACTGATTAATTAACTGATTAATTAACTGATTAATTAACTGATTAATTAACTGATTAATTAACTGATTAATTAACTGATTAATTAACTGATTAATTAACTGATTCTCTGATTGAATGATCAGTTACACTGTTTCAGTTAACTGGTGGAATTACAGTTAAATGGTGTTAGGAAAACGTTCACAGAACATTAAGCTCCATTTCTCAGGCCGTCCAAATGAAATAATAGATCTGATCAGCTTTTTCACAAGTATTTTTGCTAACGAGAATGCAATATCTCAAATCACACAAAACTTCTTTCATAGTTTCATCTAACTCACAGAATGCATCAGAGTGCTCTCCGAGTTGGCGACTAGGACGAACACATCTGCGTCTTGGCAATGCGTGTCAATCCAGCCGTCTACATCGGGTGACATGTCAATACCCGGACTGTAAGACAGTTAGTGGATTAATAAGATGTTCTGTCTACTTTGTTATGTGTTTTAAGGGTGTGAGGGAAGGTGAGAGAGATTTGATAAACGGATAAGGGGGTGTAGGAATGAGGGGGTGCAAGAAGAAGGAGGGAAGAGAGTTTGAGAGTGTGAGGGGACATGTCAATATCTGGATTCTGGACAATCAGATAGTCGTTGGAATTTGGATAATGGATTAAATTGATAAGAAATTGATGTTCTGTAAATAAACAACAGTTTAAAAAGTATGAACAGAGCAGGTACAACGAACCCACCTATCCACTAGGACCACCTCATCTCTGATAAGCGCACACTTCGTCTTGGGCCAGTAGAGCCTCACAATAGCGTTGGGGTCCAAGCACTCCTTGCTCAAAGAGTGAGACAGCCTTTTTATCGTCTGAGCGTTAGTTGTGAATTGTGATAATATTCGCAAGAAAATAGTCAACTTCACATATTCCAAGTAAAATCGAAAGTCTACCAAAGTTACGTATGTACCTAAACTCTGAAGTCTAAATCTTACACAATCCATCAATGTCCCACCCCCACTTTCTACCACTCTACCACTAACTGTCCCACCCCCACTTCCTACCACTCCATCACTAATTGTCCCCGCCCCACTTCCTACCACTCCATCACTAATCGTCCCCCACTTCCTACCACTCCATCAGTAATTTTCCCCCCACTTCCTACCACCCCACCACTAGTTGTCCCCCCACTTCCTACCACTCCACCACTAATTGTCCCCCCACTTCCTACCACTCCATCACTAATTGTCCCACCTCAAGTTCCTACCACTCCATCACTAATTGTCCCCCCACTTTCTACCACTCTATCACTAATTGTCCCCCACAACTTACCACTCCACTACTAATAAGTAATTGTCCCAACCTGAGCGTTCTTCTTGTCCGGAGAGTCAGGTCTGAGGAGGTACGGCTCCTGCACGTCCACTCCAGTAATGGAGAGGAAGCAGTTGGTGGTGTGTCCGATGCCAGACGGCAGGATCTGGTCTCTCAACATGGAGTTGATTACTGTGCTCTTACCGTTGCTGGTACGACCAAAAAACGCAACCTGGAGGGTGATAAGATGGAGTGAAGATTGAAGTGGAGCTTCGGAAAGAAAAGGACAATTGATATTTCGAAAATCGAAAGTTTTAAATGCTACTACTGCTGTGTACTCTAGTACAATTGTTAACTATTATTTCCGTTATTTCGTCATGCTCAGTTATCATAATAAGTCAGTAGTTGGCTTGTGTATGTAACACAATAGGCGTATTGCGTGTATAAGATGTCATGCACACAAAGTAAAGAATTTAGTAAGAAGCACTTGCATTTTAACACCAAATGGATTTTAGATTCCAATTGATTAAAATGTACTTAAGATGACTTTGATTCAAATATCAAAGCATGTAATCATGTAATTATTGAATACCTTATTACATGAAATTAAGGTTGTCGAGTAACTAAGGTTAAATATTATTTACGGGCACTTAATTAAGGTGAAATTAATGGCCATAACCTTAATTTTGTGTAACCTTACATTTGTGCTCTTATGATTAAGTGTTCGATGAAAATTTTTGTTGGTTAAATTTTGGTTCGACTTTTCGTAATTGCCACAATTTGACGAAAATTTGTCAAGTAAGCTTTCCTGGAGTTATAGCTGTGGTATTCTGAAACTGCAAAACCCTTCCATTCATTAATTAACAATTTCAACTATAATTCGTTTTCCGTGCACAGTAACAGAGGGGTTAACCTACAACTGGGATAGTTTAAGTGTACACAATCAAATCATCCAGGTAGTTTTTTCCAGTATGACGTCACATTGTTTTTAAAATTAAGGTTACTTAAAAGGTAGGTGTATTTAAAATAAGGTAGGTAAAAATTTACGAGCACTTAATTAAGGTTAAATTCGACTCGATCACCTTAATTAAGTGATTTCTTAATTTCATGTAATAAGGAAACTCAACCTCCTGTGGACTGATATCCACTCCTTTAAACCTACTGTATAGTGGCGCACACATTAATCTTCACTGTAACATAAAGGAGGAGCAAGGTGAAAATAAATATTCGTGAGTAGTTTCCATAAACAGATATTTGTGGCAAAAGAGTCACATTTGATTACACAGAAAAAAACTTTTCTCAGTTTCTCTGCCCTCAGAAGCTCCACGAGACTCTAATCTCCCTACCTTCATGTGATCCCTGTCAATGATCTCCACAATGCTTACAATCTGTCTCAACATGTTCTGAGTGTCGTTGTGTTCTCCCTTCAGGTCCTCACTGGTCTTGATGTAGGACTGACCTGAGCAATGATTTTTATGTCAGAACTGCCAGGTTTCATAGTTTCATGCACAGATTACCTACCTAACCCAATTGGAACTTTGGAAGTAATCCAGCGGAGTGAAATGTCAAATAGAACATTATATGTAAGCGGGAACAGGTGGGGGGAGGTGTCTGAGGTCGATTCTTGGGTTTTTGTTGTTCCTCATATAAGAGAACACCAGCTACCATTAGGTTTTTCAATTCAAGTTTCAATTTCTATAGCATATTGAAATAATATATAGAACAACCTATATCAACTACACTAACTTTATATCAATGAAGTTAAAATATTATTAACAATTTGATGAAAAAGGATTTACTGTGAAATTACAAACTGACCAATGAAACTATCTAGTTCCTCAAGGAAAACTTTGAATTTCTCAAAGATCTCATTGATTTGCCGCTTAGCAAAACCAAACCTGAAGATGTTGAATCATGAATATATTAGTACATAAAAACCACTCCTCTGAGGACGAAATTTGCGGTTATAATGCCAGCACACAGGGAATATTTACTTTAGAAAGTAGCTCATTACAATCTTAATCACATTACCAATCAAATGATGGAGAACTCCTTCCAATTGACTTCACTTTATATTTGAAATCACTTATAATGAGCTCAATAGGAATAAAATAACCAGTACTACAAGAAGGAAAACAATAGCTTGTCATCATAATGAGATACTCAGTATTAGAACTTTACCTTTGAAGAGGGGGAATACTTGACAAGTCAGGCATGGCCTTGAGGACTTCATAATCAGTCTGAGAGAGTGTGCGACGTAACCCAGGAGAACCAGCAACAGTCTGGGTCATGTCATTAGAATCACTCACTCAAAATATATAATGGTTGGTGGTGTGTCACAGGTCACTGAAAGAACAATGATGATTGTCATTATCATCCCTAAAAAATTTCAAAATTATATGTTCTTTCTGAGCAGACTCAAGAAGCAGTTCTATGACAGAGAACAAATTTTTTTACATTGTAATGTTCAGCATCATATTCATGATTTCAAATTTGATAGTGCTACTATTATTATTTACCAATGATTAATAATATCATTCCCCAAATACTGGTAAATGGATGTTATGCAAGAAATCAAATTGTATTGTAATTAGGTTAATTCAAGGGTGTAGATTGAGTTTTGGATCATCAAGCACACCCAAAACTATTCTTTTCAAGTGTCATGCACTTAGTACTTACCCCAATGCAGTTTCTAATATTTCTATGACTTACACTATAATTATTGTATATTTTTAGCTAGTTTAGAAGTAAAACAAATGGAATTGATATATTCCAAGATCTATCACAGAAAATCTCAAATAATTATTTACAAAAGATATAAACTGCTCAACACTGTGTTTCTTCACTTCTCTGTAAGAGCCTTCCTTCTCTTGAAGTCCCAGTTATAGACTCTAGCCATATTCACTTCCATTGTAGTAATTTGATTGGAAAGATAGCCAAGATCATCTTCTAGCTGATCTGCATTAACAGTTGCAGTATTGAGATTTTTTGTCAATAGCACTACAGCTTCTTCAATGCTATATTCAAGCATAACATTGGCTCCTAGCCAAAGAAAAACATTTTCAGTGGGAGGAACTGTTGCAAGAGCATGGACTTGATCAGACAACATAAAGTGTGTTTGAAATTCCTCTTTCTTTTGTAACATGTGTTTTACTATCTCAAGTGTTTTCTCTATATCTGGAACTTGGGCTCGCAAACGCTTTTTCCTCTGCACTAGATTCAGCTCCATGTATTTGTATTTTTGAAGTTGTTCATCAAAGTCTTTGAGAACAGCAGTGGCACTTCTTTCAGGGGTGGTTGCATTCATGTACCCATCAACATCTTCAAGAAAAACTGCCTTAGGAATACCTCTGTGCTCCTTCTCTACTTTCTCAGAGCCCATCTAGAAAAAAAGAAAATTTGAGTATTTTATATCAATCCAAACAGTTTTAAAGTTTCACAGAACATTTTCAGGAACCATGTTGGCCAACAGTTGGGCTTATACAGGGAAAGTAAAAAGTCTGGATCCCCTCTGCAGCCAAAATGGTATACTTTTTCTACTGAATATGGATGGTACTTGTGATTGGCAGGGGAGTAGCCAGGGGGAAAGCAACACAGGCAATTGCCTCTCCCATTTTGGACAGAGATTGTGGACATTTTGAAAAGATTACAGCTTGAAGCCAAGCAAAATAGGACATTCAATACGTTTAGAATGTAACTCATTGACCCCTTTCCAAAAACCTGGCTACGCCCCTGGTGTTGGGGGGTACTAAATTGGGCTTAGTACACCTCAATCAACTATATCTATCTACATATATCTATCTACATATGTCTATCTATCTATATGTCAATTTACTGCAAAAACAATTTAACCATCTTCTGGGTATTGTGCAAGAGGATATCACAATGTCATCACAACCTAGTTTCATACTTTTTTTCATAAATCACTGAAGAGATTCAACTATTATGATATGTAGATCGAGAAGGATATTGATTGATTCCATAGTCCAGAATGATTACAATACATGTTATTGTAAGGCACATGCCTCATTTGGCATAGATTGAATGAACTGATCAAATGAAAAACACACAATCGCTCCTGCTTGCTTTTTTTGTGCAGACATCTTTGTGAAAGCTTGTTGTGCATGTTTTTCATTTGATCAGTCCATTTGATCAACACCGAACAATGAAACCACCTAACAAATACAACTACTGTAAACTTGATTATGAGGAGGGGTTAAAATTGGCCGAAAATTGATTACATAATATGTGAATGATCCCTAAAAGAGTCAAGAAAAGATATTCTAATAATGTATTTCAGATGACTGTATTTGTTCTACAAAGAAAATGTATTTCAGTGACAATTTAATAATAAAAAACAATGTATTACAATCACAAAAGATAATGAATTATAATCATAGGATATGTCGTAGCAATGATAAGACACCTCACTGAGCCAACGCGAATTGCGAAATCAATTGAAAGGATAATAATGGTCAGTTACGAATGAAAATATGGCATGACCAAAAAAATATCAATGGATCATATTGATAACAATTGTCTATCAATGATAGACCCTTTCAAGCGACGCGCCGCGCACCGCTCGGCGAACTGCACCAGCGGGTTTGGTATCGCCACACCAAACAACTATTTTGAAGAAGAACAACGGCGCCGCGCGCGCAAAATAGGGCGAACAATGAAGGGTATGTGTCCCATATAACGCTGGCTGAGTGACGTCACAGACCTAAAGGTCAATTTTTTCTGTATCCTAAACCTAACCATGACCCTAACCAAAACCCTAACCTTAATCCTAACTCTAAACCTAACAAATCGTGACCCTAATCGTGACCCTAACCCAAATCCTTAAAGCGCGCTAGGTGCGCTTAACTATATTTTTCTGACTGACGTCATTATCATAGAAAATGAAGAGCCAGGAGTTATATGGGACACTAGCCCAATGAAGTTGTCCTACGCGCACGGAGTGCGCGTCGCCCTTGGTTAGAAGATTGCCATATGTCATGTGTCCCTGTTTGTCTGCGCGCGCACTTTTTTTTTCGAAAAGTCACAAACATTTTGCGTGTTCTCTGAACACGCGCGCCTGCGCGCGCAATTAAATAGGTCCTACAACATAGGAAAGTTAGAGGAAGCGAAAAAGGCCCGAAACTGGGGCTTTGAAAAGCTGAACCGCATCATTTTGGTTTGTGCTACGTTGTTGGATCGGACCTAGGCTTATTTTAATAGTAAAAATTTAATACATCCAAAACTAATTAGTTTTGGATTTGCCCTAACCAGGACCCTGGTTACGCGCACGCCTTGTCTGACGTCGTCTGACAACGCACGCCCCTGGTTAGGGGAAGTTAGGGAAGTTTTGGATATATGATCAAGGGCTTCTAAGAATATTGTATAAAAATAGTAAAACCAGTTGCCACACAGGAAAAAAAAACATAATTTCACCTTGCCAATAAAATCAAAACTGATAAATTTTGTGTAATCAGTTTTGTGTGGATTTCTATCAATTGATGAGTAATTTGTTAATTCTCTTTTGACTCAATGGTACAAATGTAAACGATGTGGTTCTTTAATGACAATCAATTTCGTCGTTCTACGACATCTTCAGGTCTGTAAATACAATAAATTAACATAGCTGCCAATTTGCCCTTCTTTCGCAGGGTGCCCTGCTTTGCCCTTCTTTTTGCCCTGCTTTGCAAACCGAGCCCTGCTTTAGCAGGGCAAATCAGTCCGAAAGGTACCTATATTTTCCTTTATCATAGGAATGAGATTTTAAAATCGGTGAGTTGGAAAAATAAATACACTCTAATTGATTAGTATACCTGTAGCCTGAATCAATGATTCATCAATCATCATTTGGATTACAAGCTGCATCTTCATCGATGGGTTTATCGAATTTCTGCAAAGTTGTGTATTTTGTGGAACACAGAAATGCTGAAGATGGTATCGGCACTATTTCAATTTTTAAAAGTACTTATATTGGTATGGACGTTAGTGCAGTTTAAAAAAGTATACTTAGCAGGATGAGCATAAGAGTAAAAAATACCCAATACCCAAAGTTACCTGGTTATTCGAAAAAGTACCCATAATTGCTCAGTGTAACTGGTGGTTCAAAAAGGTACTCATAATTGTTTAGTGTAACTGGTGGGTCAGAAAAGTACCCATAATTGATGCTGTAACTGTTGCTTGAGGAAGGTACCCATAATTGGTTAGTGTAACTGGTGGTTTAGAAAGGTACCCATAATTGGTTGGTGTAATTGGAGACGTAACTGGTGGCTCAGAAAGGTGCCCATAATTGGTTGGTGTAACTGGTTTTTCGAAAAGGTGGTTAAGCTCACTGGTGGTGCCAAACAGTACCCACAATTGGTTAGTGTAACTGGTGGATCAAAAAGGTACCCATAATTGGTTGGTGTAACTGGTGGTTTAGAAAGGTACCCATAATTGTTTAGTGTAACTGGTGGTTCAGAAAGGTACTCAAAATTGGTTATTGTAACTGGTATTTCAGAAAGGTACCCATGATTGGTTGGTGTAACTGGTGGTTCAGAAAGGTACCCATAATTGGTTAGTGTAACTGGTGGTTCAGAAAGGTACCCATAATTGTTTAGTGTAACTGGTGGTTCAGAAAAGTACCCATAATTGCTTGGTGTAACTGGTTTTTCGAAAAGGTACCCATAATTGGTTCGGCGTGACTGGTGGTTCAGAACAGTACCCACAATTGGTTAGTGTAACTGGTGGATCAAAAAGGTACCCATAATTGGTTGGTAGAAAGGTACCCATAATTGTTTAGTGTAACTGGTGGTTCAGCCCAAAATTGGTTATTGTAACTGGTATTTCAGAAAGGTACCCATGATTGGTTGGTGTAACTGGTGGTTCAGAAAGGTACCCATAATTGAGTTAGTGTAACTGGTGGTTCAGAAAGGTACCATAATTGTTTAGTGTAACTGGTGGTTCAGAAAAGTACCCATAATTGCTTGTAGTTCGAAAGGTACCCATAATTGGTTTTTGGAAGGTGGTTCACCCATAATTGTTTGGTGTTACAATTGGTTCAGAAAGGTACCCATAATTGGTTGTTGTAATTGGTATTTTAGAAAAGTACCCATGATTGGTTGGTGTAACTGGTGGTTCAGAAAGGTACCCATAATTGGTTATTGTAACTGGTATTTTAGAAAGGTACCCATGATTGGTTGGTGTAACTGGTGGTTCGGAAAGGTATAATTGGTTATTGTGGTATTTTAGAAAGGTACCCATGATTGGTTGGTGTAACTGGTGGTTCAGAAAGGTACCCGCAATTGGTTATTGTAACTGGTAGTTTTAGAAAGGTACCCATGATTGGTTGGTGTAACTGGTGGTTCAGAAAGGTATCCATAACTGGTAACTGATTCAGTACGAAAGGTACCCATGATTGGTTGGTGTAACTGGTGGTTCAGCGGTACCCAAAGCTTAGTAACCATAATTCAGAAAGGTACCCATAATTGTTTAGTGGTTCGGAAAGGTTCCTATAATTGTTTAGTGTAACTGTGGTTCAGAAAGTACCCATAATTGGTTGGTGTAACTGGTGGTTGTTCGAAAGGTACCCATAATTGGTTGCAGTGTAATAGATGGTTCAGAAAGGTACCCATAATTGGTTAGTGTAACTGGTTCAGAAAGGTACCCATAATTGGTTAGTGTAACTGGTGGTTCAGAAAGGTACCCATAATTGTTTAGTGTAATTGGTCAGAAAAGTACCTGGTTGATGCTGTAACTGTTGCCAGGAAGGTACCCATAATTGGTTAGTGTAACTGGTGTTTAGAAAGGTACCCATAATTGGTTGGTGTAATTGGAGATTAGTTTCAGAAAGGTACCTACAATTGGTTGGTGTAACTGGTTTTTCAAAAAAGGTACCAATGATTGGTTGGCGTAACTGGTGGTTCAGAACAGTACCCACAATTGGTTAGTGTAACTGGTGGTTCAAAAAGGTACCCATAATTGGTTGGTGTAACTGGTGGTTCAGAAAGGTACCCATAATTGGTTGTTGTAATTGGTATTTTAGAAAAGTACCCATGATTGGTTGGTGTAACTGGTGGTTCAGAAAGGTACCCATAATTGGTTATTGTAACTGGTATTTTAGAAAGGTACCCATGATTGGTTGGTGTAACTGGTGGTTCAGAAAGGTACCCATAATTGGTTATTGTAACTGGTATTTTTAAAGAAAAATATTGTTTTAACGGTGGTTTAGAAAAACCCCCAAAATTGGTTGGAAAAAGGACCCCTATTGGTTGGGAAAAATGGGGTTCAGAAAAATTCCAAAATTGGGTTTTTGAATGGTTTTTAGAAATTTAAATTGGTTGGTGAACTGGGGGGTTTAAAAAGGGACCCAAATTTTTAGTAACTGGGGTTCAAAATTAAGTTTTAAAAAAGGGGTTTAGAAAAGACCCCAAAAATTGGTTGGTTAAAAATGGTTTTAAAGGTCCAAATTGTTAAAGGAACTGGTGGTTTGAAAAAACCCCCAAATTGGTTGGTTAAGGTTCCCAAAAATTTTAAATATTTTGGGTCAGGGTTTTGGGACCATAATTTTTGTGTAACTGGTGGTTCAAAAGTACCCATAATTTTTGTAACTGGGGGTTCAAAAAGGTACCCATAATTGGGTTTAGTTAACTGTGGGTTAAAAGGTCCCATAATTGGGGATTAACTGGGGGTTCAGAAAGGTACCCTAATTGGGATTGGCTGGTGGTTTGGAAAAGACCATAATTAGTTGGTGTAATTGGTTGGGGAAAGGTTCCCATTATTGTTGGGAAAAAGTTAGGGAAAGTACCAAAAAGGTTAAAAAAAGGGTAGAAAGGTACCAAATTTTTAGGGGGGAGTTGGGGGTTTCCAAAAAGGGTCCCCATAATTTGGTTTGACGGGGAAAAAACCTAAAGCTTAGGTACGGGGTTCACGGGTGATTTTCCCCAAAAGCCTTTTTCTGCAAAAAGGTACCATTGCCCTTTTTTTTCCCCTTTTTTTTTCGTCAAAACTTTATTTTTTAAAATTTTGGAATATTAAATTAATATGAATAAAATCAAAACCTAAACCAAAAACCATATTAATCCTAACCCTAAGAATTTGAAAACCAAAATACGGGTTCTAGGGCATCTAGTTTCAATACAACTCTTCATTAATTAAAATTTCATGAATAAATACGACAACTAAAATTGCCGTACAAAACTAAAAAACCAAAATTGACGAAAACGATAAAAACGTATCAAAACAACGATCAATTTAAAGGGATAACACGAAAACGACATTTTTTAAAATGAAAAAACCCAACTTGATTTTTAAATGAATATTTTTACTTAAAAAGTTTTTGACATTTGGGGGGATAAGATAGCCCTAAAACCCCCGATTTTAAGGTATCCTTAGTTTTAAGAGTTTAGAGTTTAGATTTTATTTTATTAAATTTATTGTATTTAAGACTGAAGATGCGAACGACGAAATTGATTGTCATTAAAGCCACATCGTTTACATTTGTACCATTGAGTCAAAAGAGAATTAAATAAATTATCAATTGTAATCATGCACTTTTTCAACAAATCGGGGAAACGATTTCTATAAATTAAAAAATTTCCATTTCATGAACCCCCTTTGTAGAAAAATAAATCATTTTCATCGAAATATTTAAATGAAAAAATAATATTTCACCATAGGGAAATATTAATAACACACCAAAATCAATATGTGCAAAGAAAGTCACCTCCATTCTTTTCACCTCCATAATTATGGTCTGGAAACTGATTAAGTGTTTATTACTCTGGCTCCCCCTTTTTTTTCTTTTTTTAATCTTAGAGGCTTTTCAGTTGTTCCCCCAATGTCCTGACTTCGATGAAACATTGCTGAACTTTTTGAACCTGCAATTTTTTTGAACAAGAAAAGTTCACAGGGAAAATGATAAAACAAATACCTCTTTTTTGTTCCCCGTCTTTCAGAACACTTATAAAGCAAAATCGGATCACAGAAGTAAATTGAGGTGTCGCCATGTTGAGATCATTGTCTGAATTTTAAAAACCACAATTTTTTGATACTGATTTAACAGTGTTTACCTGAAAGGGCCCACAATTGAAAAATTTGAAAAACCCCATTTTGAGGTGGCGACACCTGCCAATTAAGAACTGATGTCTACAAAAGGGGGGGCCCCCCCCCCAAAGTTTTTTGGATGGTTGGAACCCCCTGCTTTTTCCCTTTTTTCCTAATTAGTAATTAGCCAACTCATTAACTAACCTCATTAGTAATTAGCCACCTAATCAACTTTAACCTAATTAGTAATTAGCCAACTCATTAACTAACCTCATTAGTAATTAGCTACCTAATTAACTAACCTCCTTCGCACTAATGAAGAAGATCCTCTCGTTGGCCTCCTTCCTGGTCATTAAACCCAACTCATCCACAATGAACTCTATCGTACGCTCCTGATGCTGGGACCGAACCTGAGGAGGATTTGGTAAAAACTTGGCAGTGTTTTGAAAGTGTGTGACATTTTGAAGTAAATATCATGGATATCAGAACTCGGCAGTTTTAGCATTATTTTGGGTATTTCGTGCAAATTGTGCAATTAATTAGAATTCATAACTCGCCTCCTCCTTAAGTTAAGTTATAAACTACTCGCCTCCTCCTTATGTAAAGTAATAAAATACTCGCCTCCTCCTTATGTAAAGTAATAAACTACTCGCCTCCTCCTTATGTAGGACATCCTCGCCAGCACTACAGTCCCATCTATTGTTCAGAATGAAGATGTTGGGCTGAGAAAGCTTAGCGTTCACTCTCCGGAAGAAATTCTTCTCCTGGGGAACACAATTAACTGATTAATTAACTGATTAATTAACTGATTAATTAACTGATTAATTAACTGATTAATTAACTGATTAATTGACTGATTAATTGACTGATTAATTAACTTATTCTTTGATTAATTGATCAGTTACACTGTTACAGTTACCTGGTGTAATTACAGTTAACTGATGTAAGGACAACGTTCACAATATTTTTGATAGCTAGAATGTAATATCTCAAATCACACAACACTTCTTCCAACTCTCAGAATGCATCAGAGTGCTCTCCGAGTTGGCGACTAGGACGAACACATCTGCGTCTTGGCAATGCGTGTCAATCCAACCGTCTACATCTGGTGACATGTCAATACCCGGACTGTAGGACAGTTAGTGGATTAATGAGATGTTCTGTCTACTTTTAGGGTGTGAAGGAAGGCGAGAGAGTTAATTAACGGATAAGGGGGTGCGAGAATTACGGGGTGCAAGAAAGAGGGGAGGGAGTTTGAGAGAGTGAGAAGACATGTCGATATCTGGGCTATCAGAGAGTTGTTGTAATTTGGATTAAATTAATAAGAAATTGATGTTCTGTCTATACTACTTTGATATACCAGTTATAGGATATCACTAGCAAACCCACCTATCCACTAGGACCACCTCATCTCTGATAAGCGCACACTTCGTCTTGGGCCAGTAGAGCCTCACAATAGCGTTGGGGTCCAAGCACTCCTTGCTCAAAGAGTGAGACAGCCTTTTTATCGTCTGAGCGTTCTTCTTGAGTTGAGATAATATTCGCAAGAAAATAATCAGCTTCACTTATTTCGAGTGAAATCAGAAATCTACCCGAGGCCGAAATACGTCACTAATTTTCCCTTCCACCCCACTTCCTACCACTCCATCACTAATTGTACCCCCACTCCCTACCACTCTACCACTAATTGTCCCACCACTTCCTACCACTCTACCACTAATTGTCCCCCCACTTCCTACCACTCCACCACTAATTGTCCCACCACTTCCTACCACTCTACCACTAATTGTCCCCCACTTCCTACCACTCCACCACTAATTGTCCCCCACTTCCTACCACTCCATCACTAATTGTACCCCCCACTCCCTACCACTCTACCACTAATTGTCCCACCACTTCCTACCACTCTACCACTAATTGTCCCCCCACTTCCTACCACTCCACCACTAATTGTCCCACCACTTCCTACCACTCTACCACTAATTGTCCCACCACTTCCTATCACTCCACCACTAATTGTTCCCCCCACTTCCTACCTCTCCGTCACTAATTGTCCCCCCACTTCCTACCACTCCATCACTAATTGTCCCCCCACTTCCTACCACTCTACCACTAATTGTCCCACCTGAGCGTTCTTCTTGTCCGGAGAGTCAGGTCTGAGGAGGTACGGCTCCTGCACGTCCACCCCAGTTATGGAGAGAAAGCAGTTGGTAGTGTGTCCGATGCCAGAGGGCAGGATCTGGTCTCTCAACATGGAGTTGATTACGGTGCTCTTACCGTTGCTGGTACGACCGAAAAATGCAACCTGGAGGGTGATAAGGTGGAGTGAAGATGAAATGAAGTTTGGGAAAGAAAAGGACAATTGATATTTCGAAATTTTTTAATACTTCTACAGCTGTGTACTCTGGTGCAATTGTTAACTATTATTTCCGTTATTTCGTCATGCTCAGATATCAGTAATGCAGAAGTCAGTAGTTGCCTTGTGTATGTAACACAATAGTCGTATTGCGTGTATAAGATGGCATGCACACAGAGTAAAGAATTTAGTGAGAAGCACTTGCATTTTAACACCAAATGGATTTTAGATTCTAATTGATTAAAATGTACTTAAGATGACTTTGATTCAAATATCAAAGCATGTAATCATGTAATTATTGAATAACTCAACCTCCTGTGGGCTGATATCCACTCCTTTAAACCTACTGTATAGTGGCGCACACATTAATCTTCACTGTAACATAAAGGAGGAGCAAGGTGAAAATAAATATTCGTGAGTAGTTTCCATAAACAGAATATATTTGTGGCAAAAGAGTCACATTTGATTGCACAGAAACTTTTTTCAGTTTCTCTGCCCTCAGAAGCTCCACGAGACTCTAATCTCCCTACCTTCATGTGATCCCTGTCAATGATCTCCACAATGCTGACGATCTGTCTCAACATGTTCTGAGTGTCGTTGTGTTCTCCCTTCAGGTCCTCACTGGTCTTGATGTAGGACTGACCTGAGTAATGATTGTTATGTCAGAACTGCAGGTTTCATAGTTTCCTGCACAGATTCCCTACCCAATTGGAACTTTGGAAGTAATCCAGCGGAGTGAAATGTCAAATAGAATGTATTATATTTAAGGGGAACAGGTGGGGGGAGGTATCTGAGGTCGATTCTTGGGTTTTTGTTGTTCCCCATATAAGAGAACACCAGCTACCATTAGGTTTTTCAATTCAATTTTCAATTTCTATAGCATATTGAAATAATATATATAGAACCACCTATATCAACTACACTAACTTTATATTAATGAAGTGAAAATATTATTAACAATTTGATGAGAAAGGATTTACTGTGAAATTATATACATTAAAGTGTTGTGAAACCTGGCAATTGACAGTGACAAAGTATGTAAATTATACACTTACCAATGAAACTATCTAGTTCCTCAAGGAAAACTTTGAATTTCTCAAAGATCTCATTGATTTGCCGCTTAGCAAAACCAAACCTGAAATCATGAATATATTATAGTAGGCGCAGAAAGTTAGTAGCAGCGTATTTACTTCCTACTTCCGGAATTGATAGAAATTCGCGCGTTCCATCACTCTTCAAACCATTATCAACCAATTATCGAAACTCATCCTCTTTAGCGAGAAGCGCGGCGTTACTGAATTCAATACGCGAATGCGCGGACGATAAAAACTGTTATAGGCTCATGGCTCACTGCTCAGCTTCTTCTTTTCAGCATTACAAAGTCGCCTTTGTCCTTTTCATTGGTTGATAGGCTTGAAATTAACAGATAATGATATCTGATTGGCTGCTGCCGACCGAAGTGATAGGGTTATATTTCTCATATATCTTGTTGCAGCAGTAACACTAGCATTTCTCCCTGGATATGTATTCTATCATACACTCATTAATAAAGACACGATCACATACCTTTACCTATCAGTTTTGTTTTGACTCTCCCTGATAGGTAATTGTTTATCGGTGATAGTTATGTGATATGGTCAATGGTGCAGTCATACTTTTTTAAACCATCGATCATTGATGGTTCTCTGTCGAAAAAAACACTAAACACTGCCGGCCCTTCCCATTCCAAAAACCATCGAACATTATCAGCTCTTCCAGTCCCAAAAACCAACGAAAATTAATGGCCCTCACCGGGGAACGGACATTTCATCTCACGACACTCTATCTCGCAATACCTACGTCAACTCTACGCAAAGTTAAGGGTCTGCGTTAGGGTTGCAGAATTTGGGTATGGATAAGAGTAATTGTACGGTTAGGGTTATGAATAGGGTCAGGACAGGGAGATGAAGTGTCCTGAGACGAAATGCCCTACACCCGCCCTTCCCGTCCCAGCAACCTTCAACAATCGAGCATTTCCGTCTTTTCCCATCCCCAAAGCAATCGAAAATTGCTGACTCTTCCCGTACCTACAACCACCGAACATTGCCAGCTTTCCCCGTCCCTACCTCCACTGAATATTGCCTGTTTTTTCATCCCAAAAACAATCGAACATTGCCATTTGCCAGTTTTCCCATTCCTACAATCATCAAAAATTGCTTGAATATTGTACATTGCTGGCTCTTCTCATCCCCAAAACAATCGAACATTGTTGGCTCATCCCGTCCCTAAAACCACCGAAAATTGTCAGTCTTCCCATTCCTACAATCATCAAAAATTCCCATAAGCCCGTACACTGCAGACAAGGGGGGTATTTGGAGTGGTGGACGTGTGCAGACAAGGGGGTATTTGGAGTGGTGGATGTGTGCAGACAAGGGGGTATTTGGAGTGGTGGACGTGTGCAGACAAGGGGGTATTTGGAGTGGTGGACGTGTGCAGACAAGGGGTATTTGGAGTGGTGGACGTGTGCAGACAAGGGGGTATTTGGAGTGGTGGACGTGTGCAGACAAGGGGTATTTGGAGTGGTGGACGTGTGCAGACAAGGGGTATTTGGAGTGGTGGACGTGTGCAGACAAGGGGTATTTGGAGTGGTGGACGTGTGCAGACAAGGGGGTATTTGGAGTGGTGGACGTGTGCAGACAAGGGGTATTTGGAGTGGTGGACGTGTGCAGACAAGGGGGTATTTGGAGTGGTGGACGTGTGCAGACAAGGGGGTATTTGGAGTGGTGGTGTGCAGACAAGGGGTATTTGTGGGTGGTGGACGTGTGCAGACAAGGGGTATTTGGTGGTGGGTGGACAAGGGGGGTATTTGAGTGGTGGACGTGTGCAGACAAGGGGTATTTGGAGTGGTGGACGTGTGCAGACAAGGGGGGTATTTGGAGTGGTGGACGTGTGCAGACAAGGGGGTATTTGGAGTGGTGGACGTGTGCAGACAAGGGGGTATTTGGAGTGGTGGATGAGTGCAGACAAGGGGGTATTTGGAGTGGTGGACGTGTGCAGACAAGGGGGTATTTTATTTGGTGGTGGTGCAGACAAGGGGGTATTTGGAGTGGTGGACGTGTGCAGACAAGGGGTATTTGGAGTGGTGGACGTGTGCAGACAAGGGGTATTTGGAGTGGTGGACGTGTGCAGACAAGGGTATTTGGGTGGTGGATGTGCAGACAAGGGGGTATTTGGAGTGGTGGACGTGTGCAGACAAGGGGTATTTGGAGTGGTGGACGTGTGCAGACAAGGGGGTATTTGGGTGGTGGACGTGTGCAGACAAGGGGGTATTGGGTGGTGGACGTGTGCAGACAAGGGGGTATTTGGAGTGGTGGACGTGTGCAGACAAGGGGTATTTGGAGTGGTGGACGTGTGCAGACAAGGGGTATTTGGAGTGGTGGACGTGTGCAGACAAGAGGTATTTGGAGTGGTGGACGTGTGCAGACAAGGGGTATTTGGAGTGGTGGACGTGTGCAGACAAGGGGAGTATTTGGAGTGGTGGACATTATGCAGACAAGGGGTATTTGGAGTGGTGGACGTGATGTGCAGACAAGGGGATTTGGAGTGGTGGACGTGTGCAGACAAGGGGTATTATCTGTTTTACAGTAAATAACAATAAAACAGTAGGTGTGCTACCTCTACGGAGCATAAAAACAAAAAATATCCCCCATGAAATTAATTTACGCGCTATTCGTATTTTTCCTTTTCATATCATTCATTCCTCCCCCGCCCCTGTCAATGATAGCGCTGACAAATAAATTGTCAGGCGTATATTCATATTGGAAATGATTTGAATTTTGAATTTCCAACCATTACTTGGAGTTACCCATATGTGTGCACACAGATCGATCGATAAAACGCGTGAAAAAACTTTAATTTTGACAGCAATTCTATGAAAAGTAAAATGCGCGCACTGTAAAATGCGCGTCTATATCAATTATCAATCCCCTCATCGAACGATGCATGTACACATTACACATATGGGTTACACTCCCCTTAACCTGAAACTGGATGAGAAATGGTGTGGCTCGGTGTCCCCTGTGGTTATATTGAGTCATTGAGGGATCAAATCTAGACTAACAATTCATCTGATTGCGTTCACAGGATTTTTCCGGTTTCTTTTAAGTATGTTTAATAAGTAAAGTATACTTTAAAAAGTATTTTTGCGAAATATTTACCGGGGACTGGACCTACTATCTCTAACTTAATATCAAATCATCATTTAAAAAGTAAATCATTGTCACAACTCCCAGAAGGTGGAGTTTGGGCAATGACTATTAGTGTAGGCAGATCAGCGTATCACAAGTTTACCCACAAGCCATCTTCCATCATGGCTCGACAAATCAGTAAGCTGTGGGCAAACTACCACAAACATTGGGAATTCACTTTACTTTCCTCCCCTCACCCCTCCTCCTAACCTCACCGTTTCTCCCTCCCCTCACCCCCTCCTCCCTTACCATTTCCCTCCCTCACCTACCATTTACCCCTCCCCTCACCCTCCTCCTCCCTCCCTCACCCTTTTCTCCTCCCTCACCCCTCCCCTCACACCTCCTCTATCCCCTCACCCCTCCTCCCCTCACCCTTCCTCTCTCCCCTCACCCCTCCTCCTCCCCTCACCCCCTCCTCCCTCGCAGGTAAACGAGTACGAATACGAGGCAGAGTTGGAGGAGAGCTATCGGACCAGCATGGTGAAAGCCTTCCAAAGGACACTCTCAGATGGGTGGTTCAAGTTCATCATAATAGATGGGTGGTTCAAAGCCATTATCATAGGTATTGGTGGTTCAAGTTCATCATAATAGGTGGGTGGTTCAAATTCATCATAATGGGTAGGTGGTTCAAGTTCATCATTATAGGTGGGTGGTTCAAAGCCATTATTTAGATGGGTTGTAAGTGGTTCAAAGCCATTATTTAGATGGGTGGTTCAAATTCTGCATCATAGGTAGGTGAGTTCAAAGTTATCATCCTAGCTAGGTGAGTCTGTGGCCAATTTCTGAACTAAAATGGATTTAAATTGTGCCATAAATGACCCTCCCTCAGATGCGGTGAATTCGCAGACAGACCACTATTCTGGGATTTGGAGTGCTGCCAAGTTGGCTGGATTCCAAGTCTACATAGCAGAGATAAACAGCTTCCCAGATCACTGCGCTGCAAGTAGCATGCACAAACGATCCTTGCAGGAAATCACTGAGGTTTGTTAAACCAAAGAACTGGTTGAAAGAATGGTCTTTTCCTCATTCTTCATCATTCAGATAAATCACTTTTTGTTAAAGCAAACCTTAAGTTTGTTTCAACCTTAGTCTTGACTCCTTGACCTTCCTCCACATCTGACCAGATTTCAAGTCCCATATCAAGCCATATTATATGTTCAGATACGCAGCACCTGGGAAGAATCCCCTCCAAACTACATTAAGCTGGATCTGAGAGGTGTCATACAGGGCAACGAGATCGAAGAGGTACATTTGCTTACTACACATGTGTATTCTAACCAGCTAGTCGTACCTCATGAACACCCCTTTTATTTCCGCCCCTACCCATTTTATTTCTGCCTCTTTCATTTCCACCTTCCCTGTCCATTTTCCATTTCCACCTCTTATTTCCACCTTTCCCACATATTTTCTTCGTACGCCTACTCTAAACCTCCCACCCAAATGACACTACTGTTTCTTAGGTGGAGATGGGGGACAGTGACTCAGACAGCGAAACTCCAGCACAACCATCCACCTCAAAACCTTCCGTTGTGAGTTAATAAACTTTGTGTTTGTACATGAATTGATCGATAAAAAAGCGCAAATTTCGTCAGAAATTCTATGAAAAGTAAATTGCGCGCAATGTAACATGCAAGTCTACGGTCTTTATGAATTCCTTCATCGGTCGATGAGTTAGACCTCCTGTGAGAGGTTTTGCTGTGCGTGAAATCAACTCGGAGCGAGTTCTGGAACACCCCCGAAATTTCCACATGATCACTATATTTTTATACTTACGTGATACTGATATATGTCGGTATGTATTCATCAGCGTACATGAAGGTTAATGGTGCCGCGCGACTCGGAAATTTCATAATGACTATCGTTCCTCGAGATCGCGACACCAGTGTTAGTTTTACAAGCTATAAATCGGATTGAAAGATAGCAGGGCCGAGAGCGTGGCCTCACAATATCTCATCACGTCGGATGCACCCGGATTGCTAACTCTTAGTTGTTTTCAGATCAGTCCTGTTAAGCAGTGTAGATAGGAGACTCAGGGGGAACATGACGAGAAGTCTCTCAGTGAGTTTTATTAAAATGTGTGTGCGGATCAATATATTGATGGAGCTGGGCTTATTATAAACACACGCAAAATGTAATACGATCATCGCATTATCATTTCCCTTGCTTCTGGGATTGGAGTTGCAGGTACACTGCGTCACAAATTGAATTATAACATCCGGTTCTGGATCATGAACAACTTCAAGATTGACAACCAAATGCCTCAACTACAGTATTTTCGGAGCACCTCCATAATATTGTAGCAGAAGTTTCCATGAACTGCGTTGCCCTGAATAAGATTTGGATGAGAATAGAAGAGATCTTCATCAGTTACGAATGTGATCCTCCTAAAGATCACATTCGTACAGGAATTAAATATTGGGAATGAAAAAATATCGTCCAATCTCCCGATATCTTTTCCCCATTCCAACTCGACGCTCATATTTCAGATCAGTTGGACGGATTGAAGAGCAGGAGAGGCCGAAGTGCTAGTCCGGACGTTATGGACCTCATCAAACAGATTGACAAACGTACAAACAGGAGCGACGGGAAGAAACACGTTAGTAAAGTCATACCTAGGTACTTGTTATTTATATTTCTGTACGCCGCTCACTCAAAAGACGCACAAACTGCACCTACCTACCTCTTGTACCTCTTGTAGTCCAAACTGCCACCGTAAGCTATAGCTCAAACTGTTCTACGAGAAAGCCATTTGGAATTTTACAAGTATTAGGTCGATATAATAGTTGTCAATTACTCGCTATATTCGCTGCCGATATAATGATAACTTCCGCCCTGCCAGGTCCACTGGGCTGATCTGGAGGACCGACAGACCGCCCTTAAACGGCAGAAGATTGGGTTCCACATCGGGGGAGGATGGAGTCAGGAGCTGCCAGAGCTGTACTCAGCTACACGAGACAATCCAAAGTCTTAACACGGTCAGTCTCACAGGTAGAAGTACGAGGAAAACCGGTGGGGCTCTTTAATTGGGTGCATAGTTACTGCATAGTCTACAGATCACCTTTTTCCTTACCCAAGGAAAACATTTCCTTGTGTTCGGAAAAGGCAGAATATTCTAGGACTTACTGTGTTATCAGGGGGCTGGCAAGCCCCCCGCGGCGGTTTGCGAGCCCGAGGGCCCGAAGGGCCCGAGGGCGAGCATTGGACGGCGGTCCGAACAGTGCGAGGGCCGAAGGCCTGAGCTGCGAGCCTGAGGACCCGAAGGGTCCGAGGGCGAGCATTGGACGGCGGACCTAACAGTGCGAGGGCCGAAGGCCCGAGCGCGAGCCTGAGACCCGAAGGGTCCGAGGGCGAGCATTGGACGGCTATTCTAACAGTACACGAGCCTGCATCGGGAGTGAGTTTATGTAACTTTGCTTGCCAGCCCCCAACTATATGTTTCCATGGATTCGCCATATTTCACGTTGGAATTTGAGCAAGTTCCCGTTGCCGAAATCGCACTAAAATTTGAACATCGCATGTTTAGAGGTCAAAGGTGCAACTGTCAAAATTTCAGGTCAATCGGATGAATAATGGCTGAGTTATTACAACTTGAATATTGCCAAAATCGAGGGTGTTCTTGTTAAATTGGGTTACGACCATATATACATATATACATATAGACATAGAGATATACATATCGAGAGACTTTTTGATGAAAGAAGTATACCCTATTTAAACGGCGATATCTCGGGAACCATAAAAGATATAGAGCTCATCGACCCAGCGTTGGAAAGTAGAAAGATAGAACTTGCAGATAGTGACCTTAAAAACTTTTTTACGTCATGATTATGACGTCATAATGACGTCACAAAACTAAGAACTTCAAATGTCGATTTTCCCAAAAATAGGCGTTTTTCAACGCAATTTTTCGGTATGAAGCTTTCGAGATAGAAAAAAAATGCTCCTGTTAGCGCAGAAAGGAAATTTGATTTACTTTCCAAAGATGTGGTCAAAAAGTTCCGGGCTCTACGGCATCATTGAGATATTTGCGATTGTTCGAAGCACTTTGACAGGACAAAAATTCAAAAAACTGGCAAAACTTGTGAAGCTAGTGGAGAGAGAACGGGACCACCCCAGAACTTCATCTTTGGATATGTTGTCGGTCATAGTCCCAACTGTGTAAATGAATGGGTCTCAGATAGCTTATCTAATTCTATGACGTAATTGTGACGTCATCAGTGATGCTAGGTAACGCGAATTTTTACGCGTGATTTGACGCCAAATTTCAATATCTCGGCACAGAAAAAGGGTGATAGTTTTTCCCAAAACCAAAAAGGATTTGGTTGTGATGGTCCGCGGCGGTTTTAAGGCGTTCTTTACTGTAAAACCCATGATATGAGAAAGAACGCGACGGTTAGAACTGCCGCAACGGCACTTTTTTGATGCATTAAAGTTACGTGAATGCTGTATATTTTATAAGTGACGTTGCAGCAGTTTTAACCGTCGCGTTCTTTCTCATATCATGGGTTTTACAGTAAAGAACGCCTTAAAACCGCCGCGGACCATCACAACCAAATCCTTTTTGGTTTTGGGAATTATAATTATAGTACATTCGTAATTAGTTCATTCTGGAAGAACTCATAATAACTTTGATTTCGTTTCAGACGTGAGAACCACGCCACCATAGGATACAGACGTCCAACTAAAGAAGCACTGCAGTTCTCTGCCCAGTTGCTCACTGCTGACAATACTGAACTTCGAGCGCTCACAATTACATATGAACATCCCCATTCCCCAGTTTAAGAACTGCTGTCAGTGTCATCGTTGAAATGCTTACAATGTTTTAATTTCTTGTTAAATGTCAAAGTATAACTCAAATTGATAAATGTAATGATGTCGTGATGATGATAGAAACTGGAAGTCTTGAAACTGCCTAGGCCTTTTCAAACGGGGCTAAATATAAATTCTAATAGAATACGCTGCGCATAGGTACTTTTAGTTTTTGCGGCGTGTAATAGCCTGTTGTCACGCGCCGCAAAAAAGTACCTGTAAGTGGCGTTAATAGTCGTACATAGTGCCACCATGGAAAATTGCTTTTATCAAGATAAATTTGTGCTAAAATGTATTTACTAGAAGTATATTATGCTGAAAGTGTATCATGCTGGGAGTGAAAATTAAATTGATAAAACTACGTTCAAGAGACCTTTTTAATTCAGTCTGTGCACTGGATGTTCGTTCATAGCTCCCAAACATGAACGTTTAAAATAAGTAAAACATGAACCTTCCTTGATTTATTTCTTTTTTATGTTGATAATGATATTCTGGGCCGCAGCCCGCGAGAAAATGATGATACGATTACATTTTTAACACTTGTTATAACATATGGATTTCATTGTGAATTTGAGATGTCTTTCCAAATTGGATACCTCGACCTTTGAGTTCCTAGGCCTGCATAGGTGTGCCTACGCGCGCAGCGCTTCCCTACGGAAACGCGCAGCGCAACACGAACAGGCATATGCTTCAACTTGTTTAAAGAGTCTGAAAAAGGATATGGGGCAGACAAGTAGACAACATCTGGCAACTGTGCGCTTACGCACGCCTATGCCGCAGGCTTATCGTAAGATGTTACCCTACCCTCGCGCGCTCGGCGCAACGTTCCTTGTCCTACGTTGCGCACGCGCCTTTATTCTACGAACACACGCGCGCGCTGTGCGCAAAATAGGTCCTACAACGTTTTAGGACAAGCGCGCGTGTTCGTAGAACGCGAACAAACAGGGACATAGCATGTGCCAAGGGGGTATTTGGAGTGGTGGACGTGTGCAGACAAGGGGGTATTTGGTGTGGTGGACGTGTGCAGACAAGGGGGTATTCAGAGTGGTGGACGTGTGCAGACAAGGGGTTATTTGGAGTGGAGGACGTGTGCAGACAAGGGGGTATTTGGAGTGGTGGACGTGTGCAGACAAGGGGGTATTTGGAGTGGTGGACGTGTGCAGACAAGGGGGTATTTGGAGTGGTGGACGTGTGCAGACAAGGGGTATTTGGAGTGGTGGACGTGTGCAGACAAGGGGGTATTTGGAGTGGTGGACGTGTGCAGACAAGGGGTATTTGGAGGTGGTGGACGTGTGCAGACAAGGGTATTTGGTGGTGGACGTGTGCAGACAAGGGGGTATTTGGAGTGGTGGACGTGTGCAGACAAGGGGGTATTTGGAGTGGTGGACGTGTGTAGACAAGGGGGTATTTGGAGTGGTGGACGTGTGCAGACAAGGGGTATTTGGAGTGGTGGACGTGTGCAGACAAGGGGGTATTTGGAGTGGTGGACGTGTGCAGACAAGGGGTATTTGGAGTGGTGGACGTGCAGACAAGGGGGTATTTGGAGTGGTGGACGTGTGCAGACAAGGGGTATTTGGAGTGGTGGACGTGTGCAGACAAGGGGGGTATTTGGAGGGGTGGACGTGTGCAGACAAGGGAGGTATTTGGAGTGGTGGACGTGTGCAGACAAGGGGTATTTGGAGGGGTGGACGTGTGCAGACAAGGGGGTATTTGGAGTGGTGGACGTGTGCAGACAAGGGGGTATTTGGAGTGGTGGACGTGTGCAGACAAGGGGGTATTTGGAGTGGTGGACATGTGCAGACAAGGGGGTATTTGGAGTGGTGCAGAGAGAAAGGATCTTCATGTTATGAAGCTCATGCAATAATGTATCCAGCTATTTTATAGTGCATGTCTAAATTCGCGTGAACTACGTAATACATAATATGGGCCTGTCCCGAAACTATTCAAAATGATGTTATAAGTGATAAATCATCGAAATTGAGTAATATAAAATGAATTTGTCAACATATTAACATCATCAACGGCGCCTTTGCTCTACTTCTCCCGTAATAAATTATGTTGCCATGGAAACTAAATAGGAATCCACTTTTTAAGCATATCAAGAGCAATATCCATCACAAATACATTGTACATGATTAAATAATGGGAGTGTACTATATTAAAATAAACAGACAGCCATATGTTCAAAACAATATTTCCTATTTGTCACGCTTGCCATTTCACCACCATTTTCGATATTCTTATCTTGAAGTTGCATCATTCCATCATCATGCGTAATGTTCAATGTACATGCCAATCATCATAAAAGTAGCCAGGAATTACGATAATATCAGGCGGAAATTAACTTGAAATTATCAATAAAACGTGATTGGATGAATATTGCGGATCCCCAAGTAATTTTACTTGTGAATACGTAATCAGCACGATCACACGCGACAGCTGTTTCAGATTGTGTTTGATATGACTCGTGAAAGTGCGGATCATAAACACAGTGATAAAAGAGCACAGCGTTTTTCATAAAACACTCTCCAAACCAGTGTGCAGTTTGTTTATCAAAGTTTTTAGTTTGTTGTTTAGTTAAGTGATTGGGCATCCAGGACAGTCGGATTTCAGGGATATTTATTAAATTCCTTATATACGATGCAACTGGCAATCTAAAATCCAGAATTTTGTGCCGAACAGATGAGAAGCATCTGACCTCATCTGATCGAAAGTTTTCAGTCTTCCAGAATGTTCTGCTCTGACTATCATCCAGATGTCATTGTCACTATATAGTAACCACAGCGTTTTTAACGATAATAATATTTCCTTAATAGAACCATCAGATTCAATTATTAACTTTTCGAATCTGCCACGCCACAGCATCGGATTGCAAGATCGAGTATTTTACAGGGATCAGATTTCCCAATTCATGGTTATTTCACACCATTCCTCCGCCATAGTAAACGGCAAAAGTCGTTTGGTCTCATCCCAATCACGATTTCTTTGTCATTACCTTTGGAATTAAATTTGTATCCTTAGTCCTTGATATATATGGAGGTACTCAGTCAATAAGTTGATTTACCTTTCGACTGCACCTTTTTATTTTTCATAATCTGTGAGATTTTCAAGATGACTCAAGTAGCAGAAACCCACGGGACCTTCATCAGAGTTCATTACGGTGGTAAGATTTATTTCTAAGTTAAACTGTCAATTGCTTGTGATTCATTGCCTGATCCGATCAAGATCAACTGAAGTCCAGCCTGGGGCACTCAATCCAACACACTTACTAAAAAGCACATTATAATTAGAATACTCCGATGACGAACAGAAAAGTTATCAGTGATTGCACACTCATGGGTTAAACCCTGATGATTGATGGGCTATTACATTTCTTTTCAGAAAAGAAGGAGTTGGTGTGTAATCCGAACTGTCAAGTAAGGAACCTTCTGGATGATATCAGAAGACGAAGTACTCCTGCTGACCAGACCAGGCGGGTAAGCCCTCAAGTTTCGTTAAGATGCAAGGATCAATTTCCCTGGCACGAGTTTAATAAAGTTCAGAATGGAGAAGGAATAGGAAATCATTTCCTGACACCATTTTAACCGTGATGGTCACAGGGAATTGTCAATTGAAGATGTTTAATCATCTGGTTTCAGTGAATTTGGACAGGTTTTTGAGTTTGTTGGATTATAGCTGTCACAGCCCCAATTTGTCGCCCCAGAGATGATAGACCTATCTGACACGCGGGGCAACCTACAGAACCTGGACTACCTGTCCCAATTCCACCAGTTGGACGCCTCAAAATACCTGGTTAACACAGACAGAGGGGAATACATTCTCGTCAAACTGGAGTGTGAGTTACTTAGGTTTTATCATCCAGTGAATGGGGGTCTCATTCATGCTCTGATTGAACTCTAGTGGATTGGTTTAAAGAGTTAAAGAGTTCATTTTGATGGCAGACGATATGAATAGGCCGTTTCTTCTTTCTTTCTCCCTAGAATTCTTTCATAGACAACGTTTTGTTTAAATGTTAAAAGAACTCCCATATTCAAAATCCCTGTTAATTCTCTAAATTACTCCTCAGACGACGAGACTGGCAATCAAATCCACATACCTCTCCTTCAGAAAGCGTGTCTCACATTTCCTCTCATACTAGGTTAATATGAGCATATTATGCTATGAATTTATAGTTTAAATTGCTTCCCAGTGCAGTCGACAGCATAACTTTCATAATTCATAGTTTTAGATATCTGATATATATGTTTCAAGGGATGAAAATGCTTTCCCCTTCGTCGCGTACGACAAAATGGTGCTTAAAAGTCAATTTTCAAATCCCCACCATTCATTGAACTTATTGTGCTCTATAAAAGGGAAGTGAAGCTAAAACACATTTGATTTATTTCGATTTTCGTCCCACCAACCAGATAATCTGGACATTCCAACATGGGTCGAGGGTGCGGCTGTGGCGAGTAGCACACGGAAACTAAACCGACTGAGACTGGCCACCAAGCTGGCAGTTTCAGTTTCACACGACAAGAAGCAGAAACCACCCAGCGGCAAAAACAGAAGCTCCTCCAGGTACTATATGAACATTTGAGTTAAAAGGAAGATAATGAGGAAATTGAATTTTAAATGGTTTGATTTACCGATTTCTGTATATTCGATCCAAATGATCCCGTTACCCTTCAGTCGTCTTTTATCAGGAGATTTGTCGTATGTCATAGCGCTTCCTAGGAAGCGCACTCTACCTACCTACTACTGTTTACTTCACTATTACTAATTTCTACTTCACAATTACAGGGGCACATCAGGAGACCGCAGGAAAGACAGGAGGGCGACCTCCAGTGGTGGGGACCCCAGCAAGAGGAAGAAGAGGCAGAGCAGGTCGTCTCAAGCAGACTGAACTTTAACTTTTAAATCCAACGACTTGGAAAGGACACGGAATTCATAGCTCAATGATTCTTATTTTGGGTTTAAATTTACGCCGAGAGAGTATTGATTTCCGATTAGGAGCATAAATAATGGGCAGGATCTAAATAATTTAGCAATGTTAACGATTCGATGATCCGGAGATAAATAACGTTAAAATGCGCTCATTTTAAGTGTTACTCTGATATCAAGCTTGCTATTGTCATCATTCTAACCCAAATTATTCTAACGTTCTGGAGGTAATATCAGCCCTTGTTTGGTGACGTGAGCTTAACGTAGAGAAACTTCTTCTGTTGTAGAAGTCAGGGTTATTGCTCACTTTCTGGGCTCTTCTTTCACAGCTCTGGGCTCAACTTTAACTGAAACTATGAATAAAAGTTATAATATCGCTGGTTATGTGCCAGAGCTGGAAAAATTACAAACATTATTTGATATTTTTCGAACAGATGTAGTAATTTGACAAGTATACAATCAACTATGGTGTCTATCTAACACAATTTGATTTCAATTCATTTTACCTTCTTCTTTTTTGGGCGCAGTATTGTTAACCATGTTAGCCCTCCTTCTGAAATGATGTGCCCAGTGATGCATCTGCTGGGTCTGAATGAACCGGGTGCAGGGTACATTGACCAGTTCGTCTCTAAACTTAGCGTTTTGTAGGAGGTCCAGCATGGCCAGACATTGGGGAAACCTGGGAAAATGGAAAAGTGAAGAGTGTTATGTTTAGATAGAAAGCAAGTTGCCAACGAGAGTAAGAATTTGGGGATGGTCTTGGTAGTCTCCCATTTATAATGAGTGCCTTCATTATCTATGATAATGACGTAACTCCTGAAAAATACTTATTTCAAGAGCTTTTAAGTCTACAGGGTTTGATTTGGTTTAAGGGAAGTGTGATTGTTATCGAGAAGGTTAGGCTTAACTCACTTAATGAAGGCTGCGTACTTCGGATCCTTCCAGTACAGAAGATACTTCAGGTAGTTCACAAACTCATCCTCTTTAAAGTAGTTGTGCTGCGCTAGGTCTGAAAAGATGGAATTTGTTGCTAACTTAGGATTAAAAACGTGGTCAGAAGACTCTACTTCATTGCAAAAAGTGAACAGTGGGGAAGGCACAATTTACACTTGTACAGCATAGAAGCATACCACTCATCAGTTATACGCTGATTTAACATGGCGGTACTTTTAGTAATTGCATGAGGATAAGCCGAGTACTAATCAATGGATACGAACCCAAGTGTTGATAAGTTGCATGGTACTATTTTAACGGGATTGGTACAATAACCAATAGACTTACAGTTCAGGTAATCTGGGTTCGCTAGACACTGAACAAACTCCAGTTCCACAGTAAATCGCTGACTTTCCTCGTCGAAACTTTCCATGGTAACTGCGGATATCATATTATATAACTGATATTAAGAGCAGCTTCATTGAAATAAATCCAATAATAGAAGAGGATTATCTATCGCAGATTGCATTTGTGCTACTAACGAGGCACTATTTTGTTAAGTCAGTAATCTGCATTGACACATAGGACAGTTGTTAAGGCAATAAGGACTGAATTTACGGTATCAGACTTTTTGAAGGGTATGTTGAAGCATTAATTCAAAACTCACTATCATCGTTGCCAGCTGCCATAACCTTTTCTTCTTCTTCTCCTTTCTTCTTCTTTATGTCACATTGCTAAGATAAAAAGTATCGGTAAATCATTCATTGTTTTGAGTCTTGCTAAATCAAGATAAACATGAATCGAAAGTCATGATAAGTATTTAGTACATTTTTGTCTTAAATCTGAATATCGGCAATTTGACAAAAATAAGCAGGCGTCATTTTATGTACATTTAACTTGCAATTTCAAGACGCCAAAGCAGCGATTTTGCCTTTTTTGTTTTCATTATCAGAAAATTCCCACGGTATAGATGCGCGCGACCGGCGCGCGCAATTTTTGCGCCAATAGCACAATAAGAATCTTGAAGCGTTTTACCGATAAGTCGCACTCAACAATACAATCTTGGTACAATGGGACAAATTGAAATAATTCTGATTAACTCCAAGGTTATTTTGTGGTTTTGCACGTGCAATGTTATTGTCTTATGTTCCTTCTCAAATGAAATTTTAAGGAATTTGAATTGCCTTGAAATTTGATGCTTATCATTTGAACTTTAAAAAGGTTGCGAATTCAAATATTTCACATATTGAGAAACACACTTGACCATAAAAATAAAGATGCAAGTACAAAATACAAAATAACTAATTTGAAATCAAAGATTTAAATCACAATAAATGAACCGAAATATTTAACAAACAATGAATATCAAATCCAACTAACTCACATGATACATTAAAATCACGAAAAATCCAACTAACTAATTTAGAATTCGTTGCAAATATGGACCACATCACTGATCACTCACATTCACGACTTTATAAACATCTTCCCTCTTCTGTTTCCACGTAGGTATCGACTCCCTAACCCCATCAATCACGCTCATCTCAATATCACAGTAAATAATTCCCTCCTCATGCTTTACACTATCGACTATCTGCCCACTAGGAGAACTTATGGTCGAGTGTCCCCAGCTGTGGTAAGAAGCGCTCTCATCCAGAGCTGGGGCAATACTGGCACAGTACACCTGATTGTCTACTGCCCGGGATCGAGTCAGCAGCTCGAAGTAAATGGGACCTGTTGTCATGTTGAATGCTCCCGGATATACGAGAAGGTGGGCACCTTTCAGTCGCATAAGATGGGCGAGTTCAGGAAACCTGAGATCGTAACAGATACCAATGCCAACTTTGAACTCATTAACGTCAAAGACTGTGACTGAGTTGCCTGGAGAAAGTGTTTCTGATTCCTGAAATCGGATTTTTCCGGGGATATCAATGTCAAAGAGGTGCACTTTCCGGTGTTTTGCAACCAGGTCCCCATTGGGGTTGAATGCCAAGCTTGTATTGTACAGAGCCCCGTCAAATTCCTCTGGAATGGAACCCCCAATCAAGTACACTTTGTGCTCTTTAGCTAAATTCTGAAGGTACTTTGTGGTTGGTCCATCAGGGATCTTTTCAGCATACTCAGCAAAATACTGATTCCCATATGGACTGTTAAAGCACTCAGGCAAGGAAACAAGTTGGGCACCTGCCTTGGCCGCTCTTGCTATACAATCTGATGCTTTTTGTAGGTTCAGTGCTTTGTCAGCAGTAACAAGCATTTGCACCCCGGCAAACCGAAGCATTGCCATGAAGACCTCAATCATTAGATAGCATTATTGACCTCATAATTAGCAATAAAAATCATGAATATGTGATGCCCCCAAAAGGGGGTGCCACTATACCAATTGTTCCAAATTCAAAAAGCCAATTGGCACAAACGAAACCGGGGCATTTAAACCAGGCATTTTCAGTAAATAGAAAATTTATTTTTTCATCATAAATCAGGCGCCTGTAACGTTCGTCGGTCGATCGAATGGAATTGGTCGATTGATCGACTCCATTGAAACGAATGATGAGTTTTACTGGTCCCTAATGACTTGAATCGTGTTTAAATGAGCAATATTTAGTTGTTTCGATCGACCAATTCCATTCGATCGACCGAAGAACGTTACGGGCGCTTCAAATCATAGCCAACCAAAAATGATACCCTAACCCAATATATTGATTATGCAATAAACCGTTTAGAAAACGATTGGTTAACCAAACCAAATTCGATATATTGGTTAACCAGGCATTGAACTGAATCCATAACTGGATTTATTGAAATGAAAAACGGACAAGGACAATTTGGATGGCAGTCACATGGGAAAAAACAGTTTTCAGCCTTATTTTTGGTCGTTGTGGACAATTATTGACAAAGAAGTCCTTTTTTAGGCCAAAAATGGGGGTTTTAAGAGGCTGTAAATCGTGAAAATGGCCGAAATTCAAAATTCTGAAAGCAGCATTTTCTTAGTTGGATCAAACTGTACAGACCTGCAAAATTTCATGAGTTAACTAGTAAGTTTACTAGAGGACCCCCCCCCCCGAGATACTGATCAAAATTCAGAAAATACTCTGACACAATTGGACTTGGGGAAAACTCTGTGTATAAATGCATCATTATTTGGTTCTAGTACACTCCCTGGAAGGCAGTCACATGGGAAAAAGCAGTTTTCAGCCTTATTTTTGGTCGTTGTGGACAATTATTGACAAAGAAGTCCTTTTTAGGCCAGAAATGGGGTTTTTAAGAGGCTGTAAATCGTGAAAATGGCCGAAATTCAAAATTCTGAAAGCAGCATTTTCTTAGTTGGATCAAACTGTACTGACCTGCAAAATTTCATGAGTTAACTAGTAAGTTTACTAGGAGGACCCCCCCCCCCCGAGATACTGATCAAAATTCAGAAAATACTCTGACACAATTGGACTTGGGGAAAACTCTGTGTATAAATGCATCATTATTTGGTTCTAGTACACTCCCTGGAAGGCAGTCACATGGGAAAAAGCAGTTTTCAGCCTTATTTTTGGTCGTTGTGGACAATTATTGACAAAGAAGTCCTTTTTTAGGCCAAAAATGGGGTTTTTAAGAGGCTGTAAATCGTGAAAATGGCCGAAATTCAAAATTCTGAAAGCAGCATTTTCTTAGTTGGATCAAACTGTACTGACCTGCAAAATTTCATGAGTTAACTAGTAAGTTTAATAGGAGGACCCCCCCCCGAGATACTGATCAAAATTCAGAAAATACTCTGACACAATTGGACTTGGGAAAACTCTGTGTATAAATGCATCATTATTTGGTTCTAGTACACTCCCTGGAAAGCAGTCACATGGGAAAAAGCAGTTTTCAGCCTTATTTTTGGTCCTTGTGGACAATTATTGACAAAGAAGTCCTTTTTTAGGCCAGAAATGGGGTTTTAAGAGGCTTTAAATCGTGAAAATGGCCGAAATTCAAAATTCTGAAAGCAGCATTTTCTTAGTTGGATCAAACTGTACTGACCTGCAAAATTTCATGAGTTAACTAGTAAGTTTAATAGGACGACCCCCCCCCCCAGATACTGATCAAAATTCAGAAAATACTCTGACACAATTGGACTTGGGAAAACTCTGTGTATAAATGCATCATTATTTGGTTCTAGTACACTCCCTGGAAGGCAGTCACATGGGAAAAAGCAGTTTTCAGCCTTATTTTTGGTCGTTGTGGACAATTATTGACAAAGAAGTCCTTTTTTAGGCCAGAAATGGGGTTTTTAAGAGGCTGTAAATCGTGAAAATGGCCGAAATTCAAAATTCTGAAAGCAGCATTTTCTTAGTTGGATCAAACTGTACTGACCTGCAAAATTTCATGAGTTAACTAGTAAGTTTAATAGGACGACCCCCCCCCCGAGATACTGATCAAAATTCAGAAAATACTCTGACACAATTGGACTTGGGGAAAACTCTGTGTATAAATGCATCATTATTTGGTTCTAGTACACTCCCTGGAAGGCAGTCACATGGGAAAAAGCAGTTTTCAGCCTTATTTTTGGTCGTTGTGGACAATTATTGACAAAGAAGTCCTTTTTTAGGCCAGAAATGGGGTTTTTAAGAGGCTGTAAATCGTGAAAATGGCCGAAATTCAAAATTCTGAAAGCAGCATTTTCTTAGTTGGATCAAACTGTACTGACCTGCAAAATTTCATGAGTTAACTAGTAAGTTTATTAGAGGACCCCCCCCGAGATACTGATTAAAATTCAGAAAATACTCTGACACAATTGGACATGGAGAAAACTCTGTGATTAAATGCATCATTATTTGGTTCTAGTACACTCCCTGGAAGGCAGTCAAATGGGGAAAAGCAGTTTTCAGCCTTATTTTTTGGTCGTTGTGGACAACTATAGACAAAGAAGTCCATTTTAAGGCCAAAAATGGGGTTTTTAAGAGGCTGTAAATCGTGAAAATGGCCGAAATTCAAAATTCTGAAAGCAGCATTTTTTAGTTGGATCAAACTGTACTGACCTGCAAAATTTCATGAGTTAACTAGTAAGTTTACTAGACGACCCCCCCCCCCCGAGATACTGATCAAAATTCAGAAAATACTCTGACACAATTGGACTTGGGGGAAACTCTGTGTATAAATGCATCATTATTTGGTTCTAGTACACTCTCTGGAAAGCAGTCACATAGAAAAAGCAGTTTTCAGCCTTATTTTTGGTCGTTGTGGACAATTATTGACAAAGAAGTCCTTTTTTAGGCCAGAAATGGGGTTTTTAAGAGGCTATAAATCGTGAAAATGGCCGAAATTCAAAATTCTGAAAGCAGCATTTTCTTAGTTGGATCAAACTGTACTGACCTGCAAAATTTCATGAGTTAACTAGTAAGTTTAATAGGACGACCCCCTCCCCTGAGATACTGATCAAAATTCAGAAAATACTCTGACACAATTGGACCTGGGGGAAAACTCTGTGTATAAATGCATCATTATTTGGTTCTAGTACACTCTCTGGAAGCCAGTCACATGGATAAAAGCAGTTTTCAGCCTTATTTTTGGTCGTTGTGGACAATTATTGACAAAGAAGTCCTTTTTAAGGCCAAAAATGGGGTTTTTAAGAGGCTGTAAATCGTGAAAATGGCCGAAATTCAAAATTCTGAAAGCAGCATTTTCTTAGTTGGATCAAACTGTACTGACCTGCAAAATTTCATGAGTTAACTAGTAAGTTTACTAGGAGGACCCCCCCCCCCCGAGATACTGATCAAAATTCAGAAAATACTCTGACACAATTGGACTTGGGGAAAACTCTGTGTATAAATGCATCATTATTTGGTTCTAGTACACTCCCTGCAAGGCAGTAACATGGGAAAAGCAGTTTTCAGCCTTATTTTTGGTCGTTGTGGACAATTATTGACAAAGAAGTCCTTTTTTAGGCCAGAAATGGGGTTTTTAAGAGGCTGTAAATCGTGAAAATGGCCGAAATTCAAAATTCTGAAAGCAGCATTTTCTTTTTTTTTTTTCTTTTTTTTCACTCAGAGTGTGGCGAATGATCACTGAGCTCCTTGTTAGGGCGCTCTCACATCCTGTCACATTCATCATCGTGTACATGGACTTTAACAGTGACATTTTTCCATTGTCTATTGCCTCAGCCCTCATCCCACAAAATCTGAAATACCTGAAATAAAAAGTAAATATGAAAATAAATTAAAATAAATTAAAATAAATTAAAATAAACTAAATTTTTCTTTTCTTTTCTTTTTATTTTGTTTTACGTTCTTTACTTTATTTTTCTTTTTTTGTGTTTTTCTACATTTTTCGATTTTTGGTTTTTGTAATTTCATATAATACCTCATCAGCAGACAGCTCTCACCACGTCAGATTTACCAACCCTGGCACAGCACAAGATCTGAAGGTGTCAGAAAAAGAGATAGAATTCAGGAGGGAAGAGCAGAACGAGATAATCGAGAGAGATGAAGAGTATCTAGATCACGGAGTCAGTTTCTCCAGTAGAATAACGCGGATATTTGATCTATCGCCGTTTAACGCGAATTTCGTATATCTCGTATATTCTAGCCAATCTAGAGACTTAGTTTTGAAAGTTCTTACTTATGTACCATTTAGCAGATAGATTTAGATAATTAATGGTCGGGTCGATATGGTTACAGCATGAAGAATATCTTATTTCTATCACTAATAGGCGTCTATGTTATTCTTAATGAATTTTTGCAGCTTATCTAGGAATAGCTGTGTGTGTGGGGCATTTTAGAATATATGTTCTAGAGTTTCTAAGGAGGTATGGCAAAGACTGCACTGACCATTATCCGTTGCAATTTTCATTTTGTATCTCATATATTTACAGGTTGATATCCGCATAAGTAACTTATATTGAAATTGAATTAATTTATAATTGTTGTAATGCATTAGGTATTATCTAGCACTACTGTCCAGTCTATAATCTTATTAAGGTGCGTAGTCCATGCTTTGAGTGCAGGCAGATCGTCTGGTGAGGATGTGACA
>WFMF01000929.1:0-25298 GCA_011033025.1 Beroe forskalii | reverse complement strand
AACTACAACAAGCATATCTCCCAGGCAGTCTGACACACGGACTGACAATCCATTTTACAAAATCCATCATTTCCAATCATTTACCAATTCAAAACGGTTTGAGTTCGCTGTTTCTCGTGAGAAATTTCAATTTTCTCATTCTGCCAGAAGTGGAACATTGACCATAGTTTGAGCGTTTGACAGAGCTACGCTATGAATATGATTTCATTTGTAACCACAAACGCTCTTTGATGGAATATTGAATTATCTACAGGGTGTGCCAAAAGTCTTGACCCCTTTTACTTTGTCAGGCGTTGCCTGACCCCCTCGCGCGCGCGAAGCGCGCGCGCCACGACTCGCAGATAAATTTAAAATTTTAAATAATGGGTCTGACGACGTCAGACCCCTTTTACTTATTTGATCATTCGAAAAATACATAAGATGTTTCGATTCTGTAAAAAGTTTCTTTAGATATAATCAAAGAATGGCGAATTCTGAGATTTTATAATAAAAGAAACTTTTTACAGAATCGAGATATCTTCTGTATTTTTCGAATTATCAAAAAAAGTAAAAGGGGTCAAGACTTTTGGCGTACCCTGTATATTGAACTTGGAGTAAATGGATTTCATCCACTTGATTTTGAGATTGTTTTGAATTTTACGATCCAGTTTAACTTTATGATCTTTAGGCATTTTTCTCTTTCTAAACCCTCAGGCCTCAGTACATTGACACTGAGTTATGATACAGCTGCGTGATCTGTGATCAGCCACTGGACGATGTCAGCATTCTAAACTGTGATAATGGTGTCAAGTTCGTTCCGTAGAGTTTTCTGGATAATAAAGTCACGTGTGTGTGTGTGTGTCACTGTCATTCGTGAAACTTTGTCTTATTTATTTTACATTTGTAGTTTCAAGTTTACTATAAGTCTACATTTAAACGTACACAGTAATTTTGTCTCTTTTCGAATATGAATTGTGCACAATCGCAGTAATATGTTTGCTTCGTTATTACTTTATAACTATCTCCGGAGTGAGAATGAGATACCAATGATTGATTATTATTATGAGAGATCAAAATGATTGTTTGTGTAAAACTTCATCACACGTCCTGTATATTTATTTGACATTCTCAATTATTTATACAAAGTTTCCGTTTCATTTCGCAATAACAATCCGAAGCAAATGGGTAGTTAACGCATGTGTCTTCATAGGTCGAAAACAACAGGTTGAAAAGTAGGTCGAAAAGAAGGTTAAAAGGACATTTATAATTTTACTGTGCCCCAGTCTGGATGGTTTTCACACCAGGAACTATCTTTTCCTCATCTCTCTTGAAGATTGAAAGTATGATCTGCAATTTCCAAGCCAAGAAGGGTCTTTATTGAGCCCTTTCTACCTACCAGTACCTTTTCAACCTACTTTTCGACCTGTTGCTTTCAACCTATGAGCACACATATCAGTAAGGCTTAGCGCGTGGCTTGAACCGGCACAATTTTGCGCTCAATCACAGCTCATTTAATTTGCGCTCAATTTAAGCTCAATTAGGTACCTTTTGAAACCTCGAAAATGGCTGGCTGCAAATGGGCGCAAGACGTATCTTAAGTGGGGTAAAGAAACGAACAGAGATGAATCTTAAGGGTATGTGTCCCATATAACTCTGGCTGAGTGACGTCACAGATCTAAACGTCAATTTTTCTGTATCCTAAACCTAAATATGGCCCTAACCAAAACCCTAACCTTAATCCTTACCCTAACCCTAACAAAACCTGACCCTAATCCTGACCCTAACCCTAACCTTTAAAGCGCTAGCTGCGCTTAAATGCATTTTCTGAGTGACGTCATTATCATAGATAATGAATAAATAAAGAGCCCAGAGTTATAATTAGAGTTATAATTAATCCAGGCGTTATATAATATATTGATTGATTGAAATGCGAAAAATAAAAGATAGTTTTATTTGAAAAGATAGTTTTATTTAGTTAGGAACAATATTTTTTGATGCGGTAAAAACCCACTTGTCTTGATTTGAATTTATAGGCAATCTTCAGAATTGAGTAGATAAATGAGTAGATAAATTGAGTAGATAAATTGAGTAGATAAATGAAAACAAGCATTTGCCATCAAACCCTAGAATAGAATGTTATAGTTAGTCAATCAATATACATTTCATTCAATATATCATTCAAGGAAAAGACACCACTGGCAGCTCTATCAGAATTGAAACAAAAAAAACGGGAAATCGACCTCAAAACCCCCGGCCCCCTTAAGTCAGGCCCGTAGACAGAGGGGGGGCTAGGGGGGCTGCAGCCCCCCTCGGAAGAAAAGGTACCATTCAAAAAATAGTGAGAATAAAAGTTTTTTGACTGATAATCATATTTATATACTTTGGCTCAGTTAAATAGTGGCAGTTCAATCTTATTCTGACTGTTATAGCTCGTTTATATTTGAGTGTATACTTTTTCGATGCTCTCATTATCGTCCTTTACATTTCCTGTACATTTCTTTATTGTAAAAATCATCCTGCAGCACCCTAATTTTCCTAAAATTTTTCTGGGGGCTCCGCCTCTAACCCTGGCTGGGGCTCGGTTTGGACCACGCTGGGGCTGCGCCAAAGACCCTGGCGCAGCTTCCTCGCTTAAAGGGCCCTTTTGGAAAAAATCCTGGCTACGGGCCTGCCTTAAGTGGGGTCAAGAAACGTAAAAGGACGTATCTTTAGTGGGGTAAAGAAATGTATCTTTAGTGGGGTAAAGAAACGTGAAGGGACGACGGACGTATCTTTAGTGGGGTAAAGAAACGTATCTTTAGTGGGGTAAAGAAACGTGAAGGGACGTATCTTTAGTGGGGTCAAGAAACGTGAAGGGACGTATCTTCAGTGGGGTGAAGAAACGTGCAGAGACCTGATGCAGTCCGAAGTAACGTTATTCTTACTTGGAATTCTAAGAATTGACGTATTTTTCAATTTCTTCATCTCATATTGACGAAAACTCAGGTGCTGGAAAACAGAAACTGGCTTCAATTTCACGTAAATTTATCATATTTGTACTTGTTTCAATGTTATCAAGTCGAAAATCACGTGTAAATATCATTTTTTGAATCCCGTAATTTCTACAAAACGTTCACGGGAATTCACGTGCTTCATAATTTCCCCCACAAATACTGCGAGACATGGAAAACCATTATCAGTTCACCATCGTATCACAGAATAGGACTACATAACAAATTTTCGTAATAAACGTAATTTCAATCAATTTGCAGCTCCATATTATTCGGGGGCCTCTCATGACAACATTTTTCGGCCAATCACCCTGAAATTCGTTTTATTGCTAAATCTTGAAGTCCAAAAGCAAAACATTGAAGTAAAACATAATTCAATGAAAACTCTTTGAGTTGGAGATGTTTAAAGTAACGCAAAAGCGCAAAATTGCGTTCTATCGCAAAATACGTTATTTGAGTGCTTTTTACGCGATTTTGATGACGTCATCACAGCACCGAAATAGGCTCAAACCAACTTCCCATATAGCTTATTAAGCAATTCCACCATAGTACTATAGTAGAACATACTTTGGCCGGTCTCAGCTCAAGATAAGTTGTAGTTCTTGACATCTCACTCGTGAAGTTTTGTCCTAAAATTCCGACATCGATTGTTCACCGCACCTTAGAAAAATCGCGTATATCTCGATGAAAAATCGAGATAGCCCAATAATCGATATGATTTTCTGAAAGCTCGATAGATTTGCTAAAAATCATGTGGAAAAATCAGATCGCTATCTCCTTTCCTTCTTGGTGAAAAATGCGCTCGAAAATGACCTATTTTAGCTAAAAAGCAAGAAAATTTTGCTAAGTTGATGACGTCATAATGACACCACAATGACGTCACGAGAACTTTTCTTACAGCCAATTGCCTACTCCTGTCTTAGATGAACAAAACATGACTTCAATCATGCCTCTACTATTTGTTGACCTTGAGATCAGAGTCAGTGATCGCGGACTCCTTTAAGTTTAACTCATTTGACATTATTTTGTATTGCGCACGTATTACATACAGCGCGCGCTGTAGATTCTAAATTGGCAATCTCGGCCATGAGTGATTTTTTTTCAAAATTTTTTAAATTTTTTCTTTTTGTTTAAATTTTACTTTAAAAATTTTTTAAATGGTTTTATTTTTATTTTACTTTGGTTTCATTTCAATTTTAATTTGATTTAATTTTGGTTTCACTTTTGATTTTGTTTTATTTTGATTTTACTTTCATTTTACTTTCATATTACTTTCATTTTACTTTCATTTTACTTTCATTTTACTTTCATTTTACTTTTTTTACTTTCATTTTACTTTCATTTTACTTTCATTTTACTTTCATTTTACTCTCATTTTACTTTCATTTTACTTTTATTTTACTTTCATTTTTATTTCATTTTCATTTGATTTTGGTTTTATTTTTATCTTTATTGTTATTTTCATTTTTATTTTATTTTCATTTAAATTTAAGGGGGGGGTTCAAGCCAAATTTTTTGGGAAAACACGTTTCTGAGATAACGGTTGACCCAAAAGGTATACCCGTGGGCCAACTTTTGGCCAGGTTTGGTACTCCCAGACCACATGTATGCCGTGCCCAAATATGGGCACAAAATGGGTATATTTTTTCAAAAGCAACTTGGGCGGGATCTGAGGTGTGCAATCGATAGATAATGGTCCCCTGAGTTACCATAAAAAATTTGGAGTCGATATCTCAAAAAATGGCTTAGTTATGGCCGAAAAACGTATGCCCATATTTTTGCCAAAAATTTGGCACTTTTGGCGCCAAAAATTTTTGGAGGTCTAAATCAAAAATCCGGCTCTATTTGTTTCTGAGGAATTTAGTCTAGTTTCACGTAAAAAAAGAATTGTGCAAAAATATCAATCGTAGCCGAAGTTATAAGCGTTTGAGTGAAGTGCACTTTGGAAGAAACGCGAACTGAGAAAATGGCGATTTTGTGGTTTTTTAGAGGTTTTTTGGACCTCAAATCGCCATTTTAGCAGCAATCAAGCCAAAACTTGCAGAGAATACATAATTCAACGCTATTTATCGAATAAAGTTGGTTTCATTCAAAAATATTGATATTTGCCCAAGTTATGGGCCAAAATTGGCTTGTGTGACACGCGTATGCCCATGTATGGGCATGCGTTTTTCGGCCTTAAGTCGGCCATTTTTTGAGATATCGACTCCAAATTTTTTATGGTAACTCAGGGGACCATTATCTATCGATTGCACACCTCAGATCCCGCCCAAGTTGCTTTTGAAAAAAATATGCCCATTTTGTGCCCATGTCGCCACGTGGGCACGTCGCCACGGCGGCGCCAGTGGGTCTGGGAGTACCAAACCTGGCCAAAAAGTTGGCCCACGGGGTATACCTTTTGGGTCAACCGTTATCTCAGAAACGTGTTTTCCCAAAAATTTGGCTTGAACCCCCCCCCCCCCCCCCCCCCTTAATTTTCATTTGATTTTCATTTGATTTTGGTTTTATTTTTATTTTCATTTTCATTTTATTTTCATTTTATTTTTATTTTACTTTGATTATAATGAAAATCGTTTTTTTCTAATAAAAAAATGCCATTAGCCACCTCGGCCACCATACGTAGCGGTAGAGAGACGCATCTTTAGTGAGACCAAGAAACGTACAGAGACGTATCTTTAATGGGGTCAAGAAACGTACAGAGACGTGTCTTTAGTGGGTCAAGAAACACGTATTTATGTGACGTTTAACACTATTGGGGTCGTGTGACATACCAGCAGTGGGATATTGGTTGCTAAGCGTACGTACCTATATCAAGAAAAGCTAAAGTATGAATGGCATATCGGTGTGGTCAATTTAAGGAATACATATGAGTATCTCTGAGTAGTGGAGGAAAGATGTGAGTATAATTTAAATAAACTCATTGTCCACTGCTCTCCAGATGGTTAGTGACCAAAGTATTTCCTCTTGACGTCATCCTTGCCCTACACACATAACGTGTGGCAGTATACCTTTACATAGTGCAGGCTGCAGAGTGTTATTAGTTGCCATCTGAGTATGAGACTGCGGAGTGTGGGATGCCACCTAGCGAAACTTTTAGCTTGAAACTCTAGAAGAGCGGTCGGAGTTTCCATGGTTACGTCTCATGCTATCTGCTGTACTTTCTACTTCTTACACACCCCTAGCTAACTGTTTATGTCATTTCGTAATTGCCTTGTTAAAACTCTCAATATTTGCTACGATAATATTTTGATTTGTCATACTCCACTGGTATGACACGTTACAGGGATTATGAAGGTTTCATTTGAAGAGTATTTTAATGAGACTATGTTGTTGCAGTGCTATTGGGAGCCAAATCATGCGCCGTGCTGTGCATACCACAGTGTCGCATGGAATTACATTACTCGTTGTTTGGTCGTGTGTGATAGATTGCCTTGTTATCAGCCACGGTAGGGCCCCGAGCCATGATCTGTATTTAGAACGATTAGCTTTTCAGCGAGGTCTATTATTATAGTCTAACTCTAAGCAGAACTGGATTAAATTTTTATCTTATGAACAGATGAAAATATCTCAAGAATTTTACATCTTGTTCATCAGATCGCTTGGATTCGTCATCTAAAATGTTCATGTGGCCATGGGAACCGTGGACTGCTTCATTCTTTGTAAAAATTGTTCCTCACAAATCTAGATCGACACACAATTCTACTTTGGCACTAGGTGAAACTTATTTGACTTTCAATGGGTAATTCCATTTGTTTCATGGTATGATGGATCCAATCGAATCACGCAACTGTGATTTAACATGCTTCCACTTTCATAGCTCGGTAAAAGGGCTACAAGGCTGAGTTTTACATCTTGTAGTTGTCCAATAGATCCATTGGATCCATCATGTCCAACGGACATCCATTGGAAATCCAAGTGATGTCGATTGGACATGGGTGTCCATCGGTAAAATGGGTCCAATATACGTTCAATAATGGATCCATCTGATCTGCATTTCCCATGTTCAATGCACAGGTCCAATGGATCCAATGGATGTTCAATGGAACCATCTGAGTGGATCCAATGGACACAATCACTCTGGTATTTTTATCTGATGGATCATTATGACCATTCGATTCAATGAATCCATTATGACCATTTGATTCAATGAATTCATTGTGCCTATTGGAATCAATGAATCCATTGTGCCCATTGGATTTGGATTATTGGAATCAATGAATCCATTGTGTACAATGTATCCGTTGTGCCAGATGGATCCATGGAAATGCTGTGTCAATTGGACAGATGACAACAGACACAGTGGTTCCATTGAACAATGAAAACCATACGACATGCCCATTGCATCATGTCCATTAAATACATTTCACATCATGTCCATTGGATCCATTGAGTCCGTTGGATCCTAGAAGGCCTAACTAGGCTTGGTGATTTCGTCCATCAGATCCACTTAGATTGATTCATTCAACAATCAATCAATGGATCCATTGGAAATGTCCATTGAACATCAAAAATGAATCCATCGGATCCTCATCCATTGAAAAAATTTATCATGTCCATTGCAGTTTATGGACCAAATGGATCCATTGTACAAAATTGAACAAGATTCACAACTCTTGTGATAATACTATACCCATAGTTTTATATTATAGTCCATCATCTAAGCACTTTGGATACCCAAGCATTCAAAAGTTACCTTCCAGTTCAAACTTGGCATTTGGCAAGTGAAAAATGTGTTTTAGACTCTCAAAAAGGCCATATTGGGCATTGGTTTGTGTAAACTGTCCAAACATTAACACAGCCTAAGATGCCTAAATTGATATTCATACACTTAAGATTTTGGTATTCATACAGTAATGTTGAACTACTATATTTCTAAGCACGCGTCTAGGTATGACGAAAAGATGTCTGATCCTGCAGATACTGAAAACCTAGCACCTGAAAACATAGCATCTGAAAACCTAGCACCTGAAAACCTAGCATCTGAAAACCTAGCACCTGAAAACCTAGCACCTGAAAACCTAGCACCTGAAAACCTAGCAACTAAAAACCAAGCAAGTGAAACCGTAGCGCGGAACCTCGACGCCGGACTGAAAACAAACGAAACAGGGTTACTGAATCTCGAGGAACAGATTGACAGACTTACTGACGCGATCATCTCTGCCAGTGCAGGTTTTAACAAGATTCGAATATTTCTATGAAGTGGCTGTCAGTGGCAAGCCACCCAACTCCCGGTCTAATTCATGATGAGTTAGTTCATAATCGTGTTATATGGTGACGTTCAAGACTTCGAGAGCCAAGTCATAAAATTTTCATTTGACCTTATAATTAGCTGGCCTTTATTTTGACCGGCCCCTATTAAACCGGCTTTTTTTTAAATCGGCCCACTGGACAAACATCTCGAAGTATTTTTTGCCCTTAAGGGCCGGTTAAATAAAGGCCAATAAGGTATGGCCATTTCACGGATACTCGAAGATTCAAATAGCCCCCACTATGACACATGGTAATCAATCCCCCATACTGTCTGACATTTCCAGATCCTGCTTGTGAGCTGGACGATGAGGCAGATGAGAGCATGATCTAGGATCTAGCCACTAGACAGATCTACATCTCCCTAATACCGTGATCATGATCTAGACTCTAGCCACTAGACAGATCTACATCTCCCTAATACCGTGATCATGATCTAGGCTCTAGCCACTAGACAGATCTACATCTCCCTAATACCGTGATCATGATCTAGGATCTAGCCACTAGACAGATCTACATCTCCCTAATACCGTGATCATGATCTAGGATCTAGCCACTAGACAGATCTACATCTCCCTAATACCGTGATCATGATCTAGCCACTAGACAGATCTACATCTCCCTAATACCGTGATCATGATCTAGACTCTAGCCACTAGACAGATCTACATCTCCCTAATACCGTGATCATGATCTAGGATCTAGCCACTAGACAGATCTACATCTCCCTAATACCGTGATCATGATCTAGGATCTAGCCACTAGACAGATCTACATCTCCCTAATACCGTGATCATGATCTAGGATCTAGCCACTAGACAGATCTACATCTCCCTAATACCATGATCATGATCTAGGCTCTAGCCACTAGACAGATCTACATCTCCCTAATACCGTGATCATGATCTAGACTCTAGCCACTAGACAGATCTACATCTCCCTAATACCGTGATCATGATCTAGGACTCTAGCCACTAGACAGATCTACATCTCCTAATACCGTGATCATGATCTAGACTCTAGCCACTAGACAGATCTACACATCTCCATGAATACCGTGATCATGATCATGATCTAGCCTCTAGCCACTAGACAGATCTACATCTCCCTAATACCGTGATCATGATCTAGGATCTAGCCACTAGACAGATCTACATCTCCCTAATACCGTGATCATGATCTAGGCTCTAGCCACTAGACAGATCCACTAGACATGATCTACATCTCCCTAATACCGTGATCATGATCTAGGATCTAGCCACTAGACAGATCTACATCTCCCTAATACCGTGATCATGATCTAGCCTCTAGCCACTAGACAGATCTACATCTCCCTAATACCGTGATCATGATCTAGGCTCTAGCCACTAGACAGATCTACATCTCCCTAATACCGTGATCATGATCTAGGATCTAGCCACTAGACAGATCTACATCTCCCTAATACCGTGATCATGATCTAGGATCTAGCCACTAGACAGATCTACATCTCCCTAATACCGTGATCATGATCTAGACTCTAGCCACTAGACAGATCTACATCTCCCTAATACCGTGATCATGATCTAGGCTCTAGCCACTAGACAGATCTACATCTCCCCTAATACCGTGATCATGATCTACCGTGGATCTAGCCACTAGACAGATCTACATCTCCTAATACCGTGATCATGATCTAGACTCTAGCCACTAGACAGATCTACATCTCCCTAATACCGTGATCATGATCTAGCCTAGACAGATCTACAGCCACTAGATCATGACAGATCTACATCTCCCTAATACCGTGATCATCATGATCATCTAGACAGCCACTAGACAGATCTACATCTAGCCCTAGACAATCTACATCTCCTAATACCGTGATCATGATCTAGGATCTAGCCACTAGACAGATCTACATCTCCCTAATACCGTGATCATGATCTAGGATCTCTAGACAGCCACCTAATACCGTGATCATGATCTAGGATCTAGCCACTAGACAGATCTACATCTCCCTAATACCGTGATCATGATCTAGGATCTAGCCACTAGACATCGTGATCATGATCTAGGATCTAGCCACTAGACAGATCTACATCTCCCTAATACCGTGATCATGATCTAGGATCTAGCCACTAGCCACTAGATCTAGGATCTAGCCACTAATCTACATCTCCCTAATACCGTGATCATGATCTAGGATCTAGCCACTAGACAGATCTACATCTCCCTAATACCGTGATCATGATCTAGGATCTAGCCACTAGACAGATCTACATCTCCCTAATACCGTGATCATGATCTAGGATCTAGACAGATCTACACTAGACAGATCTACATCTCACTAGACAGATCTAATCTCCTAATGATGATCATGATCTAGGATCTAGCTCTAGCCACTAGACAGATCTACATCTCCCTAATACCGTGATCATGATCTAGGATCTAGCCACTAGACAGATCTACATCTCCCTAATACCGTGATCATGATCTAGCCTCTAGCCACTAGACAGATCTACATCTCCCTAATACCGTGATCATGATCTAGGACTCTAGCCACTAGACAGATCTACATCTCCCTAATACCGTGATCATGATCTAGGATCTAGCCACTAGACAGATCTACATCTCCCTAATACCGTGATCATGATCTAGAGATCTAGCCACTAGACAGATCTACATCTCCCTAATACCGTGATCATGATCTAGACTCTAGCCACTAGACAGATCTACATCTCCCTAATACCGTGATCATGATCTAGACAGATCTACATCTCCCTAATACCGTGATCATGATCTAGGATCAGCCACTAGACAGATCTACATCTCCCACTAGACAGATCTAGGCTCTACATAGACCCTAATAACCGTGATCATGATCTAGGATCTAGCCACTAGACAGATCTACATCTCCCTAATACCGTGATCATGATCTAGGCTCTAGCCACTAGACAGATCTACATCTCCCTAATACCGTGATCATGATCTAGGCTCTAGCCACTAGACAGATCTACATCTCCCTAATACCGTGATCATGATCTAGGCTCTAGCCACTAGACAGACTACATCTCCTGATTTAGTCGTATCTAACAATACGCGTCTTCAAAATAAATTCTCAAAATACTTTCATTGTTTGTCGTTTTGAAATTCGAATTGCAAGTGGAGTCAATGTTTTTAATCACATTTGTTTTTAACTGTAATTACTATCGACGTTGTCTTCATTAAAGCTGTCCAGAAAGCCTAGCTCAAAATAGCAGAGTGGGTCACATTTCCCTGTCGGCATATAGTCCGGGAGCGGGATTTATCCCTACAGTCGATATGCCGACATGTAGGTGCAAAATATTCGGTGTCGGCATATATATTCTCAGCTTAAATTCAGATTACGAGATGATATAATAAGGAAATTACTATTGCTCTATAACTATTGAGTATTGATAACTTCACTGTCTCTTGACACTGACAGGAAGTTTGTGACTTATGACAACTGACTATTGACAACTGACTATTGCAACTATTGACTATAGTCACTATATTGACAACTGACTATTGCAACTATTGACTATAGTCACTATATTGACAACTGATTATTGCAACTATTGACTATAGTCACTATATTGACAACTGACTATTGTAACTATTGACTATAGTCACTATATCGACAACTGATTATTGCAACTATTGACTATAGTCACTATATTGACAACTGACTATTGAAACTATTGACTATATAGTTACTATATTGACAACTGAATATTGCAAATATTGACTATAGTCACTATATTGACAACTGACTATTGTAACTATTGACTATATAGTCACTATTGACAACTGATTATTGCAACTATTGACTATAGTCACTATATTGACAACTGACTATTGCAACTATTGACTATAGTCACTATATTGACAACTGACTATTGCAACTATTGACTATAGTCACTATATTGACAACTGACTATTGCAACTATTGACTATAGTTACTATATTGACAACTGACTATTGCAACTATTGACTATAGTTATTATATTGTTAACTGACTATTGACTATAGTCACTATATTGACAACTGAATATTGCAAATATTGACTATAGTCACTATATTGACAACTGACTATTGCAACTATTGACTATAGTTACTATATTGACAACTGACTATTGCAACTATTGACTATAGCTACTATATTGACAACTGACTATTGCAACTATTGACTATAGTTACTATATTGGCTATTGACTAGTTTCCCTCCCAGGAATCTGAGGATCTACATCTAAAAGAAGTGAACTTGATTCAGGAGAGAAATCGACTAGAGAAGGATTCCCTTATTGAACAGCTTCGACAAAGTCAGGTATAATAATGTGGTATAATCCACTTACACATTACACAAGGAAAAGAAGGATTAAAATGGTCAATGAGACTTTTGGCTAATGGTATAGTAGTTATTATGTAGTAACAGGAAGTGCAAAGATTACTTTCGAAATCTTGGAAACTCTCACAATATATACATATACGGCGAAGGGCAAACCGTCGCAATGTGAATTAGCTGTAAATTTTGAACCTTATTATTTTTTGACAATCTTAGATAATAAATATGGAACCATTCTCTTGATCATATAAAAGAATGGGAGCGACAAGGTGGACGGTACAAAAACAAAGCTTTGTAACTTTTACTGTGTCTGGAATTTCTCAATGCTGGGTCTTGAGATTTTCAAAAAGTCTCAAGCTCAAAAACGTCTGAGCCTCCACTAGGCTCCAGTTAGTCTCCACTAGATCCCTAGTGGAGGCTGAGTTGATAGAAAAAATTTTAGTTTGAGAGAATGATAAAATTTCAGTTCGAACTGAAATTTTCTTATCCTCGACACAATCAATTCATATTTGATATCCAACCCACCATTCATAAATTACACCTAGTTTACACCAATTTTACACCTTCTTTAAAAGTTCATAACGGTGTAAGACTCATGGTTGGAGTATAGATCCGATGTTTTGACATTCGTACACAAAATTTAATTTCCATGTCGCAGCCTAATCGATATCAGTTGCATGGAGACATGTCTCGAATGTGTTTGGTACTTGGAGGGCAACCGTCGTCACATCTCCACCCAAGCAACATCAAGCTGGCCACGATAAAGAAGATTATTAATGTAGTGGAAAAATCGTTTTATAGAAATTTTGCTGTATTTGTGGTAAAAATTGAGCTAATCTGCTAATGTTACTACCTGAGTTTTCCGCTAATTTTAATTCATGAGAATAGCCCCTTTCATGACATTCAGTATCATAATCTGAATAGATGATCACTACAACAACATTACCATGACAATGTCGTGGTAGTGTGACAACACAAACAAAACGGCTAAAAGGGTATCTCTCCCCAGGCAGACCTGATGGAGTGCTACAGTAAGGTAGATGAGGCTGAGAGCGAGAAGGAACGCCTGGAGTGGGAGCTCACTGAGACGGAGGAGAGGTACCGGGTGGAGAACGAGGAACTGCTCGACCAGAACAATGCACTCATCAGTGCATTGCAGGTAGTGAGTAGTTGCTTTCAACTTCTAAAATACTTCATTTGACAGTCGTCATTCATCATCCGGTTGCCATTTTGAAAATCGTGGGGTTTGTATCATTGATCGAATCCGCTTATATGTTGTTTTGGAACCTATCAATGTATTTCAGGAAGAGCAGAACAAGTCACGGGACGTCATTGAAGACTTAGAAAGGTCACTTCAACGAGTCCCTCTTCCAATGAAGGAGGAGGAGTTTGCGAAGAACATGGCTAACTTGTCAACGGAGGAATTCGAGCCAACATCAGGAAGCAGCCCAAGGAGACCGCCACAGAAAAACACTCCTTTAACTGCCCTCGATGTTCTCAAAAATCTAAAGAAAAAAGTCAAAGATTTAGAAACGAGAAACGAGGAGTTCAACGAGATTATTGAGGATCTTGAACAGGCCATCGAGAAAGAATCAGCCCAGTCGAAGAAGTATTACAGAAAATGTTCAGATTTGAATGCTGAGCTCGAAGAATTGAAGAAGACTAGACCAACACAAAGACAATTGGAAACTGCCAAGTCTGATTTGAAGGATTGCAGGAAATTGTTCGATGATTCACAGAAAAAAGTTCAGGAGCTTGAAAGAGTTTTGGTTATAACTCTTTCAAAGCACGAGAATTTGGTGAATGACCTCAATAAAACCATCGATTCTCAAGATAAGCACATCGATGAGCTGAAGAAAAAGAACTTTTATCCAAAACTGATGGATGACTTGAAAAAGGAGAATTCTATCCTTAGAAGTGAAGTGACGAAACTAAGTGCCTTGGTGAAGGAGTCCCCGAATAGGAAAGTTTTGGGATTGAAAAATAAGTTTGAAGAAAATAAACTGGTGTATGGTCATTTGGATGAAGCAAACCAGCCTGTTGCTACAGCTGCAGACATTCACAATGAAAGCCTGGAGAAAATAGAGAAAATGGAGCTCCTTCATCGGGAAGAAGTGAACCACCTCAAAGGAAAGTTGATGATTCTGGAGAAGAAACTTACTCAATCTTTAGAAGAAAATTCCCAACTGAATCAGGAACTCAATGATGCAATTCAACAGTTAGATGAAAATTCTTTCAACTATGAAAATGTTATCCAGGATCTTCAGACTAAACTCGACAGTTCAGCAACCCAAGAATTGTCACCCAGCAAAGAAGATTCATTTGACTGTCTACGGAAGGAACTTGAGCTGGAGAGGAAAAGAAGGCGGAGTCTTTCGAAGCTGCTAGAAGCTCTCAACAACCCTGATAGTTTGCCGCCGCCACCTGCATCTGGGCAGGCTGAAGAACCTGTTCCTATTGAGTCCATCCCGCCTCCTGAAAGTGTAGCAACTCCACCAAAGGGAGAAACACGTTCAAAGCCCCCGGTTAAGCCGAAACCAAACTCATCTAAAGCTTTGACAGACAAAATACAGAAACTTTCTATCCAGAACCAGGAAAATAAAATGGCTCTAAATGATGCTGATTCAAAGAACAGCCTTTTGGAAAATAAAATCTGTGAACTTGAAGAAGTTATCAAGGCCCAGAACAGTGACATAGAAAAACTGAAGGTTTCAGTTGAACGAGGAATATCAGTTTCTGTTACACCAGGTTGTAACCCTGGTGTAGAAGATCTGGAAAGAGAACTTCAGGAGACCATAGAAGATAAATTGCACCTGGAAGAAACACTCGCCATTCTTACAGATGAACACGAAGCTCAAGTTAATCTTCTCAATGCTCGTATTGCAGATTTAGATAGAGAGCTAGAAAATGCTTTGTTTGCTGTCGAGCCAGACAATTTATCAATCATAGCTCAGCTAGAGAATGAAAAAGAAGCACGTAACCTTCTCGAAAGTAAAGTTGAATCTTTGGAGGCCCAATTGGCAGAAGGGTTTACCCTTGCTCCAGAAGACTCCCTGGACAACCTTCAGCAAAACCTGGATGCCGCTGAGAAGATGTGTGAGCAATTGATGTCAGACGAGGAGCTCGTACCAATCACCAACTCTGAACTGAAACGTCAACTAAAAGAGAAGGACGAGGAAATAGAAAATCTGAAAAAGGAAAATCGGGATTTGAAGGAGGAAGTTGAGAATTTGCACAATGACTTTGCTGACATAAGCACAGAAATAGCAGAAGCAGACAGTCAATATGGCCAAAGAATCGAGAACCTTCAGAAGCAAATCAAAATGAATCAAAGTAATCATGATGGCATCACGATTGATCTCCGAAATGAAATCGAAATGCTGAAAGAAAGCCTTCAGGAAGCAGAGAAACAATCACGTGCTATCAAAGTTCTTGAAAATGAGAACAAATCTCTCTCAGATGAATGCAAGTTCCTTACTGACCGCCTTGCCTCTGATATCATTACTAAGAAGTCACCTGTGGATGAAAGATCTGATCTGATGGCAGAAATGAAAGATCACTATGAGAGAATCAATGAACGGTTGAGATCAGACATTGGGTTGAAAAAAGATAAAATTGAAGATCTTCAGGAAGATGTGAAGAGAGCTAATGCAAATTCTGCCAGGAAAATTGCTTCGATGAAAGACAGTAAGGATATTTCTGAAGAACGACATCGGTTGAAGATAGAAGAACACTGCCTGACCATTGAGTCCCAAAACAGAGAAATAGACCAAATTAAGAAGCTAAATAAACGATTTGAAGGTAATATCGACAGTAAAAACATTGAGTTCAATGAAGTGGTTACCAAACTTCTCAATCTCGAATCTCTGATTGAAATGCAGCAAGACAATATACTAGCTAAAGATGAAGAAATTGAAAAGTTACGTCGTCAGTTGAAGAATTTGGAAGATGAATTGGACATTTCCCGCCACGATAACATAATAACAGAAGATTCCATAACGATAAACATCTCTGGACCTAGCCCAAATAAATCTATGCAAGATGCCGAAATATCTGACCTGAAGTTGAAGCTCGAAAAGGCAGTGTCCGAAAAGAAAGATGCAGAAAAATCTAAGAGGCGCCTTTCTGTGCAACTAAATGACAGCAAAAGAGAGTGCGAAGCATTGAGAGAAGTTTTAGCTCCATCGCTAGAGGATGATGAGGAGTCTCTTGACGGTTTACGGGAAAAAATATTCTGCTTGGAGAAAGAATTAAAAATGAAGGAAAATACAGTAAAAGAGAAAACAAACGAAGTTAATTCTGTCCTCAGCCAGCAGGATAAAACTAAACAGGAGTTGGTAACTAAAAATATTGAGCTTCAAAACAAGAACAATGATCTGATGGAAAACTACTACGAACTTGAAACAGAGAATTCGTGTCTTCTGGAAGACATTGATGCCAATTTCAAAGTACACACTGATGCAATTAAGAAACTAGAAGCCGAGATTAAAGAGCTGAAAAGTACCATTGCAGAGAAAGATGAAAATATTCTTAACAGTGAGGATGCACTAAACAAGGCAGAAGCTAAGAATGTCGCAGATAATCAGGCATTTTTTGAAACCAGAAAACAATTCGAAACGGAAGTAAGCACACTGAAAAACAAAATTCTGGACATGGAAGGGGGTGATGCAGTGAAGAGTTCATCATCAGTTCACAGCGTATGGTTAGAAGATACTGCGAGTTTGAACCAAGTTATCAGTGAAAAAGACCGACAGATAAGAGACCTCCGGGACACTCTCATCGCGAACTCCCCTAAGGGCAGTTCGAATGATTTGAGCATTGGCTGCCACAGTCTAGGGAGTATCCCACCACCTTCTGATCTAGATATGCAGAATCATCACGATGGTAGAGCAATTGAGGAGTACAAGAAACAAATCAACAGCATGCACATTCTGATTACAAAGAAAGATGAGGAATATGCAAAGCTTTACCAGAAGTTCAGAGAAGAGCTTGAAAGACACAATGATGATAGTAGCATTTACAACAGTCACATACAAAAACTGCAAGAAATGGTTTCACTTTTCGAAAAACAGGGTGATAAATTGACTGCTGATAAAATGACAATCATGCAAAAAAGTGCAAAGGGAATCAATGATGTTAATAATTCTCTTAATAATCTAAATGAAGAGCTGGCACAAGAAAGTCAGAGAACAGCTGAAGTGCTGAGTGATTTGGATACTTTGAGAGAAGATATCGAATCGATACAACAAAATTTATCAAGAAATAACTCAAATGGAGTTTCTGATGCAGTAGTTAGAATTTTAGAAGTTGAGGATACTTTCCAGATGACAACTGAAGAGCACCAATGCTCATTGGATCATTATCAGCTCCTGCTGCAAACGACTCAGCAGGAAATGAAGATGATTGCTGAAGACCTTAAGAATGCTCAGCTGAATGAATGTGCTGCTGACTCAGATCACCTTACTAACATCCTCGGTATTCTGCAAGAGAAAGTTACATTGTTGGGGGACAAACTCTACGAAACAAAGAATGAAGTTGCTTTTTCCAGTTTCAGGGGAAGCCAGTCAGGGAATTCAGCAAAAGAAACGGCTGTAATCATTGAACAAGCAGAACTGAAGTGCACTAAATTTGAAAACGAATTAGAATTCATCAAGACCATGTTGGAGAATTCTGGGATGGTTTCAACATCTGAACGCTTTATTAAAGTCTCAGAAGAACTCCAAGAAATCCTCTCTGAAATGGGGGATCTAAAGGATTTGCTAGCTCTGAGACCACAATCCCATGTGATGAGCAGCAATGACACCTCGAGTACTGGAATTAACTGCAAGGACTTGAGTAGGACTCAGAAGGAAGGGTCGAGTATATTAGAGCGCCCTGTCAGCCTGCATGAGATAGACGGCTTGGAGCTGATTACCCACGACCTGAGGTACCAGCTGCGACAGAGAAGCACTGAGTGTGAGACCCTGCGGGAGGAGTGCGAGATGCTGCGCCAGGAGAACGAGGGCATGGACCTGGGCATGAAGGACTTGCAGAGGGTCTTCGGACAGATGCTCTCCGAGAAAGCTGAAAAACTTGACTGCTTGAACGATAGTCTGTCAGCGGAGAGGAGCTTCATGGAGTCAAGGATGTCTCAACTTTCAGAAGTCATTGAAATCAAGGACAAGAGCCAGGATCAGCTTAAAGAATCACTTTCTTTCGAGCAGGGCAGAGTCCAGCAACTCAAAGAGGATTTGGACAGTACCTATGATAAGACATTCGAGCACATCAAAGAATATGAGGGTCGAGTGTCGACAATCACAGAACGGCTAAACATTCAACAACAACAGGTCAAGGCTAAGTTGGAATCGTGTGAAACTGAAATAAGTGGTTTAAATGAACAATTGAAACATTACCAGGGGATAGTGAAAGATAAGGACTACACAATAGAAAGCTTACAACGCAGTCACAAAATAGAGCTCAGTTCGAGGGAAGCAGTCTTGAAACAAGCTCACGACGCCTCAGCTCAGTATCAAAAGGAACTGGAAGAGCTGAAGGCATTGTACAGCGTTAGTCACGGGACTTTGGACTTGCAACTCTCCCAATACGGCGATATCATGACGAAATTCAGGAATGAGATATCTCAGGAGAAGGAGGCTTTCCAGGGCTCTCTACAAAAGTTAAACTACCTCGTGGAAGATCGCACACAGAAGGTTCGAGAATACGAGAGAATTGTGACCGATTTACAGCAATCTCTCAGCTCCACTCAGGCCGATTTACAAGAAAAGGAAATCTTGTACGAAACTTTGGTCAAGGAGAAAAGCAAGCTGAGGCTGTCAAACAAAAGCTACGATCGATCTCTGGATAATGATAACACCAACCACTGGAAAAATAGGGTAAGCATATCTCTTTTAGTTACCTCATTTTATACTACTGAAGTACTAAACTACTTCTAAAGAATATTCAAACGAATATCGCCAACATAAAACTTTATCATCATTGTCGTTTTCTTAACAATCAGCAAGGCAGTTCATGAGCAAATGTTTGAACAGGCGACTCGATCAGAACAACAGATACGGAAACTAAAGCAGACAATGGAAGAAATGAAGTACACCTACGAGACACAGCTAACTAACAAAGGTATGGTATATAGCAGGTATACAATGCCGAGTGGTAAAGAGTGGTTTTGTTTTATTGTGTATTGTGAGCTCTATCTGATCTGAATAAAGAATAGAAGCATGTCATATAGCAGGGTATATTACAATTAACAGGGTATAACAAGTAAAAGGCTATAGATTGAGGGTTCCAATGCTACATAATATTTTTCAGCGGACGAAATTCTGGCTCTAAACATGAAACTTGAGAAGTTGGAATCAGACCTCTGCAGTAAAACCAGCAAATACAATGCTATGATGATTGAGGTTAGCATGCCATTACACACTTTTTCGAGCTAGTGGAGGCCAAGGCCCCCCCCCTAGTTTTTTCTAGGGGGGCCTTTTGAAAACTAAGGGGGCCTAAATTTTCATAAGCAAATTTTCACATTTAAAAGCCCTAAATTTGCATAGAAACACAACTAAAATCATGTTTTCTGTTTGCTTTGATTCTGAAAAGATGGATTTTTGGGAAAAGATAGATTTTTGGGAAAATACAATGCTATGATGATGGAGGTTAGTATCCACATGTTATGAAAGTGTGAATGAGGCTTCCTGACAAGTGGTGACCTGTTCAATGTGAAATGGACGGGGTCAGAACTTCAGAAGTTACTTATAGGGCGATTTAATGACACACCACTTTGAGCTATGGTAATGAAGTCATCTCTACAACCTTTTTATATTACGCACAAATTAATTCAGTGTAAAGTAACTAACTGAATAGTTATTAGTTAGCAACAAAGTCTAGTTCTCATCGTATCATTAAAATTTCAAGCTAATATTAATGTTTTTGAACTATTGGAACGCCAGGTAAAAGCGTTGAAGCTGGAGATAGAAGCTTCTGGCAGTGATAACCAACTCAAGGACTTGGAGCAGAAGTTAGCAGCTAAGCAGTGTGAAGTGGAAGACGCAGTTTACCGGATGCAAAGGTAATACTTTCAAAGTGACGATTTATCTGATATTATACTGATATTATGGTGTCAAAATTATGCTGTTAGGGCCAAATCGCACGGGGACAAAAATCGTGAAAAAATGTGCCCAGGTCAGTTGTCACGTCCAAATTTCGTGAGATCGCACGGCGGAATATTTCACGCCAGTATAAAATGATCAAAACGAACGGCGACAGCTTTTCAATGCGTTTCACGGAGACAAAATTACACCAAATCGCACGACAATTTGTCACCAAAATTGCGCCATGAAAACGCACGGCGTAACAAAATTTCCGTGTAATTTGTCACGTCCTAGATCTCGGAATCACGGAAATATTATTTTTCGCCAAAACGCACGGCGGGTAAAATGTCATGTTTGATAGCTCAATGGCAGAGCATCCGAAATGTCTTCGGCTTCAGGAGGTTGTGGGTTCAAATCCCGCTCAGGTCCAATATTAAACAGCTCATCTGAGTTTATGACTACAGGCCGCTGTATTACTGAAATAGGTGATTCACCCTGAATAAACCCTTCAAATTAGTGTGCACCCCAAGCACCCTGAACGCACCCAGTGTACAGTCAGCAGTCTGGTAGGAGTCAGTGACCACTTGACCAGTCAGCAACCTGGCATGAGCATCAAAATGTATCTATCGATGACCAGTCAGCAGTATGGTACGAGACAGTGCCCAGTGAGCATTTTCAGTCAAGCTGTCAATTCAAAACTGCATACATCATGCCAGTGAACAGCCAAGCTCGAAACAAATTTCTAATACCATTGCAAAATGGAACTAAGTCAGTGCTGGCTTGCAAAACAACGCAGGGTCATGGTAGTTACCGTCCCATCTTAAAATGTCCGATCCAAAATGTGACTTTGAATCATACATCATCATTATGACTATACAGCAATACAATCATTCGAAACGCTGAATTAAAAAGCAAAATGTACTGCAACTGCAAAAACAGTATAAATCATTGCAGCACACAGGGCTCGAAGGGGCTGGCAAAGCCTATGTAGAGGACGAAAATTTTTAAGGAATCGAATCGAAGCATGGATCAATCTCAAAGGTCTTGCAATCGAAAGATTGTTGGCTAAAAATGTGCTAGCAATTTTTGAAACTACAACCGATAATTGGAAAAATAAACAAAGGAGAAAATGAATTATAAATGAATTATAAATGAATTATAAATGAATTATAAATGAATTTTTTTTATAATCTTGGTAGCATGTCACTTTGTGAAACGCCTCAGTTACAACAGAACTTGGAAAGTTGGAAAGAGATACAAAATGATGAAAGGAAATGGCTAAAAATGAGTGAATTTACATTTGGTGAAACTTTTTTTTGCAGCACAGTAATAATAAACAAATGAGAATGACGTAATTACTATGGTTGAATATGGTATGTCAATGACTTAAAGTGCCTATTTTATATTTCACGGGACAGTAATTGCACAATGTACCAAACTGCAAACCGGTAATTAGGCTACATTTACCGTCCGCTCCTTCGTGTGTGAGAAAAAGTAATACACCATTGTTACTAATGATAATGACGTATTGCTCTCACTCACTCTCAGTTATTGCTATTTCCAAAGAATGTGTTACCATGGCAACATGGCAATGCAACTGATCAAAACAAATCAAATACAAATTCCATACTTTATTTCATGATATTGTATTTCATTCTCTCGTTTTTGGTTTTGTATCTTTTTACATATCTTTCTTGCATATTATGATTTTAACTTTCTCGAAATGATTGCTTTTACAGAGTTGGGGCTGCTCCTATCACTGCTTTCACTGCAGTTCACTGTTTTCTCAGCTATTTGATTCGACTTTTGTCTATTCTTGGCCACATATTTTTGCAGGATGTTATTACCTGGTTACAGTAAAGTTCCTACATCAATCAGTCGGAATTATAATTCCGACTGATTGATGTAGGAACTTCAATGCTACAATGGAATGCCATAATTGTATAGGATAGAAAATACAGGAGAAGAAACAAAATACAGAGTGGCAACACTACAGAAATGAGAAGGCACAGCAAGATATGAACGATACACATTTAAAAGATTGGTGCTATTTGTGTTTCCCCACTAATTACTATGTTTCCGCACTCTTGGAATGCAGCGCTGATTGGTCAATGACTGCGTGTGTTGTAACGAGCATCTCACCGCTACGGTGCGTTTTGGTTTTTGTACCATCGTGAAACTTTCCACCACTATCACGTGACCATGCGCATGATCTTTTCGTCACTGCACGTGATCAGTGGTGACAAATCTCACCGATAGTGAAAACAGACGGAGTTTTGATTTCACCACAAAGATTTCACCGATTGTGGTGAAAACTGTCACCTCTCCTGAGGCCGGTGATACTTTTCACCACTTTTCTCACCACGTTTTCAGATCTCACGAAAAGTGGCCTTAAAAAAATGAAATCGCACGATAGGTAAAATCCGAATTTTGGTGAGATATGAAAGTTTCCGCAATTTTTGTCCCCGTGCGATTTGGCCCTTACAATATGTCCTGCACCAGGCACCACCTTGTGTAACATGTCCTGCACCAGGCACCACCTTGTGTAACACTAACATGTCCTGCACCAGGCACCACCTTGTGTAACATGTCCTGCACCAGGCACCACCTGCACCAGGCACCACCTTGTGTAACATGTCCTGCACCAGGCACCACCTTGTGTAACAATATGTCCTGCACCAGGCACCACCTTGTGTAACAACATGTCCTGCACCAGGCACCACCTTGTGTAACACTAACATGTCCTGCACCAGGCACCACCTTGTGTAACAATATGTCCTGCACCAGGCACCACCTTGTGTAACATGTCCTGCACCAGGCACCACCTTGTGTAACACTAACATGTCCTGCACCAGGCACCACCTTGTGTAATATGTCCTGCACCAGGCACCACCTTGTGTAACATGTCCTGCACCAGGCACCACCTTGTGTAACACTAACATGTCCTGCACCAGGCACCACCTTGTGTAACAACATGTCCTGCACCAGGCACCACCTTGTGTAACAACATGTCCTGCACCAGGCACCACCTTGTGTAACATGTCCTGCACCAGGCACCACCTTGTGTAACATGTCCTGCACCAGGCACCACCTTGTGTAACATGTCCTGCACCAGGCACCACCTTGTGTAACATGTCCTACACCAGGCACCACCTTGTGTAACACTAACATGTCCTGCACCAGGCACCACCTTGTGTAACACTAATATGTCCTGCACCAGGCACCACCTTAACACTAACATGTCCTGCACCAGGCACCACCTTGTGTAACACTAACATGTCCTGCACCAGGCACCACCTTGTGTAACAATAATATGTCCTGCACCAGGCACCACCTTGTGTAACACTAACATCCTGCACCAGGCACCACCTTGTGTAACACTAACATGTCCTGCACCAGGCACCACCTTGTGTAACACTAACATGTCCTGCACCAGGCACCACCTTGTGTAACACTAACATGTCCTGCACCAGGCACCACCTTGTGTAATATGTCCTGCACCAGGCACCACCTTGTGTAACAATATGTCCTGCACCAGGCACCACCTTGTGTAACAATATGTCCTGCACCAGGCACCACCTTGTGTAACACTAACATGTCCTGCACCAGGCACCACCTTGTGTAACACTAACATGTCCTGCACCAGGCACCACCGTGAAACTGAAGCTCTGAAAGACGTGCTATCTTCCTACCAGAACAACGCTGATAACGACGTAGCGCACAAGATATCAGAGTACGAGACTACCATTGCTGACTACGAGGTTCTCCTACAACTACTCTGAAACAAAAACTTATGGCAAATGACCACATTGCAAAATCGCCGACTCGGCGCCGATCGGCGCCCGTCCGGCGCCGATCAGCGCTGACCGGCGCCGATCAGCGCCGGCTAGGCGCCGATCGGCGGTACCGCCGATCGGCGCTGATCGGCGCCGATCGGCGCCGATGGGAAATCGGCAACTTTTCATCGGCGGTCGTCGGCGCTGATCGGCGCCGATCAGCGCCGATCAGCGCCGATCGGCGCCGATCAGCCGGCCAGCCCCGATCGGCGCTGTCGGCGCCGATCTGCCCCCGATCGGCGCCGATCAGCGCCGATAAAACACCTAATATAAGGGAAGCTGTCCGGTGCATTTTATTCCAGATTTCCCGTGATTTTCCCATCGGCGCCGATCAGCTGTCGAGCCGATCGGCGCCGATGGAGAATTTTTCTAAATTTTTAAGCTTTCACAATAAAATTGGATATCCGCGGGTTTTATCGCATTTGAACGATCAGGATCATGTTATGGTTTGCAATTACATATGTTTTACATGTTAGGGTTTGGGTTTGGGATTGGGTTAGGGTTTGGGTTAGGGTTTGGGTTAAGGTTTGGGTTAGGGTTTGGGTAAGGGTTTGGGTTTGGGTTAAGGTTTGGGTTAGGGTTTGGGTTGGGTTTGGGTTAGGGTTTGGGTTAGGGTTTGGGTTAGGGTTTGGGTTAGGGTTTGGGTTAGGGGTTTGGGTTTTAGGGTTTTGGGTTAGGGTTTGGGTTAGGGTTTGGGTTAGGGTTTGGGTTAGGGTTTGGGTTAGGGTTTTGGGTTGGGGTTTGGGTTAGGTTTGGGTTAGGGTTTGGGTTAGGGTTTGGGTTAGGGTTTTGGGTTAAGGTTTGGGTTTGGTTTGTTTGG
>WFMF01000928.1:0-25841 GCA_011033025.1 Beroe forskalii | reverse complement strand
CAGACAAGAGCCCGACTTGGACGAGCTGCAGGCAACTGCTCAACAGATTTGCAAGAGGAGCATGCGAGATAAGGTTGAGATACGTTCCCAATCTTGGTTTTAGTTTTGATACGTTCCCAATCTTGGTTTTAGTTTTGATACGTTCCCAATCTTGGTTTTAGTTATGATACGTTCCCAATCTTGGTTTTAGTTATGATACGTTCCCAATCTTGGTTTTAGTTACGATCTTATGAGGAACATGCGAGATTAGGGACTTTAGATACGTTCCGAAACTTCCCAATCGTGGTTTTAGTTGACATAAGTTCCCAGTCTTGGTTTTAGATTTTTAGTCATGATACGTTCCCGAACTTGGTTTTATAATTGGAATAAGTTCCGAACCAAGATTGGGAACGTTCTGATACGTTCTCAATCTTGGTTTTAGTCCTGATACGTTCCCAATCTTGGTTTTAGTCCTGATACGTTCCCAAACTTGTTTTTAGTTATGATACGTTCCCAATCTTGGTTTTAGTCACGATACTTTTCCAATCTTGGTTTTAGTTTAAACTTTAGATATTGCTATTTAATCAGTATTTATAGAGTTATAGATCTATGGATGAATCACACTTCCATTAACTCCTTCAGCTGAAAGATAAGCTGGATAAGGTAGCGGTGGTTTATAGTGAGATATACAAGGAGTACAGCACGACTGATTCCAAGTCCTACATCGGGCTCAGAGACTTCTACTGCCTGGTGCGTTAGTAAAACGAATACCCCACACTTTTTCATGTTTAGATCCTTTTAACTTTTAATGGCCATGTGTGTTAAACCATGTTTTTAGAGTATTTTCCCCCAGGTTAAGTACTTGTGCCGTAGAGCAGAAGAGAAGAGAGCGGCAGTAACTGATGGCGACGTCTTGAACAGTGTCTACAGGAATTTCGGGGGCATCTGCCCTGACGTGCATTCCAAAGTGATCAATGCGTTCCAACGTCACTTTGATTTGCACAGAAACTTCATACCGAATACTCTCGACATGATACGTGAAAACCTCAGAGCGACTACTTTAGCGAGGTGAGATTCTGTGTATTATGTAGCGATAAAAGTGATTGCAGTGGTTCTGATCTCTTTTTTGGCTGCTGAAACTGGGAAAACTCTTGCAGACTAGAATTTTAGGCACCTAGACAAAAATGCAGTTATATTCATACTAGCAGGCCCGTTCGGCGCTGCTACGCAGCATCACACTGTCAAATTTCAGACCTACGCAGTTCAAATTAATGAAAAAACTATTTAACGCATCTAATCAGAACCAAAATTATTCAGGGAAATAGCCTAACCAACAAAACGAAATTGAATTAGCACTCTATACATGTTACCATAGCAACGCAAGCACATTCCCACTATCTGCACGTGCATGCCGACACAAACCCATCGACAGTGCCCATACACACCGATTTATCATTCTAATCTATGATGCCGACACAATGGTCCATACACACGCCGACACAATCAGTTTTCCCATTGTAATCTATGATGCCGACACAATAATCCACACACACGCCGACACAAAATCCATACACTCTTACCAAATTATAATTAAAGATTGAACTTTCAACTTCTATTTCACTAGTCACTACCTTCATATATTTTGCAAGTTTCCTTGATGATGCTATCTTGATGTTTTAACATTTTAATGAATCGTTTGCATTTTACCCCTCTGAATTCCTCAGTGGGAGTCGGTACCTACTGGTCGTTACTCCGACCCTGGAGACCACGATCGACGTCATCGATCAGGAGCTACGCAAGAACAACCTCAACGAGGGCCAGGGGTCAGTATTTTTATCTACTACCCTGATCAGTCCATGTCTTCATAGTTAGTAGGCAAAAATAGTATGACTGTAATAGAGTAAAAGATAAGATAATATGATGTTAGCAATGCTCATAAAACTGATTAATTATAATATTTTGAAATTTAAATTGATGAAAGCTAATTTTTTCGAAAATTCCTGAGATCGAAGAAGTGAGATACTGCGACCTGTTTCTTGGTCCTGTTTCTTGCAAGAATAATTATGTGGTCCTCTCTGAAATTCTGCTCTTGAACTGTTATCCTTGCTTTATCGGCCTCGGGCCAGTAATCACTAATCAGTTCCAAGGAGGATTGCAATGAATCACAAATGTTGTACATGATGTGCTAAATTCCAACTTCAGTTTGATGATCCGTCGGATGAGTCTACGGAGCCGTATTAAGTTTCTGTTGGTAAACGAGCACCCGCCTATTCGTAGCTGCCTATTTGTATTGGCCCACAGCACGATATTTGCTAAATAGTCATTCGCTTCTTTGTGTTCCGCCTCTTCGTGAAAACTTGCAAAATAATTTTGCTATGTCAATGAAATTTGCTTCATCGATATGTCGATTATCATAAAAATAATGAATAAAATTTGCCTCGTGATATCGTGGATTTATGGGAATTATTTTAGTGGAACAAACGTTGGTGTTGGTAATCGATTATTAACCTTTTCAGGAGAGCTCCCCAAATCAAGTTTAACAGTGACTTCCCTGATGACGCTGACTATACAAAGGTATAAAGTTATAAACTACTATACTATATATAATTGATATTCCAAGGTAACAAGGTAGTGATCATTTCAATATGTGGAAGTGGGGCAAGGAAACATTCGATTGAAGACGAGAATACTCTCTACACCATGGTTCCCTCTGTAGTTCCTCATTAGACTTCTAGCTTCCAAACTGCAAGATTTGCGATCACAGGAGTGTTTTGGGCAGGATCCCAAGTGATGAGCCAGCATTGCAACATTATAACGCCATTCATTATAACGTCATGTGGACTCATGATTGATGAAAATCCAGAATAATTAGTTGAATTACTACCACCGTGACTTTCAGAGATGTAAGATAATTAACGATGTGAAGAACTCGATAGAGGCAGGGGATGACCTGCTGCTAATTGACATGGAGATGATCTACGAGAGTCTGTACGACGTGCTCAACCAGTACTACAAAGAGTGGCAGGGCAACAAGTGGGTACTCTAGATGGCAATAAGTATCATGAGTGACTGTCTAGCTCGTAATATAGCTGGTAATAGTTGTTAATATTAATCACAAGCGTGATTTAACTTTCCTTTTCCTCCGAATTCCGATACTCCCCTCTCGATCTTCCTGAATAAGACGATTTATCGACTCATGAATATAATTAGTGAACCATATCGGCCTGGGGAGGTACGGGACTCGTTCCCATCCACAGTAGCCCTGGCAACCGGGACCTCCGAGCAGGAGGTCCCGTGCCGGGGACTCTGATTGGATCTCTTGTAGATCCATCCCCCGTTTAGTAGTAGAACCATATCGGATAATTTATACCCTAGATTCTTTGATGCCCCGTGAAAATATAACAACCTCGGTCCAAGTCGCTAGATATATAAACTCATGAGGTCTAATAACAATCCAGGTATGTGGAGATAGCTCTGGAGTCTCACCGCGTCAACTGCAGGGTTCACGACAACGCCAAGATAATACTCTTAGCCCGTCCAGAGCAGGTCAAATTAATATATAATTAATTGGTTGAATTAATTCTGCATTTTATCGTGGAGCTTTGACTTTCGTTAGTTGTACCCGATTGTGTTAATTTGAGAATTTATGTCGGAAAATATTCCTAAGACCGAACTATGGTGTCAAATTTTGCTTCATACAAATTGTGTTTCTCAACACAAACCCAGATTATTATCTTTTCGATCTTCATTCTTTTACTGTCGAAGGAATGATGCCCTTTCTAACTTTTTCTGACCTTAAATCCATAGTAACCATCCATTGTGCGATTTCAGGCGGTCAAGTTCCCTATTCCCCTTCTAAACAGACTGGAAAAGCACTACTTCACATTGGTGGAAAGTATGTCGGCAGCTGAGATGCATGTTGTGAAAAAGATCGAGGATTGGGTTACAGGCTTGACAACATTAAATGCTGATTTCAGAGGTATAACCGCTACACTTTTCAATATATACACTAACAAGTGACTAAGATATCAGCGTTATCGCATGTACATTTATATGAGTACAGGGCATCTTATCAGCTGCTACTCTGGTTTTTACGTGGCTGTGAATGGCAGAATATTGTGATATCACTACTCAACTCAATATTATGTTACTTTCATAGTACTCGGTAGTCATAACAAAAAGACAAAATCAGAAAAACATTTTCTTCCTTTTTTCTCATTACAAAGTAACGAAGCAATAACCTAAACCATTAGCCATAAACCCCTAACCATCCATTGATTATGACACTTGCATAAACCTATGAGCAATGAGCATGATATGTGCATGATAGTAAATAAACCCTAACGTAGACTCTGAAAAAACCCTTATCTAAGAATCTAGATGATCTTATCACAAAAGCTAAATATAAACTTATATTACATTACGAGTAGATGAACAACCCCTGATGCTTCTATTATATATTATTCCCTACCATGACACGTACACTCCCTCCCCATTAGAAAGATGCCAGTTCACCTTTAACAAGAACGAAACGTTCATTGGTATGCACGACGAGTCAGTGCCAGCCATTGTCAAAACTCAGCTCAAGAGATACCAAGAATCCCGGGGCGAAGTTAAGCCTCTGTCCGAGACACCTGGACTAATGGATCACTTAGTTGGCTGGTGTCAGGAACAACTGCTCAGGACGGTGTCTTACGATGGTCTGGTCAGAATGTCCTTGTCAGAGGATGAATTATACGAGGTTTGAACGAAATTCTCCATTTCCTGATTCCCTGACGAAACATCCCCCTGACCAAACACCTTCCCACAAAACCTTGACCCTAACCATAACCCTTGCCTATACTTTTCATTATCAGTTCATACTTTTCGTTATCAGCTCATACTTTTCATTATCATATTATAATAGCTTTTGCAACGATTTCGCTGATGTGTTATCAGTTAACCTGTTATCGCACTTGCTATATAGCTATATCATTCAACACTGTTGTGTTGCACAACACTGTACACTCTACAATTACAATAAGGAATTTTCCGTACACTCTAACACGGACGTAGTGATTAATTGAGATAACGCCGCTCAGCAGCGAGTCAGGACTCCATCAGGGGCGGCATTCTGGTCCACTTTGCTGGCCCGTGCTAGCACTAGCTTACCTTCGGCATGGGTACAGATAGCGTGATTTGTGAAGTCGGCGTTGTGTAGTACAACAAGAGGCGTATACATGATATCAGTCCGTAATTCACTTATTAGTTATTGATGTGGTCTGATAATTGGCTTAAATGCCAGTATTATCGACAATCTTTCAATTTACAACCTTTCTATTCAGGCCGTTTGGGAGAAATACTATGGTCGCGAAGAAAAGATATGGTCGGTTGTAAGGAACATGAAATCTTTCCTGGAGTATTTGGAAAACTTCAGGAAGTCGACTTCCACTGTCGTCACTACATTTTCTCATTTACCAGCCAACGAAAAGTTCCCTAAGAGTGTAAGTTCTTAAATTTTAATTCCTTCTCCTTATCTGCTCTATCAAAAGTACACACTTTTGTTTTGCTACTTTCTGGAAGACGCGAACGCCGAACCATCATTTCACATTGAATTTGTTTTCAAAATATATGCGTGCGCGGCCCGGCGCGTAAGCACGCGCGCTAATTTAATCCCTGGTTTATCCCTGGTTCCAATTTGCGGCCCGGTTGGCTGTCAGTCACAGGCCTGGCTGTAATGAAAATCTGCTAAGTCTTTTTCATTTTTTATCCTTGAAATCTTAGGGAACCATTCCCTTACCATCAAATCACGCAGAAAGGGAAACACCTGATATTCAACGTGGAAGGCTTTGGGTCTCAGACCGCGTTTGAGAAAGAGGTGGAGCCCTTCTTCCAGGCGGAGCATGGCTACAGCTCCCTGGTGATCCTGGTGCCGCCAGGCTGCCACAAACTCCTCAGCTACATGCGCTTCTACCTGCAATCCAGACGTCACGACGGCGGCGGGGGCACGCCCAAACACGTCATCATCGTAGTCCAGCTGCTCAGGAATGCAGTGAGTATCTTAAGTCTGCTTTTAAATCGATTTGACATTGAAGTCTTCATTGGGTCCCATGCTTTTTTACAGATTTTCCCGCACAAAACGGATAATATACCTCACTTCTGCCCAAGCTCTGACTACACTATTCCTCAGGAGAGCCAACCAGCGCTGTTCCACAGCGAGGTCTGGGACAACGTACACATCGAGGACCTGAACTTGAACCCCAAGTCGAAGCAGTTCAAGACAACAGACGACATGACGGACCTACGTCGGCTGTGGTTCCGGTCCATTCCCAAACTCTTCGCTGGTAACCATTTCTTCTCTTAGCAATGAACTATGCTGTCTTCATCCTTCTTAATAATGAGTCAAATAACCCCGGCCGTATTTAAGACCTGTTAATATCCCTTCAGACGAGATCCTGAGCATCAATGATCTGTTGATGTCGCACAAGGAAGAAGTTATCTGTAACATCTCTAACCCCTTCCTTCACCACGATGTGGGAGCTATGTTGGAAGTAAGCCAAAATATACCTTCTTTCATTTGAAATAGAAAGTTGAGCGCTTGCAATCAACCATTTAAACTTTGATTACGGCTTTCAGCTACTTATTATTCCTACTCGTTTTATAACCCCTTCTCCAATGCAGTCCCGAATATTCCAATTACCACGTTCACTTCAGGGTTGTCTCACGTCCAGCTTCCTACAAGAGCAGATAAAAGTTGTGTTGGAGGCATCTGCAGGCTACTCCAGAGGGTACAACTGGATCCAGCAGTCGGCATTGGATAAAGCCAACCTGTCTGAACAAACTTCATTCCAAAACGTTCTGCTCTCGAAGGTTCGCCTCTGATCGACATTCCACGCTAAGCGGTAGTAGATTTGCCTTGATCTTGCAGCCTTGTCTCCACACGAGTGATTCAAGTTTTGATTCGGAAGATTCGTATCTCAGTATTCATGATAATGAAAATCATATCATTCATCTGATTCAGGTTTCTGAGCGACTGACAAGTGCCACCGCTTGCATCCTGGCAGAAGTAGATAGAGACGGTAACGCTGCCCTCAGAGGGGAGCCCAAACTAACAAACTTATGGGATACCATGATCAGGTAAACAAGGCTTACCATACGCATTCAGAGGGGAGCCCAAACTAACAAACTTATGGGATACCATGATCAGGTAAACAAGGCTTAACATACGCATTCAAGAAGATACAGCTTGTGAATCAGCTGGAAAGTGAACTGATACAAAATATAATCCAATTAAACGAAATGTCGCCACATCCTCATTTCTCCACTCCATTAGGGCTTTACGCAGGGAATCACATCTCTCCATTGCACAGGGAAATGCCTCTGTCGAAATGGGAAGCTCAGGAAGCTGGTTCACTCCGCAAGGTCCAGCACAACTTCCTGGCTCCTAGCTCCGGGGACACGGCCCTCTTCCGGCCCCAGCTCCAGTTTCCCTTCTCTTGGCTCCTCAAGAAACCCATTGACGAGATGTCCGCTGGCGTCTACAGACTGTCTTTGCATGGTTAGACTTAGCGCTTCGCCGGATTCAACATCTCTAATATAATTTCGCAACCTCTGTTTTTTGTTTGTGCGTAACGGCGGAAACATCTTCGGAACGCGCGCGCATTACGATTTGTGCGGGTTACCATGGTGACACGTGCACGGAGAATTGCGCGCGCTCATTTCTGTTAATGGTGTTTTGATTACGTTGCGATCTCTAATAACTTTTGAACGGATCGGAGTTTTTTGATGCGGTAAAAATTTTTTAGTTGATTTGAATAACATTGGTTGAAATTTGCGGGCTCTGAGTGAGCTGTGAATTTGCAGGCCCAACGGGCCTGCTAGTCTCTAATATAGGGGGGGGTGTCACTGTCCCAATTGTCCCAAACTCAAGAAAAAGTGGATTGGGACAGGGACAAATGGGACATTTGGGACATTTGGGACAAATGGGACAATTGGGACAAATGGGACAGAGAAAATGGAACAAATGGAACTCAAAAAAGTGAATTTGGACTGGGACAATTGGGACATTTGGGACAAATGGGACAATTGGGACAAATGGGACAGAGAAAATGAAAAAAATTGGACTCAAAAAAGTGAATGCGGACTGGGACAAATGGGACAATTGGGACAATTGGGACAAATGGGACAATTGGGACAAAAGTGAAAGAGTCAAATGGGGCTCAAATGATGGTTTTTTGAGCAGTAGTTTAGTGTTTTTTGTCTCAAACCCTGTTACATAGGAGCACTTGCTGCGTTGCAACTGCCACTGTCCTTATCCTATCATACTTTTTGAGATAGGGAAGTGGGAACACTTGACCACTGCAAACAAATACAACCTTAATATGTACTTTCTACTGTAGTGTGAATATCACTTTCATTTAAATGATAGAAAAACTTGGATCAATGTAAAAAATGAAAAATGACCGATTTTTTTAATTTTTTGTTTGTCCCAATTGTCCCAAATGTCCCAGTTGTCCCAATTGTCCCAAAAACCAGTCCCAAACTCAAAAAAAAGTAAATTGGGACAGGGACAATTGGGACAATTGGGACACTGAAACTCCCCCCAATATAATTTGCCATTCTCTGTCGCGTTTTTCGTCCTTTTGTGGACACATTTTAGGGCGCGCGCGTGCAGTTTTGGTATAGACGCGCGCGTTGCCATGGTTACATATTGCGCGCGCGTTCATTTCTGTTTAATGATGTTTTGAATACGTTGCTTCGCGTAACTTTTGAACGGAATGGTGTTTTTTGATGCGGTAAAAAGTATTCAGTTGATTTGAAATTTGCGAACGAGGTGCTGCGTAGCAGCGCCGAGTGAGCTGTGTATTAGCAGGCCCAACGGGCCTGCTAGTCTCTAATATAATTTCGCAACCTCTGTACTATGTTGTACGTAGTAACGTCTTTTGTCCTTTTGAAGACACATTTTGAAGTGTGCACGTGCAGTATGGATGTAGGCGCGCGCGTTGCTATGGTTACATATTGAGCGCACGCGTTCATTTCTGTTAAATGCTGTTTTGAATACGTTGATCCGTAATAACTTTTGATCTGATTGGAATTTTTTGATGCGGTAAAAAGTATTGAGTTGATTTGAATTTTGCGAACGAGGTGCTGCGTAGCAGCGCCGAGTGAGCTTTGTATTTGCAGGCCTAACGGGCCTGCTAGTCTCTTATATAATTTGGGGGGGTCCACCGGCCAACGGCCAACCGTCTTGAAAATTTACTGTTTCGGCCAATTGGCCGTTGGCCGGTTGGCCGTTTTTTTCCTTTTTTATCCCTGGTTTCGCCCAAAAGCATTATGGTTGAAAGTTGTGAGAGAAAAAGTTGTTACAATTTCTATAACTGACATTTTCCTGCTAATTTGATTGGTGGGGGGTGTCAAATGTGTCAATCAAGGACGACAAAACAGCCGAAATTTGCCTTTGTGCTTGAAGAAGGCCCGAGCTCCATAAATTTATATAATGCTGTTTTATGTTGCTGAAATCAAAAAAAGTAAGACTTTTGCAAGTTGTTAATGGTCTTGGATATGTAGGATATAGGATTAGGCCTCTTGTATAGTGCAGCATGCAGTACATTTGACCATATGACATTAAATTGCCGACACTTGATCCCCCGATACTTAATCCCCCGATAGTTGATCCCCCGACACTTGATCTCATATAAAACTCAAGACCCTTGTGGTCATAGTCACGAAGCTGTCTGCAGTAGGTCTGGAGTAGTTCTGGATGACGAATGACGATCTGGATCCTCTCATTCCTCCTCGTTTCCAGGGCAGATGGCTTGAACACGTCTCCTCTGGTGACACGGAACATCTTGGTTCAGGAGAGATTCATCTCACTTAAAGACCTTGAATAAGCTGCAGAGTAATGCGTTTGATCTGTGTTGATTCATCAAGGAATGTCACGTCAGGGGGGCAAATGTCACAGGAATCCTCGAACTGCGATGTTTGTTCCCCCGCTTTCCTCTACAGATTTGCTGTGATGTTTGATCCATCGTAGGGGGTGTAATGTTAGGGGATGTAAGGTCAGGGGATGTAATGTTTGGGGGTCAAGTGTTCCTTTACCGGTTTTATGGTGCTCAGCGCAGGGCAAGCGCCCGGTCAAGGTAAATGCTCCCATAGCTGATGTGTACAGTGACAGTGAGACCCTCATTAATCAGATGGTCTCCAATGATGAGGTGCCAATAAAAGAGAGATGGGGGATTATCTGGTAAAGGTAGGGATCTGTTATAGCTTGGGGACCAGATGTACCATAATATCCATGATGTGCTGGATAAGCCATTCTTCAAGGCACCAATGTTTGCACCCAGGTAGAGGGATAGATCTGTGTGCAGCTGGAGGGGGATTTGGTGGTTTCTGCAACACTCGATTTGGATGGACAAGTAATCCATTGGGAAGGGGCTGCAGGACAAGATGAAAAGACTGACGAGGAACTGGCTAGAAGACTCAGAAGTTGAGGAGCAGTGGCAGATCGAGAGGAAGTTGAGGATGAGGCCAAGGTTCTAAGGCGATGCAGGGCTGAGGAATCCATGGTACTATAGTGTGAGGCACTGAGGCAGGGAGACTAGATGGGCAGAGGCACTTTTAGGGCTAAATAGGGGCACAAAGAGGGCTGTACTGGGAAGAATGATGATGGAAGAATGGAGACAGGAGATGAAGCTGAAGGAAGCCCGAAGCACTGGTGTTGAAGGAGGTAATATTAGTTGTGTAAAGGTGATATTAGTGGTGGAAAGGCCCCAGAAGTGGGAGTAGGAGTGGATTTCACTGGTTGCAGGGCCTTGGGGTTGACAGAATTCTAGTAAGCCAACTTAAGTTCAGTGTCATGGTCAGTGATTCCTTACAGGATTCTGTGCCGCAGTCTTATTGGCCGTCCCTTTCATCATAATTAAGGAGCCCTCATGCAAGGAGATTTTCCTTTCAAGCACTCCAGTACTTTCCTGGCCACTGGAACATATTCAATACCTCTTGGTGAACCTATTGAGATGTTAACAGTAGGATGATCCTGGTCTATGGTTGCTAAAAGTACCAGACTGTACGAAAATGAGCTAAATTATCTTTAATATCCCATTTTTTTCGTGATTTCGATATAAGTGTCTTCTAATGCACTCAGATGTGTTCTTAGAACTATTGCAAGCAACTTTCTCCCTGGGAGTTTTTTGATTGGACCCCCCTAAGAGTGGCAAATTTGAAAAAATTAAAAAAAACGGCCAACCGGCCAACCGTCTAAAAAATTTCCAATTTCTGCCAATTGGCCGATGGCCGTTGGCCGGTGGACCCCCCCCCCCTAATTTCGCAACCTCTGTTTTTCTGTTTGTGCGTAACGGCGGAAACATCTTCGGAACGCGCGCGCATTACGATTTGTGCGGGTAACCATAGTGACACGTGCACGGAGAATTGTGCGCGCGCTCATTTCTGTTAATGGTGTTTTGATTACGTTGCTTCGTAACTTTTGAACGGATCGGGGGTTTTTGATGCGGTAAAAAGTATTCAGCTGATCTGAAATTTGCGAACGAGGTGCTGCGTAGCAGCGCCGAGTGAGCTGTGTATTAGCAGGCTCAACGGGCATTCTAGTCTTATATATAAAGTAAAGTCACACGTGAATAATGTTTGTCTGTAATTCCGTATACAATTAAATTTGAGCTTGCCAAGAAGATATCAAGAGAAACGAAGGCTAAGCTGGACTAAGTCGCGCCGTTGCTATGGATACAGATATTCTGCACGTGCAAATTATGATCAGTTCTATGCGAGTGCTTTCTGATACGTTGTTGATTGCTTCGTTTTAGCGTTTGAAAGAACGACGTGTTTATTGTTTTTCTTTTGAAATTTAAGATCTGGAAATAGAGAACGGGTATGGCTGGTATCGTTGAGGCTATTTCCATTAGCATCTCTTCATAAATCTGTGACAGACGTCGGTCGATTTGAATCAATGCTGAGTTGATGGTAACGGAAAAATGTGAATTTACAGCAATTTAAGATTGAACAAAATCAAATTGAATCGAATTTGGGCATAGCACATTGCGATTTTGGAATACTGCTCTTGGCTTAAATCAATGCTTTGATTCAATGTTCAGTATGAGTATGATCATCGGTTTTAATTTTCAGATTTAAATTCATACAAGAGCAAATTATAATGATCAAAACTTGCACGAACCAGCATTACTAAAAGTAACCAACAAATAATGGTAAATTCTGCTCCTTCATAAACTTTTTGAGAATTGAGAGCTTATTATTTGGTTCTGTATTATCAAGCGACCCAACGGGCTTGCTAGTCTTATATATAAAGTAAAGTCACACGTGAATAATGTTTGTCTGTAATTCCGTATACAATTAAATTTGAGCTTGCCAAGAAGATATCAAGAGAAACGAAGGCAAAAGCGAGAAAAGAGGTGCCGTTGCTATGGAAACCAATTTTGTGCACGTGCAGATGATAATCAGTTCAATGCGAGTGCTTTTTATTACGCTACTACTGTTAAATGCTGTGCTGACATAGTTTTTGAAAATTTGACGTTGTTTTACATCAAATTCAAGATCTCAAGATGGAGATTAATGGACAAAACTTGAACAACGGAGGATATTTCAGATGAATTGTTTTCTGTGGCAGTGTTTGGCAGATAATCAATGCTGAGTCGGTGATAACAATAGTAACTATAGTTTTGAAATTAGCTGTTTAGTTTACAAAAGTGTACAATTCAATCGAGTCGAATATAGGTGCAGTAGCAGATTACGAAGACAGTTCCTGGCCTGGTATGGATTAATAAAAACAAAACAAAATGGTCCAATGTCAGTATCAGTATGAGAATTATCATAGACTTCTTGCAATCAAAACGGAACGCTGGAACAAAACTCACATGGTTAAGCATAACTAACACTAACCGACGCCGTTCTATTTTCCACTCTGCTCCTTCATAAAATTTAATAATGATTTAATTGATTTCGTTACGACTAACATTCGATCCAATTGGAATTTTTGATGCGGTAAGAACTATCCAATCAATTTGAATGGTAGTTTTTAAAATTTGCGAACGAGGTGCTGCGTAGCTGTGTGATCTGTGTATATACGTATATGCAGGCTCAACGGGCCTGCTAGTCTCTATATATAAGAGATTGAAATATAATAAAGTTAGAACTGAAATTTATTGTTGATGTGTCTCCTAAGGCTGGTAATTATACTAATCTGGATGCTTTATCAAACCACCATCTCCCCTTCCTTCCCCAGCAATCGAGTAGCTCCCTATTCTGCGCTTCACGGCTGACCGTTAGTGCATTTCTTATTGGTTGTAGAAAGCTATGCACTTTCCTAGACATGTTCTCGACAGGTGAAGAGCTGGACGATCACTTCCTGAACGAGTTGAAGGACTCGAGCATCCACCGCATCCTCTCTGACGATGCTGTGTACGGGGACGAGGCCTTGAGAAGGGAACTCAATGAGAGATACCTGGCAGACTTCCTTAACATGGTCCACGCTTCTAACTCCGAGACTGAAATGCTGATAATTGGAACCTTTCACTATCAGTAGTACATTGGTTACCACACCACATTGGTTACCACACCACATTGGTTACCACACCACATTGGTTTCCACCCCACATTACCATGGTTACCATCCCACATTACCGTGGTTACCACCCCACATAACCATGGGTACCACCCCAAATTACCATGTTACCGCCACACATTACCATGGTTACCACTCCAAATTACCATGGTTACCACCCCACATAACCATGGTTACCATCCCACATTACCATGATTACCACCCTACATTATCATGTTACCACTCCATATTCATATCATGGTTACCACCCTTCATTACCATGGTTACCACCCCACATTACCATGGTTACCACCCCACATTACCAGATTTACCGCCCCACATAACCATGGTTACCATCCCACATTACCATGATTACCACCCTACATCACCATGTTTACCACCCTACATATCACCATGGTTACCACCCCACATTACCCTGGTTACCACCCCACTTTACCATGGTTACCGCCCCACATCACCATGTTACCTACCCTCCTATCTCAGATAGCTCGCCGTATCCTCGGTGCCCACCTACCCCGCGGGTCGCTGGACAGACACACAGTGGAGTTTGCAGTGCAGCTGCACCTGGTCTACCACCGCCTGGCTCCCTACTCCGGGGAGTTCCTGCTCTCCTGCCTCACTAAACTCCTCACCGTCTTCTCCCAGGTACACCTCTCAGTTTACCATGTTCAAGCCTCATAATGACGTCACCAGTGGGCTCCACCTTGAATCAGTCATCGCCATGTGGAATAAATCTTGGTGATAACCATTTGTAAAAAATCTCTTTTGTCTAATGTAATTGCTTAATTGATACTTTGATATCATAAAACCAAACTCCAAAGAATTTCTCACCGGCGCCAGCTCCACATAAAAGTGAAGGTTATTTGCATTCCCGAATCCCGGCACCTCCTCACTACCAAATTACCAATGTCCCAGGAAATGAGGAGTTCCTTGTCGTGTTTCCAGCCGGTCACCACCTCGGAGCACCCCATCTTCTCGCTGTGTGACGAACTGCTCTCAGAGCTGGAGCGCTCTCTGAGAGCTGGAGCACCTGCCTGCCGCCAGGTTGCTACTTTAATTCATCCATGGTTTACACCCCACATGGTTGCCACCCTTCACCCTCCCTTCACCCTCCCCCTCACCCTTCTCACCCCTGCCTGCCGCCAGGTTACTACTTTATATTGATACCATGGTTACCACCCCACATTACCATGGATACCACCCTACACTGACATCCGGCACACCCTACCCTTCACCCTCCCCCTCACCCTTCTCACCCCTGCCTGCCGCCAGGTTACTACTTTAGATTGATACCATGGTTACCACCCCACATTACCATGGATACCACCTCTGGAGAACATCCGGCACACCCTACCCTTCACCCTCCCCCTCACCCTTCTCACCCCTGCCTGCCGCCAGGTTACTACTCCATACTAATACCATGGTTACCACCCTACATTACCATGGATACCACCCCACTCATCCACCATACCCTTCACCCTCCCCTCATTGACATCCGCCAGGTTACATCCCTTCACATGGTTACCACCTCAAATTACCATGGTTTACCCCTGCCTGCCGCCAGGTTAACACCCTTATTAACATGGTTACCAGCCCACATTGACATACATCCAGCGCACCATTCCTCTCACTCTGCTCACCCTGCCTGCCGCCAGGAAGACCACATCCGGCACCTCCGAGCTAAGTGGGAACGGGTGCGCTTTAAGAGTCTGACAGTCGAGTTCCTCGGCAGATTGGACTTCTTCCAAGTTCCCAAGGACGTCCAGGAAACGTTTTACGTGATGCTGGAGCAGAATATCGAAGCTGACTCTGTGCGGGGCTGCCTATCGCTGGTGGTAGAGAAAGTCTGGGACTTGATGTCTGCTACGGTGTCTAACAGGGGCTTGAGACACGCTGTGATGTTAGTTGCGATCATGTTTTATATACCTGGCATTGGATTTATATGTTGTCGGATCTTCAAAAAATCTAATGTGAAGCAACACTGCTGGTGCTTATGGTTGCACTTTCTGATGAGAAAAAAGATTAAAGAAATGAATAAAAGTGAAGACAATTTCCGATTTGTGTTTTGGGTACCTATTAAGCTGTTATTCCTCCGCAGGATGAGGTTGTGGGAGTGTGATGAGTGCGAGGAAGTCACGTACCAGCAGCACGTCACCCCCTGCTGCTCCCAAGTCCACTGTGAGACCTGCTACCGCGGCCTCCTCCTCAACACCACTGCGTTAGTTCCCTATCATTAATTTGCTGATTACAGAGAACTGTGTAAATATCATCACACCTTGAAAGCTGTGCTGACTGCTATTGGCTGACCTGTGGCACAGCATTGTCTCGACTCTGAAAGGGAGATGATGTTATTTGTTTCAAATCCGGGGGTTGTATCTGATTATACCCTACAGCTCCCAACCAAATTTCCCGGATTCCATGGTCCTCTGTGAAACGTAAATACCTTAATCCATCGAGTATTATAGAAGGGTTATTCAGCACGTGTAATTCATTGTGTAGTGGTGTAACTGTTATCTGAGGTTCTCACACGAAGTACCTACCGCGTGTCCGAATTGCGGGGAACCAATCCTGAAGAATCTCTCTAGACTACCCACGGAGATACTGTAAGTACATTGAGATACTGTAAGTATATTGAGATACTGTAAGTACTTTGAGATACTGTAAGTACATTGAGATACTGTAAGTACATTGAGATATTGTAAGTATGATGTTTATTACAATTTACTTGTACTATGCTATGGTAACATATCAATATAAATTTCAGCATACATTAACTGTTACCATGGTAACATATCATTTCCAACAGGCCCCTGGTTGAACTGCTGGAAGGATGTGCTAACGAAGCTGTGGATTTCCTCTCTCGAATCCTCGTAACTTTCTTCACTGACTCAGATCTGGAGCAGGACGCCCTAACGGCCCTATCAAACTTAGGTTGGTTCCAAGGTTACTCTTTCTGGTTTATTTGTTTTGCATCTACCAACCTAGCCCTGCATTCCCACCCTGTGTTCATGGCAACCCTACTCCACCAACCTGGTAGAATACTCTGCCAATCTTTTAACTTTTTACCATGCTCCATGTAACCATGGTGACTGGTACCTGTTACCATTATAACCTGTTATCATGGAAAATGTTTACCTGTTACCATGGTAAATGTCTACCTGTTACCGTAGTAACTGTTAACCTGTTACCATGGTAACTGTTTACCTGTTTCCATGGTAACTGTTAACCTGTTACCATGGTAGCTGTAATTTGTAAACATAGTTTCATGGTAACTATTAACTTGTTACCATGGTAACTGTAACCTGTTACCATGGTAACTGTAAACCTGTTACCGTGGTGACTGGTGATTCAATAAAACCCGTGTTCCAAGGAAAGGGCCGAGTACAGAGCAATCAACTACTAAAACCAGTGTCTCCTGAAAAAGTGGAGTCTCTTCAAACACTCATCCTCACAATCTTAGCTACAAACTTGAACAACAGGTCAGGGTCACTTGATTCGTTCGTTGGAACAACTTGCCAATAATTATGTTGAATTGTTCAATGTTGTTCTTAAGCTTTATAAAATATAGACCGTGAAAGCATAATATCATTATCTTGATCTCTTCTACTGTTCTTGTTCCTTTAAAACCACGTACCCTTCCTCAATCCAATGCATCATCTGATCGCTGATTTCATACTGCCACTTTGCCCTATTACTCTTTAACCCTCATGAACAACAGAGCCCACGTATTCAATGTTTGCTGTCCCAAGATGCCCCGGGACTTTGACTCGCTGATGTTAACAAAGTTCGTCTACATCTACCAGGTGAGGTTTCCTCTTACATACCTACAGCAGTACCGAGGAAGCAGTTGAGATATGTGTTATTATTTCTTAATTTACAGTGTTTGCCACTTGCATTCAGTGTTTGCCACTTGCAGTAAGTGTTTATCACTTGTAGTCAATGTTCGAAGGTGAAATGATATTGCACGTGCACCACTATTTACTATCTTCTAGCATAGTAACTCATGCATTTCCGGTATATGCAGCAAGAGACTTCTCAGTTGCCACCATAATCTCGATTCCAATGACAAGCAATACTCCGAGTTACTCCGCAATACTCCGCGTTACTCCGAGTTACTCCGCAGACAATGCATCCCCTGGACCACCTCCCTGCCCCCCACGAAATAGCCACTCTACTTGCCCGGTACTTGGAGCTGTTCCAACAGGAGGACTTGGCGGAGGACTACGTCAACAACACCATCTCCATATTGACGGGTCTCAGACAGATGTAAGTTTTTTTAACTTTGAGAAGGTCTCTTCTTTTTAGGAATTCTGTAGATTAAAATTTAATCTACATAATTCCTAAAATGAAGAGTTTCCTGAACGGTTATCACATCGCCAGTTTGAGTTCATCACATTACAACAACTTCTCCTTGGCAGGTTGAGTGAACTGGTTCATGAGCTCCTGGATGTTCTGGACTCCGGTAGACAGCCGTCAGATGTCCTCACTTCCCTTCAACGTGGTTTGGAACCCTTCACTCCACCCCAGATCTACACCCTAAAACTCTTCTTCCTGAAACAGATCTTCCGGCAGAGAGGTGGGTTAACATGACACCAATCCCTTGATACACATCACTTGATAACCATCACTTGATACCCATCACTTGATAACCATCACGTGATACCTATCAGTTGATACCCATCACTTGAAACCCATCACATAAAACCCATCGCAGGGGTGCGTGTGATACCAGACATTCTCGACAATGCTGCTCTAAGCTGGGTATCTCCTGTTCAGCAAATTGATAACCAAGATCCCGACCACTTCATCTTACTTGGCCAGGAGTACGCTGACCTGAGGTAGTCTTTTCTTTTTAATTCTCACTGATAACTGTCTTTTTAATGCTCCCCGATTGTCGATATTTTAATTCTCCCTGATCGTTGTCTTTTGAATTCTCACTGATGGTTTTCTATTTAATTCTCACTGATTGCTTTTTTTAATTATCACTAATTGATAGGATGTTGCATGCAGGATGATCGATTGAATCATCGTAGATTTGTTGTGTGTACCCAATGGCTAATTCTTATCAACATTCGCAACTTTTTAAATCGGCTGATTTGATTTTATAGACGTGTATAATGATGGTCAGTATTGTCTTATGCGCATGTATGTTTTTGTCACGTGATGTCTTCTTGTCACTTCAACTTCTTTGTGATGAAGTAATCTCAGAAATGCGCTGGCAATTAGCGACCGTGCTGAGGAGGAGGAGGAGGATGATGAGGTTACTGAGCCGCTCGAACAGTGTGAGGCCCTGCAGACCCTCGCTGCCACGCTCTACGTGGTGACCCATGGCACCAGACTTCCGACGAACGTTGTCAACACCATCTCCTACCAGGTGAAGATACTGCTGTTTAGGTATAGCGAAGTTTGCGTCCTGTTTTCGCCGGACGTGGATCAGACTATCAGGTACATTTTGGGATACGTCTTGAGGGACGAGGGTGTGAACCAATAAACCATATGAGCCGATAGGGGCAAGTTTCCACTGTTCATGCATTAAATTATGTAGACTTCGATGAAACCGTCAGAGAGTTCTCTTATTACCTCGGTCATCTAAGTTCATGTTCTGCAGTATTGCAATATGGCTCAAAGGACGATCCTATATCTCCGTAGGTCATTCTTTGGGTGCCGTTGTGATCCGTGTTGTTGTGCGTGACCGCTCCTTGTTTCAGCTGCGTGAGGAAGGTGCCAGGGAAGAAACCCTGGACTGTCTGACGGAGTGCATAGAAGGGCGGGTGCTGGGAGACCGGATCTCAGGACCCGGAGTCCCTGCTGAGTTGAGGAGCCCCCTGACACTGCTATACTTCATCCTCGTCTCCTCGCCCTCCCACCCCTTCCTGCGAGCTCTGGACAGCATCAGATGCCACCCGGAACAGGTACCCAACAAGTTCCTCCCCGGGATGAGAGAAAACATTCTGGCGGCGTTCGTAGGGCAGCTGGGAGAAGCGAACCGCAAGTACAGATGGTGGGAGTGCAGGAACGGGCATGCCTACGCTATCAACAACTGTGGGGAGCCCATGCAGAAAGGGCGCTGCATTTGCGGGGAGGAGATTGGGGGAGAACAGCACCGGTTCACCCAGGGCGCGGCTAACGAAGTGACTGGCGAAAGGGCTAGGGGATTCGAAGAAAAGGTGACAGTTGTTTATTAAGCATCAAAATTTTTGAATTTATTCCACTCTTACATTCTTATTCAATAACATTCTTACATCCTTATTTAATTGTCGAATTTCCGAATCACTTTACTTTAACGCTTTCTCTTTGACTCTTTCCTTTTTCGGGACCCAGATAGTATAATAGTTTGAGGTTGAATAGTTTTTAGGACTTACAGGAAGATTGTCAGAGCCAGGAAAAGGAACATGTTGTTGTAAACTTGTATTGGATTGAAACGTATAAAAGAAGATGTGAACAGTAAACTGTCCGGGTCGCAGCCCGCCAAATCTTAAATAATCTCGCGCCGCGCTGGTTGGAGTCACGTGATGGACGGAAGGAGTGGAAAAGCTAGAAGAGGGGGGAACTCAAATTTGCTTTGTTATGCCCGAGTAATTTTATAATTGCGCTTAGCGAAGCTTTTCTAATTGCCGGATGGACCCTCATGAAAGTGAAACTGAAAGTGAAACCGACCTATTGATTGGAGGAGAAAGGGATCCTATTGTTAAACTTGCCGTAATTATGAATTAGCCGGAAAGTTACGAATTCCAATTTCAATGAGGCAATGGTGCTCTAATTATAAACTATAGATTCATACCGTAAACGACGGCGTCTAAATTGAGTGTTTAACCTATCAAAGCCTATTTGAGTACTAGGTAAGACTGAATGCTAGATAGGAACCTGAGGGCCAATAGTGTATAATCTATCATAACACTCCCGTCAACGAAAGTTTTGCAGTCCTCTGCAATCTAAAAACTTAGAAAATTGACCGATGGTAAGATAATTTTTCTTACTGTGTCCAGAATTTTAAGGGAAAATATCACGCTTGCGAACGTTGATAAAAGGGAAAATGAACAAGGGGACTTAGGCCTAAAATGTTGGTGTGACTCACCAGCGCGATCAACGATAGTTGTACTTAAATAGATAACATAATAATTAATATAATAATAATTGGCATAAAATGTAACTGCATTATATTTGCATAAAGTATTGTAAATTACTGAAATTGTAAATGATGAAAAATTTTCAAATTGATATAAGGTAAAGCCGCAAAATGAAAAATATTAGGAGAGTCTTAGACTCCGCTAATTGAAATTTACCAACTTAGATTCAAGAAAGGCACTATAAACGTAATAACGTAGATAACGTAAAATTTTAGTTAAGTAAGATTTAAATTCTAGTTATGTAACATTTAAATGGAAATGCACGTTACTTTAAAGTTTAGATGAAATTAAAAGGTATATTACATTAAAGCTTTAGTTAAAGTAATTAAATTTGAATCATTGCTTATAAGGAAATGGTGAAAGGATAGATGCGCGAGTTATCGCCTGCATAAATATAATAATGCATAAATACAATAATGCATAATAATGCATAATACAATAATGCATGATAATGCATAATACAATAATGCATAAATACGATAATGTCATTACTAGCTCAGGAAGTAGAAGCCAGAGTTTTTGAAAAATGCTCTTAATTGAGTTTATAAACTAACTCAGCTATCAATCTTCTTAATAATCTATAAAGATTGGTGTGGGCTTTATGAGTTGTATGCCTCGTAGTTCATTGATCGCGTCCTTCAGCCGTTGCAATTCTGTGGACCATTCATGGAGAGGAGCCCTAGAGGCTCCCCTTTCTAAGACTTGAGCATCCAGATTGTCCAGACGGTTATACAGAGGGACAAAAAATGTGTTCGTAAGGTGCCTAAGTTCCAACTTAACTTCATTCCGTAGTCCCTCCGGCACTAGTTCAGTGGCGTACCCATTGATGTGCCCTCTCACGGTCGTTATGAAGTCCTGTAGAGCTTTCAGGGCTATCTTCAGCTCTCGTCCTGCCTCTTCGTGATCTCTGAACGAGAAACTCTTCCTTAGTAGGAGATGGAGTGAGTGCATTGCTCTGTCGATAGCAGAGCGAATTCCCGGGCTGGTGAAACGAGGAAAAGTTGTGTATACCACTTGAGTGGCAACATCTCGCCATTCTGCACTCAAGGTTTGCGAACCTGACTCGTGCTGCTCTGCCACTGGATAGGGTCCTTCAGGAAGGGGGACTATTTCCGCTGGTAGCTCTTCCGTGTTCTCGCCCTCGAGGTGTGGCAAAGGCGACGGTATTAGGACAATTGGCTCATCTAGGATGTCCACCGACCTGCTCTCAGCAGTTTCGTACGAGGGTGATGTTTCGTACGAGGGTGATGTGCTCATGGACGTTGTCGAGGATCCTGATGTCGAGGATTCTCCGGACCCCGAACTGGAGCTGGAGGAGGACGATTCGCCCTCCGCACCTGGGTTAGTCAGATTTCCACCCCGTTTCCTCTTAAGTGTGACTGTCAACCTGGAAAAAAATTACAGTAATTTATTAGTCTCGAGGCAATACGATTGCCTCCTGCTCTGTGTGGTAGGAAACAGCTTGCGACTGCTCATTTTCGTGATGACCGTCAATTTTTCGAAATTGATGAAAAATATTTTTTCTGTATTGGAAACATATAAAGACCATGAAGGTGAAAGATGCAGCAAGGAAAGCACATGAGAGAACTAATGTGAGGATGCTTGTTTGCTTCTGTGTTATGAGGGAGGAATCAGGCAGGTCAGCAATATCGTGAAAATATTGGTGTGCATCAAGAGTAGAATTAAAATCTGACATATCTAAGTATGTACTAGTGTTGACCAAGCCAGATAGGATGTCATCAATTTCATGATCGAAAGAGATATGTAATGGTGCAAATTTTGGGGATGCTATCATCACCGAATCAATCTGAAGCATGGTTACATTGTTCCAACTTATGAATTTTGTTCCTAGTGCGTTAGTGTTATGAACAATGACCTCTTTCGAAGGTAGAGTGGCGTAAATAGACCGTGCTTGTGCGACAAGCACGCCAGTTATAGAATATATGTGATCGGGGGTGCACTTGATTTTCGAATAAGTACAAAGTTTAGGACTTGTGAGACACAGACTTTGGGCTTGGCTGACCTCTGTAGTTGTGCTATGGCAATATGAAATGGCATCTCCTAAATCACAGTCATTCTCGTTCAAGGCATAAAATTTGTCGTCATTGAGATAAGCATAATGCGGAAGATCTACTTGCCAACACGAGTCATTGAAAGCCAGAGGAACTCTATTTATGTTATAGAGAGGGAAAGTCGCCGTCCGTCGCACACTAGGCACGTGCAAAATATAATGGATGTTAAGACATCCATTAACAAGATTGGCTTCACCTAAATGTATCGAGGTGGTAGCATAAAAGTTTGCTAGGTTTTCGTTGTATATCAATGACTGAATGGTAGGGTGAGACTCGAGGATTTCTCTCAGGTGCTTAGTACTGAGAATGTCAGGAGTGAGAGGCCCGGAAGTGCGACCTATGATGGGGTACTTAAAAAGTGTTTTAAGTTTAGCCTCCCAACGGTCAACAAGTTGAAGCAATGTCAGATCAAACACTTTAGTGTTGAATTCACATGCCAAACTCAAAAGCTTGTGATTCATGTTTTTGGAGTAAGCTTCGAATAAGTGAATTGTATCCTGTTGCAAAGTGATGAGGTCACTGTGCATGTGATGGAGCTCATTACTAAACCTATCAAATTCTGTCCTGAGGCCTGCAATTTTAGTGTTAAGCCTGTAGGACTCAATGCCAGTGAATGCGAAGTTAAATAGCCCTAAGCCGATTCCTGCGAGAATCCCGGCAAAACGTTTTCTTCGTGGCTGGGCTTCTCCAGAAGGGATCAATATGTTAACAGAAAGATCTTGATGCAGTTCTAGGTATTTATTTGTAATGGCTTCGAATTCCTTTGCGAGAAGAAGTTCCCTATCGACCTGATGGCTACAGAAAGGTGCCATGTTACAGTATTTGCACTGCTTGTGCCAGGAGCATTTAATTTCACTGCAGTCATTATAAGACGGTATCTCAGGCAAAGGTAGTTTCTGGAATACCGAGATGAGCAACTCATCGGTATCCATGGCAACTGCTCCCTGGCTATGCAAAATTGTACCCAGCTCCTCAAATACTATGGCTGGAAGGTAATTCGACTTGTCAACCGATGCTGCATAAGCTAGAGAAAGTGCCAAAATGGGAATCACTGCTTTTGTCATTTCTTGACCTAAACAATCAAATTGTTAGTCATTTCTCAAGAGAGCAAATTAGATCTCACAAATACCGTTGAAATGGTTAGCGAAAACAACTCTACGATAAATTTAGGATTATCTTATGTCAAGAACAAATTTACCTTGTTCTTGTATCATAAGATTGTGTACACTGTAAATCATAGCTCAACGGAAACAACTATGTCCTAAATGAGAGTTGTACGTGCTGTACTGTTACGTTATGCTGCAACGAGTCAGCTATCTAATAGCAGCAACAAAGGTTGACGAAAGTAACTTATCAAGGATTAAATACGATCCTTAACTTATTGCAAAAAGGTTTTTGCAATTACATGGGCCCACTGGTATCGATATCAACGTGAGAATCGAGTTGTCTGAAACTTCTATCATATCCCAGTCTATTTGTTTGTAAACGATTACGTTGACTGTGCCTAGCTGAACCTACATCCGGCGCAGGTGCCTGACAATCTAGCAAAATGAATGGTCTATCTGACTTATCATTGTCAGACTTATGAGCTGAGGGCACATGTTGACGAACATGGGAGGTATAGGGTTTCTGTATAGGTGGGCCCAAAGCTTTACGCAGTTTTTCCATGTGAACTATGTCAAACTTACCATTGTCAAGCTCTATTTTATATGTGTAATCAGTTACTGTTGAATGTACCTTAAAAGGCCCCTTATAATGATCATAGAACTTGCGATATGTGCAGCCTGCAGGAGCTGGTTTCCACACAAACACCCAGTCACCTGGTTTATACGTCACAACATGGGCAGACCTGTCCCACTGTTTCTTCATGGAGACCTGCTTGGCGTTTAAGTGCTTACGTACATAAGTATAAACATCATGAAGTTTATAGAAGAGTTGTTTGGCATACTTACAATGCGCATTATTAGCACTTTCTAGTTGAGGTGGATAATTGCCAGTTATAATGTCCACAGGTAACCTAGGGTTGCACCCAAACCTTAGATAATAAGGTGAATATCCAGTGGAACTATGCACTGTAGTGCGGTAGGCAAATAATACCTGATCTAGGCAATTAATCCAGTTTTTAGGGTTATCTTGGCAGTATGCCCATAATAACTTTTTCAATGTGCCATTGAACCGTTCACATCCGCCGTTACCCTGAGGCCTGTATGCAGTGGTGGCACCCTTGGTTATACCCATGATCTTATACAAGGCTTGTATTAAATCACCCGAGTGAACAGAACCCCCGCGGTCAGAATAAATTGATGTAGGAAGAGCGTACCTACTAATGTATTGATTTAGCATCGCTCGAGCAACTGCATCAATTTTCGTACTACGGAGTGGTATTGCTTCAGGGTACATGGTAAATCTGTCAATAACGGTGAGTATAGCATGGTAGCCATTAACTGATGGAAGATTCTCAATGATATCAATCTGCACTACATCATTAGGGTAGGTAGCTACGAAAGGCTGTAAGGGAGCTTTAGGATTCTTATGGTTATGGGCTTTCTTAAGACAGGGTTCGCAGTTGCTTATGAACAACTGTACCTTATGTTTCATTGATGGGAAATAGAAACGAGACGTGAGCTTCGCTAAAGTTTTTTCAATTGCATAGTGACCACTAAGCGGTATGGAGTGACAAATGTCTATGACTTTATCCTGTAAACTATCTGGGATGCAGAGCAATTTTGTCTCTATTTGGGGGTTTGTGTCTTCCCAAGACCTATATAATAGGCCATCTGACACTGATAGTCTACAGAAAGAGTTATAGTACCGTTTTTCATCAGGCGACAAGTCCTTTGAATTGGTTGGACGCTGGCTGGCTGATATCCAAGTGAGAACCTTAGAAATAGTAGGATCATCAGATTGGGCTTGTTTGATGGAATCATGACTTTCAGGAACGAGCACATTATCTACATTCATAATTTTTACAGGCTTTTCAGCAATGAATGCAACAACCGATTCATCATTGACCTTACGAGGTAAATGATGTATATTAGGGTCAGATTTTTGAACAAGTCTAGAGGGTCCATCACTGGGATTTTGAGCAGATGGCTT
>WFMF01000927.1:0-25959 GCA_011033025.1 Beroe forskalii | reverse complement strand
ATATTTATATTTAAAGAACAAACTACCAATAAAGCTGGCATCCAAGGAATAAAACTTGGAAAGGAAAACCTGTAAATGATAACATATTATAAGGAGATCTTACAGGACCAGAACAAACCGAAAAACTGTTCTTTTAATGGCAAAATAGCGTGATGTAAACAAGCATAAAATTCGAACAAGCATAAAAGTCTTAAATGTTTCACTTTTATAATTTTAAAGTATAGAAACACAAAACAATGGTTATTCATCACCACAGAACCTTGGTAAGGCATTAAAAGACTTGGTAAAGACTTAACAGAAACTAGAAAGCAAGAAGGAACAGTGTATGAAGTGCTTTGCTGGTACTTCGCATGAAACCGGCTATCCAGTTCTGACAAAAATTGGTCAATTTCTGGATGAATGCTGAGAAAATACTATGAACGTAGCGCGCGGCGCCATTTTCCTGGATGGTCGTTTTGACGGTTCAAATCGATCAGTCAAAACGACCAACTGTTGGTGAGAAATAGGGCCCTGGTTTAGCGCTTGCCGCGCCGCGCACTCCGTGCGCGTAACCAGGGTCCTGGTTAGGGCAACTGCGCGCCTTGCTCCGATAATCAACAGGACGCCCCTAGTTTACGCTGCTACCTGCGCGCGGGGCCTTGCTCTTTTTGCTTGCGCAACACGTATACCTTCCCAAGCCCGTGTAGGTGACTGTAGGTGTTTGTACACGCTGCGCGCTTAAATGTCCGTACGGCGTACACAATATTCTAAATAACAATTGCGATGTTATTCGACGGACGTTGCTTGTTTATTTTTTCCGACTCGATCGCTATGGCGAGAGAGCACGAATGCTCAATGCAGTGACCTTCGACTTCCAAATGTGAAACATTGCGTACTGCTTCCCAGACGTTGCCTGGCCCCAGCCCCCTGAGCTGCACGCGCGACAACATCTGGCAAGCTCGTAGGATGTTACCCTACCCTCGCGCGCGGCGCAACGTTCCACATTTGGACGTCACTTTGCAACCTCGCCACTTTGCAACCTCGTCACTTTGCAACCTCGTCACTTTGCAACCTCGCCATCCAGTCAGAAGAAATAGACGGGGCAACGTCCGTCGACTGGCAAGCGTACTGCGGGGTAGTGGGTAAAGTAACTTTCTACAATGATGTAATATAATGTTGGACATAGATTTTTTCCTATTTGCATTTCATTGGCTTCCGAACCCTGCAATATACAGTGGCACAGTTCAACCTTGTTATAAGTCAGGTGTCTTGTCTCTTGAAAGCAATAAAAGCACGTAAATTTGGTTGCTATGTATTCCATTTTATATATTCGAGAATATTTTTACTAATTATTGCTCGTTTTAAAGTTTTTAGGCCTATCTCCTTTTTCTAGGAAAATTTGTTATCAATTTTGTTATTTTTATATGTTGTTGTTTGTATATTTGGACGACTATTGAGTTAATTGCATTTGATTTTCGGCGACCGTTAGGTTTTTTTAATAGCTTGCAAAATTTAATAATAGGAATCTTGGTTTGAATTGACTTCATGTTGTAAGGTTTTTATCTTATAAACTTGGATAGTTATTTTAACCTTTCTTTTATTATAGGTAGGAAGCCAGAAGGCTTATTAATGATATATGAGATGTTAATTGTCCTGAAGACGGAGATGGACCGAAACATGTAGACAAATTAATATCATTTCTGTGTTTCTTGGTTTATAAAAGAGCATCAATTGTTTTATTGATCAGTCATTATTGCTCTGTTAAATTGAATTTGTCCTGAATAGGACCCTGGTTTTTGTAGAGGAGGTCTGCAGTGCAAGCCCAAAACCTTGAATCAGGTTTTGTCTCATAACATGTTTGATTAGAGGGAAATTGCATTATTTGCTTCATATTAGTGGAAATCCAATTCAGCCACTTCTTAACAGACCACACATTCTCACCCACATGTATGTTGGTTGATTGACATAATATAGTAGTAGTGATGCATAGGATTTAAACCATGCTAGTGTTATGATTTTAGATTCACCTGCTTGATCTGAAGATGATCAGGGTGAGTGGAGCTTGAACCCATGAACACATTGTAACATGACGTTGAAATGAACGATGTAGTTTTGTAAAGAGTTTGTTGTGGAACTGTGTTGCTGTAAAGCAAAAAGTTTTGTACTTTTTTATATACAATCTCCTGATTGCTGGTTAGGTGCTCTACCAATTGAGATATATCCCCTTACTTCCAGTCATTTCTCATAACTTATGTGTGTTGCTTAATTTCTTGTTGCTTAATTTCTTGTAACTTAATTTCTTGATACTTGGAGTAAAAACAAAGACCATGTTGGACTGAAGATGCTTGCACACCACTCATCTTAGTGTGACTCACTTAGATCCTACTGCTCTCCACATTGCATTACCTAAAGGGATCATGTTGGTGTTTGTTCAAGTACAGAGTTAGAGAAAAGTCTTGAAGAAAGATTTCTTTTTAATTCAAATAAGCTTACATTGATGCAAACAGTACTATGTTTGCATCAATTGTCAAACTCAAGGAAATATTTACTGTATCATCCACTTTAGATACAACATTTTTTGCAGTAGTTGTTCAGGTATGAACCTAGCCTGGCAAGCTCAGTGGATGTCCTTGTTGATCAGCAAGTAAAAAAAGGAACTTAAGCTGAGAGGTTCTGTTCAGTCTGAGCAGCTATTGTGTCAAATGTTGGTTCATGCCAAGTGTGTTTCTCAACACAAATCCAGATTATGCACAGCCCATTGTCCAATTTTTATGGGACTTTATAATATCATGCACTTTGATGACCTTAAATGTCGAAAAATCACAACTACTTAAACACACTTACTAGGTAGGTGTTTGAAATTTATCTGATCATACTTTTGTTATTACATATTTTTGCCATGAATGTCTGCTCTACTCACTGAGAGCCATCCCTAATATTTCTGCTCATCAATCTTTGGAGCCATCCTGTTAACTCAATATTGAAGGGGTTTCTAGCATGGATAATACTGCATCCAGATAGTTGCCTCCCCTCATGAGTTAGATGAAAATCATTGGTACTTGTGGTCAGGTAAGAATGAACATTGGAACCTCTATTTTGCTGATTAAATCATTGCCCTTTTACTGTTGCCAAAACCCTAACCATTGACCTGATCATACTGTGACCATAACCCTGTTTTTGGGATACAGTACTAGATTCTCCCTAGCAATCTTAATCTTGGCTGTATAATCACATTTGTCATAATAGCAAATGATAATATGAAGATGGATAAGTATGAAAGACTTGGAAAGATAGGTGAAGGCTCATATGGAGTTGTCTTCAGATGCAAGCACAAAGATACTGGACAGGTAAAAACCATTGAGTACTGTTCTTTTGTAGGTTCCTTTGTGTTTTTGCAAGTTTGTCTAAGACTCAAATCTAGGGTTTAATAATAAAAATCATGACCAAAATAAACCTTCAAGGAAAATGAGAGGAAAATTAGAACTCATCAAAAAGTATTCATAAAACATGTGACTCACAAATATTGCATCTTATCAAAATAAACCCTTTTTTCTTAAAACATTTGTTTTCTTGTTACTTCTTACTTGTTTTTTGTGATATGTTGGTGATGATTATATTGTTATAAACTTGATCTGAACTTTATACATAACATCACCCATACATTCAACAATGTAGTGTTACCTTACAATGAATGGAAAGCTGAATTAAAAATTTGGGTATTCTTTTAGGTGGTGGCTATCAAGAAATTCTTAGACTCTGAAGATGACCCATATGTGAAGAAGATTGCCATGAGAGAAATAAGGATGTTGAAAGTAAGTTTTTGAAATTTTGATAGGAATTATGATTGGAGAAGAAATTGCAAATATTATGTAGGTCATCTGTATCTTTGAAACCATAAATTAGGCTGGGAAGACTTTCTATCTTTAATTAATAATCCTATTTATATCAAAATTTTTTGCAAGTTAATTCAATTTACAATTCAGCTGCTCAAGCATGGAAATCTGGTTAACTTGCTACAAGTATTCAGGAGGAAGAAAAAGATCCATCTAGGTAAAACAAACAAGACTTAACATAACGAGTAAAAAATTAGAATTAAGATATTGCCTATTTCACTTTCTGTAAATTAATAGGTTTACCATATACCAATCTATCATTAACAGGCATTTATGAGCAATGTATTAGTGCATTTAATTGATGATCAATGTGAAAGGAAAATAAATATATTTTCAGTATTCGAGTATTGTCATCACACAGTTCTCAATGAGCTTGAAGATAATCCTAATGGGTGAGTGCAAAATCTTTTTTTAAATTTTCGGTTGCCAGCTTTAAATGCACCTTTATGACATCTTGACTCCAGCAGGTACCCATCATCCAAATTAGATTGCATGGTATGAAATCAAATTGATTTATATGGTTAAATAAAATTGTTTTACATTTATTTTTTGTGAGTTTCTACTCCTTGCAATCTTCTTAAGTGAAGAAAAGAGAAACCTCAAACCAAAGGCCAATTAAGTTCGTGTGAATCCAAAACTGTGATAACATCTTTTTACCTACTGCTCCATGCCCATACAACAACATATGATGCTTTACCGGACATACTAGGTCTATAACATACATAAGTATATAATGCTTTATACACTCCTATTTTATAATAGGACCCACCATTTTATCTTAAACCCATTGGTACCAGGAACACATATTCACGCCACTGGACATATATTACATCCCCTAGCTACACTCAGCTAACACCACTTCCCCACCATTAGATGCTGCCTGCACACAACATATATTTTATATATGCTCACTTACCATACATACCTACATGCCACTTTGACATACACCTCAAGTTTGAGTAGATATATATATATAATATTCAATATATTCCAGCATATATATTATTTTCTACAGCAAAATCACTCCAGATTACCGAGGCTGGACTGTGAACCTGCGGAGGATCCTGAACTGGAATCCACCAATTATATGGACTGATTTAAATATATTATATAGCTCTCATATTCAATATTCACTGTATGTATACCATCTAACGACTCATGTCTGTAAAGCTCATCAGGTGTATATAATATATATTATATTCGTGTGTTATTATCATACAGACTTCAGTAGTGGTGTGTCTGTGGTTTAGGTTACCATGACTACCCCATACTGTGTGCCGTATATATTATTATGTACTGGACAGGAGTGGGGAGATATCAGATAAGGTTTCTCAGGGAGATCATGTGGGCTGTGTACCTGGGCCAGGTATATAATTACCTTTCTCATATCGGAGTCACACACTCTCATTTTCTTTCTTATGTGCCATTCACATCCTTTATTCATTGTCCCACTTTTGGTCCATGGGGTATTCTTAAAATGAAGGCCTGAATTAATTATGAGAAGATTTGCTGAAACCAAGGAATTTAAGGAGCTAGTCTCATCACTTGATAGTGTACATCTAAACGTCAGAATTGATTTACTGCTTGATAAGTAGTTAATTGACAAACAATACTTAAATATGGCTTTGTAAAAGCTCTATATACTGAGCTTTATTCTCATAAATCTTCCCTGTCACTGAAGGCTTGACGTTCTAAGAGCTTACTCAGTGGATGTACTAAATCATTACAATGAATTTTACCCAGGTTATTTACAGCTATAATTTATGCACTTCCTATGTCTTTTATTGGCGATCGATAATTGCCCTTAAGGATCGACAGGATTGGAAATTCCATGGCACTTATACTTCAATTGGTCATTAGGATTGGTCAGTAATTGCTAACCAACGGCCAGTAAATGCATTGAAATCTGTTTCACCGGTAGAGCTTATGATCAAGTCTTTTATAAATAAGTCTTTTTGTTGATTACGAATGTCCTGTACCATTTTTCCATCTCATGGATGTATGAAGTTTACATGAACATGGTATGAAATGAGTTGGAATAATACAAAAAGAAAGAACTGCCTTGAAGAACATACAGTTTGAGTGTAGATATATTGATCCATCTTCAGTGCAATATCCAAGCAATATTCCATGATAAAACTCACTTGCAGTTTTCAAATTTCATGCCAAAAAGACTCATCTTAGACACCCGCAATGAGCTTTGTGTCATTTCAATTTCCTGCGTGAGTCTCTCTGAGATCTCAAATACAGGCGCATGCATGTATTTCATTTATATATAAATATTAATTATGCCCTACAAGGACTGAACATTTCCAAATCTCATTAGTAACGCTAATATATATGTCCATTGCCCACGAACTCGGTTTGACGCATTTTCATTTATTTCTCCTGCATCAAATATATATTCAAAATTTCAGATGGTTTGAGGTGCCATATATTTCAGGAATGTGGGATTTCGAGATCACGTAAATTTATTGCCATAATGCCATGACATGACTTGACTTTAGATATAAGAAAGGACTGTTATATTATTCTGAAATGTGAAATTAAAAGTTACGCATCCCATTGCTAATTCAATGGGTGGCAGGCAGGCAGATTTGAACTGGGTTAACTTTGCACCTATGAGCTGATCCAATCTGCTTACCAGAGCCCTGATGTTACTCAAACTTTGAGGAGTTTTGTGGGGGATTAATTAATGAGGACCTTGGGAACCATTTTCTGAGTCCAATCAGTTGAAGCACCGATACAATGTGCCCTTTTGGTCATAGGCTTTTCTTCTGAGCCACTTTCTTGCTATCCTCTCAGTTCTTCCCTCTCTATCCTTCCCCATCCTCACCCCATCTATTCTTCCCCCCACTCATCCCCTCAATTGCCCCCTTCTCACCCCCTTAGTCCTTCCCCTCCATCCTTCCCCCACTCACCCCCTTTATCCTTCCCCACTCTCTCCACCAGCTATGATATGAGGTTGAAGCGTGGGAGGAGCGCAGAGCACATGAAACCTTATCTGTAATGCGCTCTCCTCTCTTCTGATTGGCTGACGCACACCACGTGACTAATCTTACCCACGCTCGCTATTGGCTCGTGCTCGCATAAAGAGACTCCTCTTCTCGGGATTTGATTGGTTGTCAGATGTTTCGAAGCCTCTGAAATGATCTTCATTGGCTGATGTTGCTTTCCTAATTTATTGGGCCCTATAGCTTGCTTGCCAAGTCATTATTGCCCTGTCAATGGCATTAAGATCACTCCTCATGTAATGAAGAGTCTAAGGAAGTCCTGCATTGTGATTGGTTGGTGAGTCACGTGACACGGGCTCCACGAGCTCTGATTGGTGGAAATATCACGTGTGTGGTGAGTCAGTCTTGAAGTGACGTGTCAGACAATTTAATAAATACGAAAAACATATATCTACTGTTTCCATGGCAACGTTGTTTAGAAAATTTATTAATCCATTTAAATTTGATATACACGGGATCCCAATACACGCTATGTTTGAGATGTATCTCACCTGCTTCAGGAGAACGATAATATCTTCCATCTCAAATCAAAACATAAGAGAGATATTGATCTCTGCTTGCAGCGGAGTGTTTTAGTATCCAGGTTCAATACTTGATGGAACAGTATCACCATGGAACGTTTGTCGGAGTAAAGCTTAGATTTCATTTTTAATAGGGAGTTGGAATTGAAGATTGAAATTTGTCTTGTTGATGATTTAACCAATTAAAAGCACTGAATATTAGAATAATTTAATTACATCTTATTCACATTGCATAAATTCATTAATGAAACAATCGGCTTCCTTTGGAAAGAGGGAATGGAACAAAACCCCAGGTATTCAATCATTTTTCTGAATCATCTCTCATTCCACCTAAATAATATGTTAACCACAACATAGCTTAGTAAAATCATTCTCCTCTGAGTAATATGTGTAATCCTCAGGAATCCCTCTTGCCTCCATCATCATTATTACTGTCACTAATTGACAGCGGAAATTCACCAGCACTCAGTGTTCGTGATCAATTAACGCTGGCAACGCGTTACCATGGTAACCAGGTGGTCTTGTTCATATGAACGTAATAACCCTGGTAACGGAAGAGTAACACAGGAATATGATTATTATTGACTATGTAGGAAGAGCTGAGGTAGGAATACATATTGCATGACAGGAATATTTGACATCAGGAGGAATGTGGTTGACGGATGGAGACTGGAGGTTTTGTTGGGAACAAAGCTCATAATATCTCGAGAATATAGGTCATTTATATCTCTATTTTTGATTGCATGAGTTTTCAGGTGCATTTGCATTATAAATTGAAATTAATCAATCAAAATCCTGAGGAAAGCTAGAAATTAGGAATATCTTCTTACCCCACAATGAATTTAACAGGGTCGCACGCAATGAATTGATGGTTGAGAAAACACCCTAATTATCATGGCTTAGAACAGCAAACTGCTGACTTCCATCCGTCCTTCTTCAGTGCGTGACATGGATTCCAGATATTATATATGTATTTTAACAACACTCTTATTTTCATGGTTGCTCGCCACCTCATCAGATCTTGGGACACAGAACTTCTGAGATCCGATATTAAATTTCTACAGTTCTGTATGACGAATTCCCCCGACCGTTTTCATGTGTGGTCAGAGAGGAAATCCAAATCCAAATATAATATTACCCGTTTTTTATAAAGTGTTTCCAATGAAGCTGAGGTGGCGAGCAGAGGGGGGTGTTTCCACAGAAACACAGAGCTGTGTTTCTGTCATGTGACAACTGACTGTTCTGTCAACATATGTCATCTTATCATGACATGTTTCTAAAATATTAGAACCATTTGACGGAATAATGTTGTCTACGGCTAATGCCCATATTTGTGCTTTTGAGTTTTGTGATTAGACATAGCATATGCATTCTGAAAATGGAGTCAAGAGTTGAGAGTTTGATTGGTTCCATTTGGAAATTCATGGTTCCCTAACTCAATTAGTGTCTCAAAAACCAAGAAACCACCTATATTCATCCTTGTAAAGCCTTGCTTCTACCAGAACTCCCAAACCACGTTGCTCAGTGATCAGGGCACTGTATCGCAAGATCAGAATAACAGTCCTTGATCACATCTAAATCGGTGGGAAAGTGAGGGCTGCAGGCTGGAGTTCACGTCCTCCTTCTGTCGGCAGTGAGCGATTATCCATCCTAAATGTCGGGAAATAGCGCGGTCTCAGATGGGCATCCTGGGGAAATAGCTCGGTGTCAGATGGTCATCCTGAGGAAATATCACGGTCTCAGATGAGCATCCTGAGCTCCATAGCCACATATTACATATAAACGTGCAGTACGGGATATATTATAAAACTGACTCTGTGTAACATGGAGCCTGGAGGAGTTGACTCTGTGATGTGACATGGAGCCTGGAGGAGTGTAGGCAGGAACTCACAACATTGACACAGGATGGGGGATATGTCATTTTAACCACCCTATATGTCAGTACAGGGTGTCCCTAGGTTTCTATACCTAGGATACACTGGGGAGAAACGAGGGAGAAGGTTCAGGGGTAAGCCTAAGGTTCCTAGGACACAAAGGATATAGGTTTACTGGCAGGTACCAGCGTGTACCAGCTCACGAATTATAGGTTTTTAGCATCGCGTAAAACTCTTCAAGTACCACGTTGCTCGGCCGTGTTTTTTGGACCGTATATTCAAGCGCTCTTAGTAACGATCTACGTGTACTAAGTAGCTGGACGTTTAGGCAGCGTGTTTAGTTCAAATGACATTGAAATGTTGCTACACCGTGGCTTACTACAGGCCTACTAGTGACAGGTCCTAGTGATATGTGGAGCGCCGGTGAGTGCCGGCGCCTGGAAAACTTCTGCTACTGCAGAAAAACATGATCCAGAGCAGCTTGAATATTTAACATAATTCATATAGATGAAAGAAACACGTATTTTTTAAACGCATAATTTTAATTTTAAAGCATAATTTTAATGGTTATAATTCCAGCAATGAATCAAATTAGGAACCACCACGTCAGCCAGATAGTATCCATTTTACAGCTGTTATGAAACGTCATTCTCGATTGTCTCAATGCCCATTGATCTTGCAATGCACTTAATAATGATGAGATATGAGTGTATATATCTCGATCATCTCTTTTTTCCGGCATAGGCGAAAGCATTTAAAAAACTCGTATCAATTTAAAATCCATTTCTGGTAGAGTCAACGTAATCACGTAACGATTTGTATACATATATGATAGATGAACGGTAGATGATTTAAGTTTAAATGGATCGTCCTCAGATTGTTGGCGACCGAAAATGATGTCATTTTCATGTTTGAGAATGGCGGATTGATGACAAATTCGACTGCTTATTTTTGAGCGCGTATGTATTTTATATCTGTTCCTGGTGTAAAGCGGTCTTGACTCAGCAAAAACATTTAAAAATTTAACTGTACATGAGACAAACTGTCGACTTATATCTCATGATATTGGAATAGATATTATATATTTGTATAGCGTAATATATCTTGTATAAACACTATAATACAAAAGTTGAAACAAGATTTTTTATATAGCAGTATGATCAAATAGTGTACTAAGTGTTAGTACTACAAGAAATCATATGTACACTTTTAAAAGAGTTCATGATCTTAAATATATCCATTGTACTCTCCCTACCGAGATCCGTATCTCTTATGAAACTGAAGTATCTTAGTATGCATATCTAATGGTCTAGATCATGGTTTTTATTATCCTCATACTTAAAGGATTTGATCCCTTTCACTGTCCACTTATATGCCTTCTGAGGAAGAAGAAAAAGATATGGATCTTCAGAAGAAAGTTTTGATGTAATCTATCATTCCGGGCGAGTCAGCCTTTGGATTTCACTAGACTGAAGATTGGAATTGGTATTGAGGTAGAGACGCATAGGACGAAGTTGCGAAAATTGAACAGCCCATAAAATTGGGATAAAATGAGATTTTGATGAACTTTTTTGGCAATTCACTCAGGCCATCTAAGTGCACGATATTGTCAAGTTTTATGAAAATCAGACCATGAGAAGTGCAAAAAACTGCTGTCTAAAAAATCGTTTAAAATCTTTTAAAATCGTTTAAAAGCAATAGACTGAAGATACTATCTGTTTCATGAGCTCATCACATGTACATGCGCTATATGAAACATATCCACATAATACATATCCCAAGAGACTTATGAAGTTTTTTAAATGGGTAAGCTGAGTTGTTACATGAAGAAACATACAGTATATATTGGCCTGGTGTACCAATGAAACTACGTCTTAAACTGTTGTGTGAAGTATTTAGAAAGGAGTAAGGACTTTGTTACATAGATCCATAAACTCTTTAGTCTACTTAATTTGAAATAATAAATCATAGTTTATGGATTGCGATTCAAACCCTGCTGACGTATCTAGTATGTATCTCATTATATTGATTATTTAACTGCTATCATGATACCACAAAAACTCAGTTGAGAGGATAATCAATGGCAATTATTATGGTTTTAGTGGTGAATTGATGACGTTAAAGCATTTAATTTATCCCGCACAGTATTCAATTATTATAGAATGTGGTCGAATATCGCCATACAACACCGCGCATTTAATATGTTCGATAAGTAGATATGATCATGATACAAGTTGCAGTACGTATTAAAATGCTGTCCACTGAATGCTGCAGCAATCAGCATGGGTCTTGTTAAAACTGAGTCATTATAATGATCACGCGAGATGTATTTATAGATTGTTAAAATGGCGTCATTATCATAGCGCAACGTGGTGTGTTGATGCGGTGAATCGCCTATCTTTGTCGTTTGGGGGTATTATAATGATCTTCTTTATAAAGGAGACGTAGACACGCGGTCAGGGGGTTTAAAAATGTCTGTTGTCTGCCATTGGTTATAATTTTATAGATATAGCTGGTTAGCCTAGGCGATATACAATCTCAGCATAACGAAGTCTTGATTCTTCGTTTAGCGACCGTACAATATGGGATGTAAGGTTTCTTGGCACAGGAGTATGGATGTCTAATACTTCAGATCTCAATGACTTGAATTGTGTCTAAAATCTTGATATATTCAAAATTTTCTACGAATCACTGGTTCTCAAGAATGTCTCATAGGTTATAATGTGACTGGGTTTGGAGTTGAAACCCAGGCAATTTTCTTGGATGTTATAGTTCTTTGTTATTTCGCCAAAATCATAAATATAAGAGGTCGCCCGTAAAGTTGACCAAGATTAAGTTTTAGCCTAATTCATGGCTCATGAAATTGCAATTTTCGTTAATGGAGCCAAGCTGAGGTGGCACCGAATCGAAAATGCTCATAAAAATGTTGTTTTAGACAAAAATCGTAAAATAAGGACCAATGACCATTACCGATTTACGAATAACCGTTAAATACCTTTACGAATGGTACAGATAATTTATAAGCAATAAATAGACAATAAATATGCGACATAAAAATGTCTCCTAAAATAATAATGGAAATATATTCGTCCATTTGCAAGGAAACTCCACACATTTCTCTCCCATCGGCGAATGTTTTAAGTACTAATGGATCTAGGGAACCCACGCACAGAATTAGTATTTCTATTACTGGCTAAATTTAGTTTCATTGATCAATAATACCATCGGAATATCACTATCGGAACGTACTAACTGATAGGTCAAATAGTTTGGTTGTTTATAAGGTAGGTAGTAGGTACCTACCAAAATCTATGAACATGTTTCGTGTTTCTACTGACTTGGTACTATATTGAAGCTGGGAAAGAATTATCATCTTGATAAGCTCCCATTTACTCTACTCATTCAAGATCACTGTACTATAATTCATGTCCACTATAAAATGAACTTGTACTATAATTCTTGTCCACTTGTACTGTTACCATGATAATAAGGGTGTGTGTAGGCATATTACATGATAGATATTATATTAAGTACCATGAGCCACACACTGATGAAATCTAACAAGTACATTAATAAGAGCTAGAGAGTGAGTTAGGACTCTAGATAACTTGTTTGATAAGCAGACGTACTTTAGGGGTACAAATATTCTAACCGGGGCGAGTCCGGGATTCTATAGTTCGCACACGAATATAGTACGGAAATGGGCTATGGGGTCGTATGAAAGTATACCAATGACCCCCTGTGTATCCCCTACTGTCTCCCTATTGGCTCCCTGGTGAACCCCCTGCTGACCCCCTGCTGAACCACTACTGACCCCCTAATGGTGTGTCAGAATAATGCCAGTATCACAATATCATGATTGAATGTGATCAATTGATGTCTTTTCGTATGGATGTTCTCAACGTCTCAACTGTAGCAAAAATCAGACTCAATAGTTCTCCTTCCCTGACATCATAATACCCGCATATAAAATATTCACCAACGCTCAAATCATTTCTAATCCAGTGTTCATTTTAATTTCCCGCGGACGGTTAGAATATTCTCCAGGCAGTAAAAGCCCTCGTCTCCCTCCCCGAGTCATCTCCCCCAAGTGAATAATATATTGAGCGCTGTCGTGCCTGCTTTATCCTCTCCGTTACAGTATCTGCGGTATGCAGTTACGAAGCTCTACCAGACACTATGGCGCCAGGCTCTGAACGTCTCTTTACCAGACTGAGGGTCGAGCTTGCCCAGTAGGGATATAATTTTGACAGTTATCAGGGTGAAATTAATTATATTATATTGATCAACTACCATCTTCTCTCAGCCTTGAAAATGATGTAACTTCCAACTTTACATGCTAACCGGTAAATTTTTAATAGGTAACTCAATGACTTTTGCACTGATGATGATGATTTGAAAGTACTTTGCATTGAAAAGTCAGCTCGTTGTGGTTATTCGTGTTGTGGAACTTGGCAATTACAGTGTTTTATTGTTAACTTCCAAGATCGTGTTATTTTCTTACGCGGCTATTCTGCACGTAATCACCTTTCTAATTAGCCTTAATTGCCTTTAATTAGCTTCCCTTGTTAGCTCTCAATACGTAGAAACTGAGAGTAAGGAATTGTGAATAGCATATTCTACAAAGTGAAACAAGACTGTTCATACTTTATTTAGTTTGTCTAAATATTCAATTACATGTGTAACTAAGATTTAAATGAGACTTGCTATGTATCGGAGGGTTGATAGGTTTATTGAATGAAAATTTGAAATATTTTCCGTTGGTTAAATGATCAAAGGAAACCAAAGTTATATTGACTATTCATTTTAGGGAAAATGTTGCCAGTTATTCCGTTATTAGAATTCATTCTGTATTACTGTAACAACTTTCAATAAAGAATCTATCCGAATTATGATTTCTTGCGCGAACAAAGGGCCCATTTTCGGCAAAAATCATATTCGGGTGATCGAGTTAGCTAAAGTTATGAATTATTCATGGGCCCAATAAACTTAAATAAACTTATTATAAGGCAATATGAGGCCCACAAATTCCTTGAGTAGTTCTTCATGCAAGTCAATCATCTAAGTTAGTTGTGTTTCAGACACCAAATCCATTATTGCCCATTATTGAACCACTTAACGTTCTCTTAAACATCTTGCAATAACCATATTCAAATTAGAAGGAACTCACCAAAAAACAAACGAATCTATCCAACTAATTCCAGGCATTTTCCTGTGAAATGACTCACTTTACTCTCCATCCCTCCCACACGTCCAAGATGGAGGAGAATTCCAACAGTTGAATAGCTATAGAAGTTATTTCTCTATTATGACACTCATCAGTTTGGACGTCTAGACAATTCGGCACTTCACGGTTGACTGCATGGCGTTCCAAAAGATATAATTTCACATCACCGTAAGGTTCTATCACGCCAGTTCAAATTTATATCTGGTGTTGATGACTGCCCCAATGTCTGCAAGTATCTGTATCTGACAGAAGTTACTGTAGAAATCATTCCACTGATCACGTGGTATCACTTGACCTGGTCAGGTGACTGAATGGGATATGTCACGTGAAGCAGATTGGTAGACACCTGGGAGTCAAACAGATATTGGAATCAATAAAACATTCACTGCAAACATACCTATTTCTGGGATGAAGGGGCTTCATAAATTCACTTTGAATTCAGTAGCATCAGAGGAATAAATTAATTTCGAGTCCAGAAATTTTGGAGCATATTCCATCCTATATTAGAGCTACTAATTAAGATAACTAATTGGGATAACTGAGTTTGGTAATGAATTAAGTATCCCACAAATAACCACTAATATTTTGTCAGTTCTGTTGAATCTTGATCTATTCTGATAATAATGTCATTCATGGATCCTGACTGAGGTTTACAGCACATTTAAAATAGAGTTATCTATTGGTAACTGCTGTTCCTGATTTCTTCCTGATGTTAGTGGCAGGGTTGAATGTCTCAAAGGAAGAAAATTCTAGGAATTTGCCTAGAAGCGCTTTTATAACAGAAGATGATAAGTTTGAGAAATATTTTTACGAAATTCACGCAGCTAGCCTGCCAATTTTAGAGGCATGAGGTTCAGTCAAGCATTCACTAGACTGACTTGTCTGTGTCTGACATTCAATAAATGTAAAGCATTTTATTGACATCTCATTTTCAAAATTGTCCCATATTCTCAGACATCATTCAATGATTTATACACTTTTCTCATCGAAAAAAATTTAAATTATATATTTGAGTAATTGTTTGTTGACGTCTCACTTCTAAACATTTTTCATACTCCAGTCCCCACAGATGATCGATAAGTATGTGCTAACAATACTGTATTCAGTACTTCATTAGAACATGGTTCATATGCTGCTGGGTCAAGTCATGAATTCGAATTCATGTTCTTATTAATCATTCATGTTCTCATCAATCACGTGCAAAAACTCAGAAGTAGAAACTATAATTTTGAAATGCTGTAGCTGATTTTTGGTAGCAAAGTAATTAGTTTCTGAGAATATTTACGGTACTAATTTATCATTGGACTATTATGAGATTATGTTATTTAATTCACCATATTCAGAAAGTCGTTGTTTGACCATGACTTTTTTGCAATTAATATGATTTAATCAAGACCACTTTTTGCCCAGAAAATTCGAAATTGAAGATGGAAATTTGTGGCTGACAGTCATTCATCTGTGAAAATTCTGCACACATTATTTTGCGATGTGAACTATACTATCAGATCGGAAAGTTCATGAAAGGTCCTTGAAATATGGTAAACCAGTCATCATGATCCCGTTCATTTTGAATTCTGGGGATTTGACAGAAAATAAAAAATCATATCAAAGAATTCCGGGGTGATTTATAAACGATTATATTCACCAAGATCTGAAGAAGACTGATATATGCTGCCATATTATATTCCTCCATATTTACATATCTCTGATGAATGTGGTCCTTGAGCCTTTGTATATTCCACAGATTTATAAAGAACCACTTCCATTCATGAATATCTGACATATAGCCGCATATCATGGAATATCATTATATCACGAATGACAAAGTAGAATCAAGACGTTTAAATAGCTCCACATAGGAGAAATTACCCCTAATAATAAATCATCCCACACGCACGGAAATCCGAAGCTACAAATTGATCACAATTCATCAGATTTTTACCCCTCAAAATCTTCAGAATTGCAAGATCATGATATATCTCAGATACCTATTTCTTAAGATACCAGTGCAGATAAACCATGGGCCTTGTCGTTATAAACTATCTCCTAAACTATCTCCCGCCCTTTCAAATGCAAGCCCTCTAACGGTAACTGCATTACGTTACCTGCCATCAAATTGGAAAACAATTAAAGTAAAGACGCTAATCCAATCTGCAGCGCCCTGTTTATAGCAACGTACTGAACTATGAATTACTAACTTTATGGGTCATTTGTCAGTAATAGGCCGTTGAGGCTGATGTCATTATGATGGTTTAAAATGCAAAGTTAATGACTTTCAAACGCTTATTTGTTTCGCGTGACTTCATCAACCTACTGAGCTATGAATTGCTAACTTTACCTGTACGGTTCAGGAGTTGATGATCTAATGTCGGCACTCTTTATACCATTATTTCATAAATTTGATTTACTGAGGCAGGCTAATGAAGTAGGTATTACTTTTCATTTAAATCATGGAATTTTAGTGAGCTGATTGAGATCAGCTCATTTCTCTACGATGTGCTGAAGTCGTGTTAATTTGGGAACTCAAAATTCATTTGCAGAAACTAGATTTTAAAATTATTTTTAAGATTTAAAGGTGCCATTATCAATGGAGAGTTTGATGAAATTCCTGAGTAAATTTGGGTAAAAACTCTTGGCATAGCGTATATGAAATGTGAAATTTTTAATTCAGAAGATCGCTTTACAATTCTTGAAACTGCTAAATCAAGTTCAATGTTCACAATTCTGCTTGTTTCAGGTTAGAAGATTTACAGATCAAGAAGATAATGTGGCAAGTTTTACAAGCAGTCAACTTCTGTCACGGTCACAATGTGAGTAGATCATTAATTTAATCTGGATAATTTTTACCCTGAGCGAAGAAATATGATCTGTTGACACCACTTTGCTGTAACATTAGACACCAATTTACTTGACATCAGTTTGAACTGACACCACTTTTCTTCAACACCAATGAACCTTGACACCACTCCGAAGCAAGTTCACTTTGACAGCACTTTGCTCTGACAGCATGTTACATTGACACCATTTCACCTTGACACCATTCCACATTGGTACCATTTCGCCTCAATATCTGTAACCTTGGATCCAATTTATCTTGACACCATTGAACTCCTCAACCGATAATACTTGCAGCAAAACATCTGCTGCCTCCGATTTTTCACTGAATATTCGTTTATTTACTTCATTTTATGCTGTGCATTATATGGCAACGATACTTGGATAACCACTAGCATATGTTTTAACCGCAATATAAATACCACTTCTCAAATATAATACGCGTTCAAAATGACGTCATCATCATGAGTTTGTGTGGTGTTTTGACTGCACCTAACCGCTGACATGTCTCCTGTGTCACATGTAGCGGTGCCAGTGTCCTCCTCCTTCCCAAGCATCTCTCCTGACAGTTGCTCTTCTTTGTCACTATCTTCTTGACAACGTTCCTGTTTACTCCATATACAAACAAACACACAAACAGACAATTGACAAACAAACACGTGTAAAAACATCATGTATATATCATGACAACGTCATGTAGTATAAGGAAAACACATGTCATATAGACATGAGTTTTACATAAACACTTGTTTATATAGTTAGCTCGAAACATCTTGCAGTGTAGTCATGACTATATAATTGGTTGCGTTTAGGGAATAGGCGGATGAGAATGACGCAATTATCATGGTTTTAGATGGTGTTTAGATCAGATAGAAGCGCCTACTCTTCTGCGCGCAACGCACGACTATCTGTGTTGTATGAATGTGTGTCATGTCTCCAAGGCAGAGGACAAATGTTTGTGCGTAGGTGCGTCACTTTGTGTACGTTACATGTTACATGCACATACATATTTATATTATATTGACATAGAAGTGTTAAAAACAAATTCTACTCTTTTTGTCTGTTGGCAGGTTGCCACGAAATCATGGTGACTGTGGAGACAAGGAAATTCTATTCGTGATCATAATCATCCCATGATTGCATAGCCTACACGAGACGCCAGCGGTTATATATTTAAACTAACGAAAATGATGTAAAACTTGAATCATGGGAATATTTGGGAAAATGTGATGTGAGCGAAGCTATAAAATAAATAAACAAGTATCTATATAATATATGATTTGTCGTAATGTGGATATATTAAAAAAGGAGAAACAAGCAGGCTTGATGAATATGTGTGTGTGTTTTCTCAGAACGCTCTCTGCCAAGACGACATAACATTAGAGAGAGAGACTCTGTACATGTTTAATAATCATCTGATGATTTTCCGTCGGAAAATAAATCACGTGATTTTTACAGTCCTGAACTCCTGACTTTCCTTTGTTAATTGTGTCTCCTATCGCGTGATTTATGCAATTATTTGGCAATAAATCCCTGAGTAAATTGGGAAAACACACGTTTCCAGTAAGTTGGCTGAAAGGAATCATGTTTCCCATAACTAAGTAACTATCATTAACTTTCACTTTCACCATTGGCGTTGGCACTTGGCTTATCATGTTTGAGAGCTTGATTTCTATCTTCCATTCTCATATAGCAGCTCTGAGAGGCCTTATTCATCTTTGGGGTTGAGACGCGCACATCACCTACCTACCATATAACGGTCACTAACAGCCACACACAAAAACACGGTTAGAGCCGGACCATTTCACCAACCTAAACAACTGAACCCTCCTCTCAATCTTTTATAATTCCCTGTGGCCTACAATGCCTGACTTATTTATATTATCGTGACCAAAATAGCCTTCCGCTCTGATAATTACATGATTGGGATAATTAACGATTAATTACTGGTATAATTATCATGAGCATGTCCAGTACGCTCTTATCAGTAATCATAAGTACCCGCACGTTAGTACTTGTGGGAGTCGTTTTTCTGATCGATCAAAACTATTATATTTACTATACGTCTTGGCTTTAGTAGTGGATGTTTACTCAACTCAAACGTATGTCAAAAACTCTCTTCCTTCAAACATTCTATGTGTATTATCTATCTATATATTATTTAGATCAACTGCCCAGAAAAATTAGCATAGCTCTATTATATCCGGCTAGCAATTGGTCTAACAATAAATAATATAATCTGTATGGGTCGTGTTAAGATAATAGGATGTAAGGCTCTCTGTCATTATGACAGTTTAAAGTGGTGGGTTGATGAGACCCAGGCACCTGTTTGTCTTCCTGAAAACTTGTATACGGGCGGGATGACGTAGGGAGGCTTAGTAGTGGTTTTATTGGATGATTGTGTAATTGGTTTCGATTATAGCGGTATAGTAGGCTGTGTTAGGCGACTAAAGACCCGATGACATTCCTTCTAACATCTTGATAGCTTGCTGGATTGCATGATCTAGAAGGGGCGTGGGGGTGGGAAGGGGGAAAGTAGGAGTGGATTGGTGATCTTGGCATTCCTTCCAGCATCTTGATAGCAGGTTGGAGTACATGATAAGAATGGGCGTGGAAGTGGGAAGAGGGGAGTAGCAGGGACTTGGGATTGGGAATGAAGGCAAGTGTCGCGTGGGAAGCGAGTAAGGGATTGGAGAAGTGGAGAGTGTGGGTGAAGGTTCAAGGGTGTAGAATGGCATCTAGAGTGGAGACTTGAGTAGGGGATTTGAGTTAGATACCTACGATATTAGTGTTATTAATCAAGGCAAGGGTTCGATGATTTTAGACTTACGCTGAAAATAATTGAATAAAAGTGGCAAAAATTTGACGAAGCCTGGCTTCAATGTTGGTAATGTGATATTTACTTTAATCAATATAAAGTATTCAATTTTATAATTTGTAACACAATATAGGAAATTCATGCTCCATTTTACTTTACTTCGAACATAATATGCCAAACATATTTAGATGTCTCGTTCTCCATTGCCATAAAGCCACGTACCATGAAAAATTTCATGAAATTATGATTGCTAACAGCGAAGAAAGCAAATCCCAGCATCTGCCTATCTCCAATATTCGTGCACTGAAACCTTCCTCCATTCGGATACAAAATCGGTTGGAAACAAATTTCTCATGCGACGTGAGTTCTAGGAAACCTCGTACGGGTAAAACCTCTATCATCAGTCCATCGGACTGTAGTCCTTAACAACCTACAATACTACAGACTGTATGGTTTTTATAAAAATCCTTCGCCTGAGCAGATCTGTCTGGCAAAACATCTGTCTTATAACATGGAAAAACCGTTTGTCTTGAAAAATGAGGAAAACGTCTGGTTGTGTGCTAAGATCTATAGAGATCTAGCAACTTTGTAAGCAATCAAAACATACCGATATCCTTCTATCATGAGAATATATCACGATCATTGATCAACATGGACAAGCTCGAATATACCTTATATATGGACAATTCACCATTCAGGATTCGGCATTCAAGATTGGAAATATTTGAGCATATATTTATCTATATGTTCGTTTATATTACTCTGTCCTGGGCTAATGCTGCTGCTTTTAATCCTTACGTGCCTGGTACACCTTGTGATATTTCAGAGTGCTCTTCTTCACTGCTCCATAAGCGGGCGGCTGATAGTGACGTCATTATCACGCTTTAGAATGGTGAACTGATGACGTTAAAGTGCTAAGGATTTGGTTGATCTTTTAAGCAACTCTCTCACTCCAGTAAAGGCACTCTAGTGTAGTAGAACATATGAGAGAGGGGGTATATGATGATCTAGGGGAGGGTTATTATTACTCTGTTGTCAATGCCGACAACAGCAATTCATGGGTATATGATCCTCTGCAGAATATGTTAGAGGAGTGGGATAGGTCCTGAAAGTGGATCTGGGGAAGAGAGGAGGGGAAGAGAGAGAGGGGATAGGCTCTGGTGCTGGAACGGGAGGAAAATCGGTACGGTTGTTGACTCTAAACATCTATAAAACAGTGGAAATATGACTAAGTCTGAGGAAAGAAAATGAGGCTTTCTGGGAAGTGTCGTTTCTCAGAAGAACCCTCATTTATTAAGCCGGTTCAGAGCTTATTAATTTGAACCTTGCTTCATAGGTCCTTGAAACCCATAATTGTCGGTAGAACCGAGTGTTTTCTAATCAGGACAATAATAATATTATGTAGTACTGTAAATGGTTGCTTGGAGAGTTGCCGCGGTATGTGATTTTGAGGGTTGCTCCTATAAGGAGTAAAACTTGAAAGAAAAGGTATATAAAATTACCGGTAAATTTAAGTTTCTTGCGTCCCTTGAACTTTTTATTTCTAATTTAATTGGTTCATTCCAGCAGTCCATTAAAGCATGAAAAATTGAATCATCAGCTGTAACAAATCAATTATACGGTTAAATGTATTGCGTCTTGTAGAGTTGCCAATGTAAACATTGGTTTGTGTACTTGCAGTTGCTACATGTGTTTTAAGTGGGTATTCTGGTGTCTGACTGTTTTGATGGTGAGTGTAAATCTCGGTGTATCAAATATACCTCTCATTTTATAGCATAACTTGCACAATCCAATATATGGTAATCACAGAGCGATAACGAAATGAACCACGTGGTTTAGTCACGTGACGAACTACAAAGTCACGTGACCACATTATCTGAAATTAGAAAGATGTTTCGTACCTCGACCGATGTGATTGTGACTTGTTTTGATGTACTAGGGCACATTATTTGATTAGTATTTACTGCAGATTGCGCCTATCTCAAGCTGTGCACTTTATTAATGAAACACAGTCTGGTGCGTGCTTCCAAGCACAGAAAATCTTTGCAAATATTATGACTCGGATTACGGTCCAAATGCGCGTGGATTCTGCGCGCATCTGCACGTGTATTCTGTGGACCAATTGCACGTGCATTCTGCGCGCGCACTGTATATTTCCCTTTCTCCTCTACCTCCTTCCTTGTACCAGGCTCTGAATACCGCACAGTATGAGATATATCCATCCCTATATCCCAGACAAATGGTCTGCATCATCTCTCCCTCTACTGTACTCTGACCGTACACTGAAGAGTAGAATAATTGGTGGAAATATATCGGCTGACGTTTGACGTAGTACTCCCGGCTCTCTTTACAGAGTTAAAGCTGGCGGTTTATATTTTAATAAACTTCATCAACTGACCACAGTAATCTGTGATAATGACGTCACTTTCAGCTGTTTATCAGTGCATTTTGCTCACTCCGAGTAAAAATATCACAAGATATAAAGAGTTCACAAGACATATGGGAGACACGCCCTACCGCCAAACAGTTGCCGCTAACAGAAGTTAGGGAGTTCTACTAGGACATGATATTATAGGAATCTGGCATCAGGCAGAATTAGACATAATATTATGGGTATCTGACATGTCAGGCAGTATCAGTATGGGTATCTGGCATGTCAGGCAGTATTTGGGTGAAGAAATGTCTTGCTAACTGCACGGTTTATGGCTCAGATTGATTTCGGTTAGTCAGAAGTCAAGACTTCTCAGGACAAGAGTAACAGAAAAGAAAGGATATGGAAGAACAACGCTTTGTAGAATTCCTGACTGTAAATCGTGTAACCTTGAAAGTTTCAAGTGCATACTAGATGCTTTTCCTTTTGCTGTCGCCATTTTATCCCCATCAAGACTTACAACCTCCATCTCTGCTAACAATCTCCTTGTATCTCTTGCACTGTGCAGTAGGCAGACATAATGGCGTCGATGCGTAAATCGCACGGTCCAATAGCCACAGTGTGGTAACCCTGACTCATTAGGGTATTGGAATAGAATAGGCTTTACAAGATCTTACCTAGACATGGTTCAGACATGGCACTTAACAAGTCAGACATTAGGGTGCTGGGATGGGGTGGGGATGACGTCATTATCATAGCTTATAGTGGTGAATTGATATCGTCACACTCAAACCACTTATTTTAGGTGCGTATGAAAATGACGCAGTTTCGGATATATCGGGTATTTGGGTATATATAAACCTCACATATTTCATCCATTACCCATTATCTTCAATGCAGCGTGTGATAAAGTTTGACGTCATCAATTCATTATTCTGATCTATGACAATGACGTCATTCTCAACCGCCTATTTCCCACTACAATAGAATATATATCCCATGTGCTATCCCTCCCATCAGAAATATACATAATCCACGTAGGTATCCAGTCTTTTATTAATAGCCCGGAGCAATGCCTATTTTTGTGCAACTTTGTTACGAGAATACACCAGGTATGATGAAACTCCCAACATAGAAACATAGACTGATTGCTTTCACCAATAGCAGCTTGATAAACTGACGCAATTTTCATAGCTCGCAGTGAGGAATCACTGACATCACCTCCTTGCCTGGCGATACCTCTCATCATTATCAGATAATGATGAGAGGTATCGCCAGGCAAGGAGGTGATGTCAGTGATTCCTCTGTTGTAATTAGGATTAGTACCGATAGCAGTACGATATATAATAATTATACGTATCGATCCAGGGTAACATATGAAGTAAGGTAGTAAGTTATTATGAAGTAAGGTTGTAAGTTTTAGTAACAATCTGCTCCACCTATAAGAGTAATTCCTCCTTTCATATAGGAGTAATATGCTACATAATGATGCAGGTATGCAATCTCCCTGAACACATATCTTAGGCTATGTATTTCTTGCATAAATCATATAATGTCCTTTTATATGTTTTAAACTTTAATGAATAGTTATAAATATATCAGTCATTTGTAAAGTGAGGAGGGGCTGTTTTTATCGAGAACATGAGTCGATCAGCTAGCTTTACCACGCCTTTTCAGAGATTACAGGCTAGTATGGATAAATTTGGTATATCAGATATTAGAAGTTAAGAATTTAACGAAAATTAATGATGAGTGCCTGACAAAAGAGAGCTCTGATAATATATCCATGGACTTTATTATAAGACTTAGAGATAGATCGTTACGATGTTAAAATACGATTACAGGAATTGTTCATATTATGGGTATGTTGTGCAACGGTTACATATGCTGCATATTGTATGAGCTCTCATTATTGATAGGATTTATAATTTAAGTATTGTGGTGTTATGAGTAGGTGTTATTAGGGTAAACATGTTATTTCTGCAACTAACTGTTTCATTTAGCTCAAAGACCTCTGGCTGTAAAATGATAAAAATCCCTCCCCTGCAAATTTCCGCATTCTGGTCGGTCATTTTCATGGTAAATTAAATAAGGCGGTAGTGCCCATCAACTTCAAGTCAGCAACCCAGACGTATGATTTATCAAATTTAATTGAAAGTCTTCATGGCTGAGAAATATTGGTGCTCGATTGTTAATTCATAAATCTGGACATCTGGTGTCACTATTCGAAGCAAACCTTTCGAGACATCAATCGTACATACTGACATTTTCTAGGTCACACGAATCTTCCAAACTGACATTTTCTAGACTTAATAAAACCTGGCATTCTCTCCAGACATGAATCCCGTGATTCCACGCACCCGTGCGTCCAGTTAAGACTAGCACATCGTCTCCTGACACCAGCTGGAGATCCTGTAAACGGTTACAGCTGTGTGGGTAAACGCTTTCTCGGCTATTTCACCCCTCCACATGCTAAAAATATATAGCACTGGTGTTCAGTAACTAATCATTCGGTGGTATTTACCTGTACCTGTTTGAGAGGGTAATTTTGTCAAATAATTTTGAAATTTGCTAGGAAGTTTTCAGCCTGAAACATTTTACCATGTATTAGCCCCACATTCAGTGAGTTCCTTTGAGAAATTTGCAAAAAACTTAAATCTCGTGATTGGAAAGCTGTCGCCATTCCTAATCTTATGACTCATGACTGCATTCAAAAGTTACTAAATCTGGTCAATTCCCACTAGTCAACCAGTCTGTTTGTCAACATCTCCCAGTTCATGAATATTATATACAGGATACAGGGATATGACATTAAATCACCCCCTGCATGCAGCGCGCTGTAACTTGTGATATTATATGATCAGTACACCAGCTGTTACTAATCCAACCGCGCATAGTCCCAGATTCCCAGGATAATTGTCATTGGTTAGATACCTGTCGGCTGGTATTAAGAGTTGAGAAAGGGCTAAATACCATTGATCATTATCAAATGCATAAATATGACTTGGAGAAGTTGAAAAAGAAGGTTGTAAAAAACTGCAAGATTCTGGGAATTTTTTTATAAGATTGAAGAGAAAGGACTTACATTTTATGTACCTGTTTTTACTTTTCTCTTGTTAAAAAGAAAGGTAACATAATATTAGGGGGGGGGGCCAACCCCCATAAACCCCCGGTGGATATCGAAAAATGGCAAATGGGGGTTTAATTTTTGGGGGTTTATGGGGGTTTATGGGGGCTTAATTTAGTTAAATTTGGCTGTTCTATGATTAATTTTTGCACGATTTTGGCTTTTTTAACGGAATGGTACCATTTTTTGAGGATTTTCGACCCTTTTTGAAATAGTACCATTTTTTGTTGGCGATTTTAACCCTTTTCCTGAAATGGTACCATTTTGGCCCTCTTTCAAAATGGTACCATTTTTCGTTGA
>WFMF01000926.1:0-26013 GCA_011033025.1 Beroe forskalii | reverse complement strand
AAAATTTGAGGCAGGGGGAGATATCCAGGTTTTTGGTTATATAAAATTTTGAAAAAACATGTAATTGTTTTATTTTTTTTAAAAACTGAAAAACAAGGGTTTTTAGAAATAAAAGCGCAGGGGCTAGAAAATAAAGGCCGGATATTTTGTTTAACCATTTTGATGGGGGTTTTTAATTTTAATGGGAGTTTAAAACCCCTTTACCCCAAAGTTAATGTTTCGAATAGATCTAAATTCAAGCTCGTAAATCTCAGGTGAAAACAAATTTAAAAATATGGGGTTAACTAATCACATTTTCATGTAATTTTAAAAAAATTTTTTTCTTGCTTTTAAATAAATCTAACTCAATTCCCCTGTAACGTTTAATTAATTTGTGGTGCCCTGAAAATAAAAATTTTCGTTCAAGCATAAAATTACTCGGGTAGAAACCCGAACTCGAATTTGAGACACAAAAAAAGATTCACCACTCAAACCCCCCGAAGAAAAAATACTTGTTAAATTGAGCTCATGATCCCCCATTTTAAAGTCTGAATCATGACCCCCCGGGGGTTAATTCACGTAAATCATTTGGGGTGGGTTATATAACCACTGGCAGTTTCTTAAAAACAATAAACCTCAAATTATAAAAATCAGTCAAATATAATATTAAAGGTTTAAAGTGTTACTTTGCACATTGAACGACTAAATATGGGGGTATTTTTTTGGAATCTTAAATATTTTAAAATTTAAAAACCAGTAATTCAGTATGGGCTATTTTATGCTGGGGAGCTCCACCTTTTTGACTTAACCAGAGTCTTTTTGGAGACGTAGGGATGACGTTTACATTTCTCATTGAAAATTCATAAATGAACCTCTCAAAATGCCAGGGACTTCGGGTCTTTTTAACGACTCATAACCAAATAACCAATTCTGTTGGAAGAAGAAAATATTAAACCATAAAACCTGACCCTATTTCCCATAAAACCAAATCTTTTTTGGGGATTAAAATTCTTTTTAAAATTTTTTATTAAAAAATCTGGACCCCGAGCTCCCTTTTAGATACTAGCGCTTTAATTCCCCTATTATAATCATTCTTGATTTCTGACACATGTAAACACTTGTATTTTGTCATCAATGGAACATTCGACTCTTGATAATGACGTCACCCTCTCTGCCCCACTGATCGTAGGAAGCCTACTCTTACGTGTCCATTATAATGACCTTGAGGAAGTAGTTAAAGTTTCAAGAGATGAATTTCATATATAATATGTATGTATCTATGAGATTTAAAAACATTTACGATTTTTATCATCTTCTTGGAGGAACCACCCAGACTGCTTAGATTATTTAAAAGTGTTTAATAGGCTATTATTTTCACGTGTCGTTAGGGGGGAGCTTACAGACAATATGCTGAATAACTGACATGGATAATCACTCTGTTTGACTGAATAAGAATACTTTTAAATTTTAATGAGCATGGTTGACATAGATAAGCTGAGAAGTTGGTCAAGATGCATAGGGACATTCAAAGGTCTTACAATCGTTGATGTGCATCGAATTTATTGGCTAAGATACTCAGTCAGATAAATCGCTATTAGTCAAGGCTTAAAAATTGCTGGTCTTTCAGGTTCAGGGAAACTCACGCAGAAACTCTCCAGAAAAACTTGCAGATTACATTTTCAGTAAATCTTAAACATGTCATAAAGATCGTGAAGTGATTAAACACTGGTTTTCACAAAAGATAGGATATATTTGGAGATACAAAGGGTAAAACCGGGATATATCATGGTTACAGTGGGATCATGAATTATAGAAATAGTTATAAAAACTATTTCTAAGCAGAAGTACATTACAACACTAGGAAATGGTGTTTTAAGCCTAAAATCAGGATTTATGGTCGGTCATAAATTAAAAAAATGAGAGAAAATCAAAATTCTCAATGTTCTATTCTGAAACCTTCGAAATATGTGCTTTAGGAAAATATCATAATCCTAAAACCTCGTTAATTATTTAAGTCATTTTGAATCCCTTATAATTCTTTTAAGTAGTGGTGTGTTTTAAGTCATAAAAATTACGGTTTTAAGGATAGTAAAATTGTTTTCCTTGGGTTAAACGTTATTCCCTAAGACATATTTATGTCAGAAAAGATATTTCCATGGATACCATTTAACCGTAACAAGATTTCCTATTTTCCTAACTACGTCTTTAACTCGAATATATTTTAGTTCAGATAATTCCAGTTTTGTGTTCTGAATAGCGAATTCTTTCTATACTAAACGCACCAATGATTACGTCACCATGGATTGAGGAAGTACCAAAATTTTCTGCTCGCAACATTTTATATATTAATTCCTTTTGTGACTTCCTCTTTCATTAGGAAACCTTAAATTTTACATACGCTCAACGTGCTTAAACCCCATTATGTGGTATTCAATTTAAATTAGCACGTGGTACCAAGCCATTAAATAATGTGGAGACAGCTTGCTTGAGCTGTTGCATATGCTCTCCATCAACGCCCCACTTTAGGTCCTGATAATGACGTCACTCTTAACTTTTTATTCAGCATGGATTAAAGCTCCATGTCTATATAATAATACAGTCCCTTTCAATTCATATCACGTGATGTCTGCTTGAAGAACATGAAACTGCTTAAACTCACATCACCCATTGTTTCACATCGCTTGAGAAGAAGACTGACATACATGTATTTAAAATCACGAATCAGAGAATTGTGGAGTAATGGCAGACCAAGTTGAAATGTTCGGTTTATAGGTTACAGTCATCGCAAAAAAGGTAATAGTAGTGTGGTGTAATTGGTTAGAAAATTTCCACGAATCACAGCCCTCTTTTTCTTGACACGTGAGGAGCTAGTGAGTAATTGCCGTGTAGTTGGCAGTTAAATATGGATCATTCTTGCTGTGAGAGAAGCGTCTTCAGCATCCACCACGGTACCTTGGTTCAATGACAGTACATGACAATTGCTTCAATGCAATTCATCCATCATAGCGTTATTAGTCAGAGTATTCAAGGTCAATATATAACAATTCTCCGATAAAATCTCAACCAAATATCTCGGCTTCCTTAGTCCCTAGGTCAGATATAAAATGCAACGAACGCAACTCGTCCTGCATTATAATAACTTGAGCTTTTCGAGCTGTGCAGTGTGCAACCACCTCGACTTCGTCTCGAAGGCATCAGCACAGCCCTCAAAATAAGGAGGCATTAATCTGTTATAATGAATAACATTGTATAATTGACCATTCCCACCGAGAAGACTTAACTCTCCTATCAGCTTTCTTCAAATCATGTGATGCAAGTTGATGTTTCTTTATTTTATGAGGACAATGGTATGGTGATATTTAAATGGTAATTGGGGTGCACAATAGTGTAATGGGTCATGGAAGACTTACTTTTAATGATTGATTTTATTATCAATCAAGGAGGGGGGGGGGGCATTCAGCCATTCAATTATCATAGTGCCATAGGAATTACAAATTTAAGAATCATTGCTCATGAAACAATGAATTTGCCAATTGGCCATCATTTCGATGCATATTGTGCATATGAAACTCGGCTCCTCCTCGTCTATTATGCATTTTATAGTAGAAGTAATACGCATCCCAATGCTGTCGAATAGTAACATATATTCCTTTGTTTCAGTTGGTTGCATCCACCTACTTCACCAAGCAGAACAAAGGCACCTACCGTAACCTGCTGATGTACGGGCCCCCGGGAACAGGGAAAACTCTATTCGCCAAGGTAAATACCCACACTGCCCAGGCTTACTTGTATTGTATCATGTATGTACAATGTACAATGTACAATGTACATTGTGCAATGTTCACTGAACAATCTGTGAAGGAAATGTCATCAATTTACCTTGAAAAGCAATTCTCAGTTTGCTGACTTAAGAATTGACCAATGAGACCACGGTGTTACTGCTAACTTGCACTCTGATTGGATGTTTCCTCACTTCTCTGTCCCTTCAGAAACTGGCTCTAAGTTCGGGAATGGAGTACGCCATTATAACGGGAGGGGATATCGCACCGATGGGAAAGGAGGGAGTGACTGCCATTCACAAGGTCTTTGATTGGGGCGCTAGCTCCAGAAAAGGAATGAGGATTGGTTTCTACTTTCTGTTTATCCCAAATTAATCGCTTTGGAAATACTATAAGCTGTACCAAGAGGTTTGATTTATTTAAAATCGTACCTAAAATTTAGATTCCGAAAATCCGGTTCATGAAATGAATCTGAATATATCAAAATGTACGTGTTCATTATCGGACTTCAGGTCTTAAACTACTAAACTAGGGAATCCACGGTCATAGTCCTGCAGGATTTATTTATTGCAAGGCATGGCATAAAAATTTAGTGAATTTCATTATGACTTAAAAGGGTTTCAAGGTTTTATGTAATGAGCACGTACATTTTGATTTATTCAGATTCATTTCATGAACCGGATTTTCGGAATCTAAATTCATACTCATAAAACTCATAATACCACGACGGAAGTTCGATAACCCGGAAGTCCAACACTGTCCAGCTTTACGCTGTAAAGTGTTGACTTCAGTTTTTTCCGTTAAATTCAGAGCTTTTTCAAAATTCTGAAGAAAATTTAGTGCGGTAGCTCGGAGCTCGAAAACTTTTCAAACTCTCGCTCCAGAATCATGCAACAGAGCGTAACGTTACACTTTACAGCTCTTTCGCCTAACTCTGGAGCGAGAGTTTGATAAGTATTCGAGCAACGAGCCACCGAACATGATTCAGAATTTTGCAGAAAACGCTGTGACAACCACTATACCAGTCGACCGTCCCTATGTCGATCATAATGGCGTTATTTCCAGCTAACTTTGTAACTTAGACCTGATTTCTTAACCCACCCTCTCCAGAATGATCCTGTTTGTGGATGAGGCGGATGCTTTCCTGAGGAAGAGAACAGAGACTGCCATGTCAGAGGACATGAGGAGTACGCTCAACGCTTTCCTCTACAGAACAGGGGAGGCCAGCAACAAGTGAGTTTTAATTAAGTGATCAATTTACTTCAATTGATTAATTTGTCATTTGATCGAACGCTTAATAGCTAGTTAATTAATTGTAAATATTTACAATTAATTAACTAGCTATTTAAATAATAAATGATCGAGGCTGCGCGCGCGTTGCCCCATAAGAAAGGTACCGCGCGAGACGCGGAATGGCAAGCTTTCGGGTGACCGACCGGGATTTCTGTCAAAAAATAGGGGACTGAGGTGAGGTCTATTTTGATAACTGAGTATCATCAAAAATCATCAAATGGATTTCCTGCCATTTTGTATTTTAGATTTAATCCGATGTTTTTCAAGATTATGTTGGTGATGGCTAGTAATCGACCAGATCATCTTGATTGGGCTATCAATGATCGGTTAGTTGACTTGATGATATGCTTTTCTTTGTTAGCAACATTCATTGCTTGATAAACAATAAATATAGGGTACACCAATAGCTATTTTAATATTTTGATTCCTGCCCCATCTTCCCAAATACCCACGCAAATCTCCGTCAATTTCCAACAGTTTTGAAGCTTAAACGCTTTAATTTTAACAGTTTATAACCCCAAATTTCCATGACCCGGCAATCTTTACCGAAATTGTCCAATTGAATAAATCAGTTTCACATTATTTAACGGTAATATTTTAAGAAGCTTCTAAGTTACTCCGAAGCAGACGCAGAAAATTATATGAAATCATCCCTGTGAATTTAGGCCTAATCCAGGAGCAAATTTATAGAAACAGCCTAATTAGGCTGTTCCTATAAATTTGCCCCTGAAATTACGAGCACTGGTGTCGCCTCAATCCTGACATATGACAGTCGACAAGGTTAAATATTCCAAGAATTTAACCAATGGTTGATTTTCACTGCTCGCACGGTCGACTGCAGTGCTTCTGAAATATAATAGAAGAAATACTGTTCATTTTCTTGTTAATTCTGAAGACTATGTTTAGGCATGGAACTGATAACTATTTGAAAAGTTCATCAAAAAACAGATTATTTCATTTATCTTAATCAAGTCCTTTTGGATTAAATGGAGTACCAATTTCGTGAGACATTTGAAGATTGAAGCATTTGCGGCACCAACTCTACTTTATTAAAGTAGGTTTTTAACTGGTAAGAAATATTTGACGCGAATTGAGTCTATTTCTGTTTTACCGCATAACCTCCCGAGCATTTAAGCGATGCTTTACATTTAAGTGGATTCCATGGGAAATTTGTTAAACCCTCGACCTTTGAATGATGTTAATATTCCGAATGACCCAGACTGAGTTTATAACTCAGGGTCTCAAGTTGCGAGGAACCTTTTGTGAATATATAAACTGGGTAGAAAATTGTAATTCGAATAAAGTGCTCTCATATCACAGTATATATAATGAAGTCTACAACCACTAAGCTGCCGAGAATTCGTTGACCCATGATGATATAATAAATGGATCACAAAAGAATGAAATATTTCGCCCTTTGCTACTTCACTTTCTCTCGACGACGAAATGTGACTTAAATAATCTTCCAAAGCGTGGTGATTTTGGGTAACGAATTAGCAAGGTGGGGGCACTTTATATACGCCTACAAGAGGTTGATTAACGCCTTGATTAACGCACCGTTACTATATCAAATTTGTGACTAAATTGCCATAGTTTTTAGTGAAGCATCAATAATTCTGATACGCTTATAATACTGGGTAGCAAATTGCAATACATCAGGGATGAAACTCGCGGGCACTTTTAACTAAATGCGATTCATTTAATATACTTTTTAATTACTAAAATTCGTCTAGTCGGGTCATTATTCCATCATTGAATCGCGTTAAAAGGGGCACCTTCTTTCTCCAACCGTGGTTGAAATGAAACATTTATAGTCATTCAAGAATGGAATAACTCTCCGTTCATGACAATGTAGAAAAGGTAAGATAGTCGTCACTTTTGGTGTCTGAGCGGTCAACAGTGCGTAACGTATTGATTGGGAAATGCGACGAGCTTATACTATCTCATCACATCATGATTCAAGAGCCTACTAAATATTTATCATTAGATCACTAATAGGGCTAAATATATCCCATTCAATTCCATGATAAATCTCTGACCCGATCTTTGCACTAAAATGCCCGGGATTAATCACTTCAAAACACTTCTTCAGTACTTCTACTCAACAACATCATTGCTACAAGTGCTGATTTTATTGACCATAAAAGCATTAAGGGTTCATTATATCGATTGCTCAATATGATTTCTCAAGAGGAGGCATGAAACAAAGCAATGGTCTTCAGTCCACCCTATGAACGATGGTCGTTCTAAACCATCACGATAGAATCTCCCCATCTCCAGAAAATTCTCCTGTATTGCAGCAGAGCTGGTGTTGCAAGTTCGAGAAATGGGAATCATTTTGAAATATTTCCGCGTCAAGCGGCACCAAGTATCCACAGTTTTGAACTGTTGAATCAGCATCAGTTCAAATAGCGGTCATGCTGAAAATTCAGAAGAATTATTCAGAACCTGCGAATCAAGTGTTACACTGCTAAACTGCTACAATACAGGAAAATTAAAGTACCAAATTGTTCTATTGGAGTGGTTTAGACTTCAGAACGATGAACGTGAAACTAGTATAAATACTGGCTGAGTATCAGCTCTAACACATTACTCATGTCAGGTTGAGGTTAGGAATTCCTCAAAATCGTGACATCCTTCTTCCCAGGTTAGACGAGATGGTTGAGTTTCCGACCCCTGGACTAGAGGAGAGAGAGAAGATGCTCCATCTCTACTACAAGAAATACGTGGCAGATCTCGCAGAGAAGGGGTTAGCTTCGCTTCTTGATTTGATTAATTTCCCTAACCCTGTGGCCTTCATGTCATACTAAAAGACATTGAGGGCGGTTCAGAAATGGATGAACTTCGAAGGGGGGGGGGGGGTAGCGGTCTATTTGTCAATTGATTTGGTGGCTTATCACCCGTGTGCCGTGATCTTTAGGCAGTTGATAAATCCCTTTGATCATCCCCATTAAAATACAATACAATGTTTTCAGGAGATAGAAAGCGAGGAGTTTGACGTTGATTCCACTCTCCGTGATATCGCTGAGAAATGTGAAGGTTTCAGTGGGAGGGAGATCTCTAAACTTGGGATAGCATGCCAGGTTAGTCCAGCATTAAGGGTTGAAGGCTGGCTATGTGATTAAATATGATGCTAAAGGGAATTTTCTTGTTCTCAAAAATCGTTGCTGTTTTCCACAACTCTGCTGATTCCTCAATTCAATACGTTTCATGCTTTATTGTAGTCTTCCGCGATCTTATTTTTGTTTATGTTAGCTTGATCCAGTTTCCTCACTTCAATCATTGCCATAGAATGTTCCTCATTCCTCCATAATCATTTGCCACTTGCAGTTATCAGCGTTATTGTTGATGGGATTATTTAACTTGATCGCTTTAACTTTTTTGCTGTGCAATAATTTCAGAGGGTTTTTTACGTCAAAATTATAGAGTAAATTTGCAATGAACATTTCATGTAAGAGTTAAGTCGGTTATTTGACTTAAGTCTGTTTCGGAAAGGACCCGCTAATTATTATATCCTCCTCGTCAGGCAATGATTTTTGTTTTATAGATGTTGGCTCAAATTTTAGTTGAGCATGATATAATATCTGGCCGCTCTTGTTTTATGTTAACTATTTAAACATAGAAATTAAAAATTTGCGAAATTTCAGTTGGTTTATTTAACTTAACCTGCACCCAATTTTCGTCGCTAAACAGTAATCATCACAACATTTCAACTACCCAACTGATAGTGATCCAGTTGAGAAATGCAAAACATCCAATCCATAAATATGCATTCTTCAGATTATCTTTCAAGCTTCAATTTCGACAACTTTTAAACATTAAGAGAGTAAGTTTAAAACGTTAAAGGATACGATAAACTTTGAATCAGGAGCTTTCGAAAATCATGTGATTATCGTCGTCTTATTAAACGTTATATTTGTCATTCATAATTCTTCTACTAGCAGAAGATTTATATTGCAGCGTGCTATTGAAATGAAATAATAAACTTTGTGGAACCTGGAAAAAAGAATAATGGGTACTTATGTAATGCGTGGATGTAATTTGGAATGCCAAATCCGCTTATTCTTAGCTGAATTCAATTCCCACAAAATAGCTTTTAACCCTGTTCCTCTTTTACGTAAGTACCTACTTCGCTATTAAGTTAATCGAAATCCACTCCAACTTCTTTGGGAACTCCGTAGGAACTTAAAAACGATTTTGAATGTTTGAGAGAGTTTGAGCAAGATAACCCACTCAAATGGAGCAAAGCAACTTTCTGTTACTGCATTGCCTTTAAGCCACAAAACATCCGCATTCTTATAATGTTATCGTAACTTCTCGGGGAGGTTATGCTGCGTGAGGTAAGATTCATGGTGATTGGATGCGGAGCAAGGAGGGAAATTAATGCGGAGTCGTGCAATTATAATCCTTATGCTGAGTTTGCTGATTCAAAGAAGCATTCAAGGCACCAAAGCATTCAATCAAGCGCAAATCCTCACTCCATATCAAAGCTTGCAGGAGCATGGACTATCAAAGCGACCATCTAATTCCAAAAAGTACTACCCATAGAGCCACCGACCAAACTTCCATCGGAAGGACTTCCATTAGAAGCAACAATCAGCAACACCCCAATTGTATCAAAGCTATAAATCTCAAAGCTACCACTACACCCAGGCTTACCATCAAGGTTCAAAAGCTACCACCAAGATTCAAAGCTACCACCAAAACTACCACCAAGATTTAAAAGTTACCTCTGACATAACAAACAGCTTCAACCCAGATTCAAAAGCTACCACCCAAAACCACCATTCTGACACAGCTGCTTTAATCCGAATTTCAAAGCTACCAGATTCCCTAAATCAGATCCCCAAACTTCCACTCTAAACCACCAGATTTCCAAACCACCACCTCAACCACCTCTGTGACACAGCTGCTGTAATCAAAATTTCTAATCTACCAGATTCCCTAAACCAGATTCCCTAACTAGCTTCCCTAAACTCCCCTCTCTCCCCTCTGCAGGCGTCAGTGTACGCGTCCCCCGACAAGAAGTTTACTCGTAACATGCTGTACGAACGACTAGCGGAGAGTCTGGCTGCTAACAAGCAGAAAGCTGTGTGGAAGGAACATGAGGGCATCCAGGGACTTGTTGTGAACTGATCACGTGTTATTAAAGCTGTGTTATAATGTGACATATATAGGGCTGTGTTTAACTCATAACCTGGCTGTGCGTGACCAATAGGCGGGTTGGAGGGACAGTGTTAGCAGGGTTTCCTGGTCAGCTCGATCGTCTATTGTCAGCGAGCAGCCTTGTTCGTGTGTCTAGGTTTATATGTTTTGGGTGATTCTCAAGAAAATATTCAAAATAACCATGTCCTGCTCTTATTTTGTAGCTTTATTTTGAAGTTTGGTCACTAACTACTGCAAGGTCTGTCTGCTTTTAGAACTTTCAATCCCTCCGCTATTGATGGAAATTTGAAATTAGTTAAAACCCGGTTTTTATAGATAACATACATGTCTCGTGGTTTATTTATTACCGATATTATGATTTATACTGTGACGACCCGAAGTTAAACTCTATCTCTCATAGCAGAATAACCATAAGCCATTTTGCCGTTAAATTTTTATCGAGTTATGTATCCTATAGCATAGATGATTAATGAAATTATGTGGGTTTGTTTCTCCAGAATCATACCTGATTGCCTGTATCTGTGGTTATACGATCTCCCCAAGGATTGTCCATCCGGCATCTTTTGTGATTATTCTATTTCTGGAATAATTGGGAGATCCTTATCGATGTTCTTTGTTGTGTTTCCAAATCCAACCCTCTCAACTGTCTAACATACAGAAGTATACAGGAATTTATTTAACTTTTGATGAATTTAATATTTGTCAGTTTTATATATTTTTAAAAGATCATGGAATATCATGGTCTTGTGTATCTGTGTGATGAAATACCAGAACAGCTAAATTATTACCTTTATAACAAATCTTATTCCTGTTTCTTCCTTTTTTCATTGTAGGTATAATAAACCACAGTAGATAAGTACTGCAATCTGAGAAACCCATGTTAGTAAAAAAATAGGTACTAAAGGTCATGCTGCTAGTAAGATTCATCAGACATTTTATGAACCGAATTACTCAAAATTATGCCGTTCGATATCTCAAATCTCCCATTCTGAATTATGTTTTCTAGTTCACAATCTGTGAAGTGAGCTACATATTGCCAGCTTGCTGAGAGTCTCACACAGCCGTCACACACAAAGGGTTGAATGGGTGGGGGATCAAAAATATTATTTCTTGATTTTCCAGAATTTCTTTCCTGAACCTAACCAATACTGCTGCCCTAAACTAATGACCCCCGTCCCCCTGGGATATTCAATTCATTATTTCGAGTACCCCGATACTTTACTCACTCTCAATATCCCTTTACTGTGACCCCAACCGGTCGCAAATAGGGTGGAGGATCATCCATGCTATTCATTAATTCCTGATATAGTTTGATTTTAATTTTTCATAATTTTGTGACACACCCGTGTTATTTATTCCTGACCAAACTCCCAATCCAATACCCCTGCCTTAACATCACCCTTGGATATTTCATTGATTTAAGAATTTTATAAACCCAAAAATATTTCCTTCACATCCCTTGATATCCATGGTCCCTTTCAACAATTCAGACCATAGTTAGTTCATTTTTTCCCGATCCCGCAACATAAATTGCCAAAAAATACTCTGTTATAAGTGTTGAATAAAATAAGATCTGCGTTTAAAAACATATCACGATCACTGCTCACCCCTCTCGCATAATTTATAAAAATAAATATACAACAAAATCTAAAATGAGAGTCAATTGAAAAACGTATTTGATGATTGCCAGCAATGCGATTATATTAATGAATTATTGAAATGATAATTCGGCTTATATTTCTCTATTTAAGCACGTTCCTGTAAAACATAGTATTTAAAAGTGTAAAATATATCAGACCGCAGTTTTAGAACAAAGATTGCACATCCAGTATGCTTTGACGATTTATGATAAAATACATATTGCAGTCTATAACGGTGAACATTTAACGTTTCATATATCAAATGATATAATTGCCGCCCTAAATTAAAATGAATGTCAGTTGGAAAACTACCGCGATTCTTCCTAAGATCTCTCTTCGTCTGACGATCTTCTCACTCTGATTCCTTCCTCCTCCTCGTCCAGCTCTTCCTCCTGTCCGAATCTGAAGACAGGTCTCTTCTTGTTGGCTCGGCGTACTCGTAATGACTCCTCCTGGGCCCCGAATCTGAACACCGGTCTGCCCATCTTCAGGTCTTCTTCTGCTGAGTTGAGAAGACCCAAATCTCCCTCCTCTGCTGAGTTCAGAAGACCCAAATCTTCTTCCTCTGCTGAGTTGAGAAGACCCATATCTCCCTCCTCTGCTGTGTTGAGAAGACCCAACTCCTCTTCCTCCGCTGCGTTGAGAAGACCCAAATCCTCTTCCTCCGCTGCACTGAGGAGCCCTATCCGGAGGTTAGGCTTCTGATCCTCCTCCTCGGATGCCTGCACTCTGCCCCTCAGGTTGGGTTTCTCTTCTTCCTCCTCATCAAACCAGCTGACATCATCCTGAGCTGCTGCTACTGCACTCTCTTCTCCAGACTCCAGTATACCTCTCAGATTAGGCTTCTCCTCCTCTGCTGCTGCTGCTACTATGTTCTCTTCTTCTGTCACTCCTCTCTTTTCCCTCCGCAAGCTTTCCTTATCTGTTGCTATGGCGATATCACTCTCCTCCGAGTTGCTGAGGTTAATGTTCCTTGTCTCCGTGACTACGACCACTGCGGCAAACACCACCACTACAACCGATAGTACTGCGTTCATTACTGACATTGAATCCTGGCGAAATAGAGTGAGGTTAGCGGGGTTATATAGGGGGCATTCTGAAGGAGTAATATATTTAACATCGATATGCTACATCAATTAAATCCTGTCAAATGCCTGACTAATGAGAAGTGTCAAAAGATAGAAAATAAGAAAATATCTCGTCGTATCCTTGCAAAATACAGTCTCAAACGGTTCAAACTACGCTGCTATATAGCAAACAACACGTTATTCTAACGACCAATGAAAAGTACTAGAGTGCTAAGGAGATTTATAACACCCTTTTATATAACGATCACGATTTTGAGTGATTGAAAGTGACGTCATTCGCATTGATTTGAGAGGTGAATTGATGACGACACACTGCCTATATTTTCATGCTTTCTGTATTTTAAGTATGGTAAGTGCTAAAACCTGTGACCGGCTCAAGGATTGGTGTTGCAATATTTCAGTTTATATATATTCGCATCCGTCCCTCCTTAAATAGGGATACAGATTTATAAAACATATGCAAAATGAAAAGTCCATTAAGACAAGGTACAGAATGTACTGTTATACGTTCAGAAATCAGAGCAACGATGCTCCGGTGGAGAATTAGAATATTTCTGTGTATTGTGAGTATGCAAATTGGAAAGGGGGGAATTAGGTCACGGATAAGGTACTGTGTGACCGTGGTGTCCCGACCTAACTTACGCTGCGTAACGCGGCATTTTATACTTTTCTTCACTAACTTTGCGGCGCATTTTCAGTACAGAAAAGCATAATATGCAACATGAGCATGGGTGTAACACGGCTTAAACTATAGGTGGGGACATCACGGGGTGATTGGAGCATCTCAGTTCTGACAGATAAATTTAGAATATATCGTGTCGAAATATATTTACTGTCAATTCGTTATATGGAGAGGACTTATTGAAAGTTTCATGTACCTGTAACCTGGCAATGATCACCGATTCGATATGTTGCACGAAATGCAGGACGCTATGAACAATGTCACCGGTTGTAGAAGCAAGGTGCGTATATAAAGCAAGATTTAATCGAATGCTGCTGATTAAAATTGAACGTGCTCACAGGCTCATGTTATAATCTACAAATAAAAATATTTTCTGCCCACTTTCATACGAACTTCATATTTTCAAAGATATGTTATTAAAAGATGTTATTTTTACCTCATAACTCATCCAAGACACAAGCTATCAAATGTTCTAGGTTAAGTCAGATAGTGATAGGAACTGGATCATGCTTAGAATGTCGTACTATGACAGCATACTGCATAACTATCATTACCCTGCAGATCGTGATCATATTTGTAACGTTGTGTGCTCTTGACACGTAGAATTTTAATACCCCGGAAACACCCCATCTTTGTACATGTGACAGATTATAAAACGGTTTACGTTACTGACAGTGGTGCATGCTATTTAGCTGGACTTGATTAGGTATCTGATTCATCTAAGCGACGTGTTGAGATGCTAATGGACCTCACATTTATACGAAACGTGGGAACGAAATCTTGGCACAGACCCTTAATATTCTGTACTTTAATCTTTTAATTTATCAAGTACCGCAAAATATAATCCTGTTGGCTGTGCCCTTGGATGACTCATACACCGAATTGGCATGACCGCTTGGTGGTGGCATGGATATAACCGTAGATTTAATTTCACATCGCTAACCTAGTACACCCGCATGCACCTTCTAAGCAAAATCTAAATCATTCTTCTCTGAATAAACGAAAACATAGGCGTTTTATTTCATCAACTTACTTCATTTTGTACTATAATAATGGTGTCAATGATAACGCCAATTTATTCATATTGTGTGGGCATGATATTAAGTTGTTGCTCCCCATTAGCCATGGGTTAAAGAGTACAGTCGCACCCAACCAGAAGTAGAAATTCCATACTCATACTGTACGATTATATCGTCTGTGCTTTTATTCTTGCGGGGAGGCTAGAACTTTATGCTACTTCATATTGTATTCTCTAACCGATCATATTATAATAGACACGTTTATATAAATGGTCCTTTAGGATAGTTCCCCCTTGATAGGTCCTTAAAGACATGGTAGACGACGATTTACTTGTCAAGTTGTTAGGTTCACCTAGGTTTAAATAGTGGAACGGTGTTCCCCCATCTTAAAGTTTAGAGAGAGGATTTTCAATTAGCGTTTTCTGACGCAGGCCCTGAAATTGGTCTCAAAACGATTCGGAATCCGGAATCTTGATCAAAATCTTGTGCGATTTTAGTTAACCCGTTATATTGTTGAATATCTGGGCTGCTATTCAGAAGACATTTCCGAATCCGGAATCTTGATCAAAATCTCGAGCGCTTTTAGTTTTCCTGTTATATTGTTGAATATCCCTGCTATTTCTGCATAACTATGTGAAATCTGCCCTCAAATTCGGAATTTTAGAAAGTTAAACGGTACTGCCGAGAAATTCGAGACCAAGCTTTAACCTGGTCAAATTCACTGCCGGTTAAAATTTGTACTTGTTATAGTATTGCATCATAAAATGAACTGAAAGTTCATTCGATTTAATTAAACTTCCGCGTTTTGACTTCTGGAGTTTGTTAATTAATTTTCATGAAATTTAAACGTTTTGACATTTCGGCCTGGAAAATTGTTGAATAATTATTCTTGATGAACAACTTAACGGCAACCAAGCATTGGTTCATTGGAGCCTGGCTAAAAGAAGCGAATTGGGATGATGAACAAAATGGCAGCGTTCAGTAATGAACTCTAGGCAGGTTCGGTACGAACATGTTTAAAATTCAGCAAGGTAACTGTGGAATTAAATTGTGGAACTTAAATTTACAACTGCTGTGCAATGTGCAGGGACCGTGCAAAATTCTGCAAACTAGCAGGTCTGAGTTTGTGATTAATAATTATTAATTTTAAAAGTGAAAGAGAAAGTTTTAGTGACAATTGGCTTATCAAGCATATCAGTTTCAATAACGATTTTATTGGGCAACCAATTCGGCGTGAAATTAAGCAATCACATTGAAAAAGTGTGCGCTAACTTTAGTAAGTTCCCTCAAATTCATTGCTCATTACTGGCAAATTACCAGAATATTATAATGGCATTGTAAGGTCAAATTGCCACTTGCCAGGATACCTTAACTTAACTCGATCGGCTAACAGGCTATCGACTAACTGACGGGTGCGAGATATTAGAAATTTAAATAGTTGTTAAGGTATTCAAAGTCGTGAATGTATTCCATTATTCCATGTTAGCATTTCCAAGGTTTTACGGTAGATTACTCCGCACCCTAGAAATGCAAATGTAATTGTTAACTGCACTCTGATTGGCTGGGTGAATTGCAATCAGCACTCGGATTGGTCGATTGTTATCTACTCCGCAAGCGATCGTCAGGCATTTCTTTTAAATTGAGCGATATAGGATTAACCTTTTCCGTACATATTCTCAGAATATGAAAATGATTTCGAACATCGCAACGTCAATATGAAATTCAACTAGATAAATGATAATCTAAAATTGCTTCTCATAATTGTTATTGATCGGCTACTCCAAAAGAAATAGAAATTTTGAAATATATCTGTCGATATAACGTACGATGAAATAGTAGCTGTGCACTATGATGCTTGACCGGATGCTCCCTCCCTTATATATACAACGCCTCCCCTCTCCTGCTTCGAAGCATGAATAACGCGTTATCTGTAACGCATCACACGCTCCCGCTCCAACTTCCCTCCACCAATAGCGAGCGAGGGATGCGGTATCAGCTCGCTGTCTTGAACTCTGATAGTGATGTCACGCGCTACCACCTACCTACTCGTGGGACACACACCTACTGACTACTTACCGCACAGCTCAGCGGGATGAGTTGCTTGCACTTCTGCTTAGCGCCTGACGTGGATATACTGCAAGCTGTAACTTTATAACACAAATGTTATTATATCATGGATGAGCTCTTCGAAACTCAAGATGCTCCTTAGGGGTTGAGAAATATAGTTGATTATCGGAGGTGAAAATTCTTGAAAAATATATATTTGGTCACCCCAACGCCAGGTCCTTAGGTATAAAACTATGATCTTCGTCAGAGCTTCAGAGGTGGTTAATTATGAATGTAGACGGTTATTGGCGCCTCAAATTTACAATTCGTAAAGCTGCGATCCGTCCATGAATCATGATGGCGAGAGAAATTATTTAAAATTTGAGAGTAATTTGGTAGTTGAATATGGGTGGTTGATCCTGGATGAATCTCTCTAAATTCAGCAGACACTGGATGCAGATCATCCGTGAATAAAACCAATTGATCACGTGACATGTTTTGTATTTTGAAGTTAAATACTTGCGACTCCTAACGTTACAAAAAATCGTTTGATGATTAAAATGTAGTCGCATAACATTAACTCCACACAAGCATAATTGAATTTAATACTAAAACTCGAATTAACTTCAGCATTTCAATGATTTAGTCGCTGAGAGAGGAAATTTTAATCTTAATATATGTTAATCTATTTTATTTCATATCATAGTCTTCCCACGATGATTTCCATTAAGGTGAACGTCTTATTTCAATCTGGCCTGGAACTTTAGAAACGCATAACTGCCAAACTGTTAATATATCAATTCAAATTAACGAATTTTAATAAAGCTTGATAAAATATCTCAACGATTATATGAATCAGACTAACCGTGGATACCACAACTTGATTGACCGGGACTGTAAGTTTTACTGGGCATCACAATAAGTTTTAATCATGGATTATTTACTTTAGGTCTCAATTCGACAACAAACAGAAGATCAATTTTAGCAGCCGCTGCCCTCGTCCTACGATGCAAGATTGAATATTTTATCCACAACTTTTATAAATACGACCACCAAAATAAAAAGTTAACCACCCAAATTTAACACGATATAAACTCGCATTATATAAAATATACGAGGACCCCAAATCTCTCTCTCTCCTTCTCACCTAACTACTTATAGTGATCTTATATTTTGAGGCTTCACATTTTGTCTCCCCCTTCCTCTTTTGTTTCTGGGGGCCCATGTGACCTGGGCGCGTTTCACTTGTTCAAGAACCATGTTTAAATCTCCACGCGGTTAGCAGTGACAAATTTTCTCAAGCTTTAGCGTGGCTATTTAGTGATGGAAAATTGTTAGCTATTATAATTTTGTGGATAATTTAGATCATTTTCCTTATTTCTCGCGTGAACTAAGGAAAGCATCCAAGCAGATAAGAGGGCCATACAAAGCGGTGAATGCTGATCTGCAAGTGCAGAGGGCATGCCTTTGATGTGGAAAAGTAGAAATTCATCTCCTCTTATTTAAGACTTGCTCAAAAAGCAGGTTTCTCTTTATAAGTCATGCTGCTGCAATTTCGACTGTCATACATATATATCAATGCAACTTTGGTGTGCTCGACTTTATAACAATAAACTAAATATCAGTACTATCAAGCTTATAAAAAGGAAAGAAACACAAAGGCATTTCACAATCTTTGAAGAGTTGGTAGAACCCCCTTTTATATGCTGACCCGGAAGAATATGCGATCCAAAGTGAGGTTTTCAGCCGGAATTGAACAGTCTATTTTATTTCGTGGGTACCTTTTCGCTGAACGTGGTGCAATTTATCGTTTAAATGTCCCTTTCCCCTAGACGATGATGTAATACGTTGAGGGTTCCTAGTGTGAGCAGGAGGAACTGTCATTTGTTCACTGTTTTTCCCTATTTTTACTGGGCCTCAGAGATGGGTGTATAAATGCAGTGCTATAAAAATAGGTGATGTGACGTCATAAATTCACCATTATAAACCATGATAATGACGTCAATATGAAGAAACTACTATTCAAGTGAAACTCATGATTTTCCCGTTTCTGCTCGCAAATGATTTCATGGGCTAATTATATATAGGGTGCATAATTCATATTACGAAGCCTATTAACTTTGTTTTAGCCGTTTACATTTTGGTAGACAATGGTTACCAGCTACCTGCACCTAAACCTTAGAAATTCAAGATACTCTGAATCGGGTACACCCTACTTTGCGCATAACTATTACCGCAGAAATAGTCTAGAAATTACCAAATAGTCAGGATATTACCGCTCTTGTTACTTCTATCGCAGAAAAAATCTAGAAATTACCTCATATAGTCTAGAATTATTACCACATGAATTGTCTTGAAACTTGAAATTAACTGCACAACTTCTGCAGCTTTGAATTGGGTGTAGTCTTGAAAATTACCAGACTCAGTAGTGAAACTGAACAGTTTAGTGAACATTTCTGAAAGTGCATGGTGCATAGTACTGAAATTAAGCAGCGTTGAAACTATTTAAATAGTTTTGAAACTGCACAGATCTGAAATCAATTAATGGTGAAACGATTTAGTCGTGAAACTGAACAGTATTGAAATGAGCCAGTCTTGAAATACGTAATAAAAGACTAAGTAACCAGTCGTCCAGTCTTGAAACTGCACAGAATCAAAATTAAGCTGGTATGAAAATTAATTGAAACTATAGACAGTCTTAAAACTGAACAATATTAAAATTAATAAGCAGTCTTGAAATAATGAATTGCCTTCAAATAATCTTAAACAGCTGATATAGTGTAAGTCCTGTTTGATAACAGTGATGGATAAAAGTTTTCAGAGTCAGTTGTCATTTGCGACAACTGCCTTCGAACCTTGTCCTCCCCACATTTATGATCCTTGATGCCTTAAACCTTAGATTTTAGCCCTTCCCTATATCCCTCAACTTCTACTTTCTACTCCCAACCCTCGCTTTTTTAACCCTTCCTATATCCCTAAACTTCTATTTTCTACCCCCAACCCTCACTTTTTAGCACCTCCCTATATCCCTAACTTCTACTCCCAACCCTCACTTTTTAACACCTCCCTATACCCCTAACTTCTACTCCCAACCCTCACTTTTTAGCCCTTCCCTGTATCCCTAACCTCTACTTTCAACCTTGCCTTGACGTGAACAGGGTTCATTCGGTGTCATATATTCTGGGAAATTCTCAAAGGGGCAAAAATTTGCAACTTGCAGCTTGCAACTAATAATAGGCATTGGTGATTTTCTTTGTGCTTCAGCTCTTTAGGATCGTCGATATCGGCTATTCGGCTGTGTGTGATCCTCTGAAGTTTGATGCATGAACTTAAAGGCATTTCGATCATATGCGAACATCTCTCAAATGATCGGACTCTTTAGATACTTTGGACGAAAAGTAGTTAAGTTGACGCGATCAACTGACCACTTTAAACTGTGATCGGACTCTTTAGATACTTTGGACTAAAAGTAGTTTAGTTGACGCGATCAACTGACCACTTTAAACTGTGAACAAGATTCGTACTCGAATCTTGAAGTTGCCAATGATAAAAATGACAATAATAATGTGTCACGATAATCTTGCGTATAATCTGCAAGTTGTAAATCAGCCACAGAAGTGCTTGTAGGCTTGTTGCAATACAGTGAATCTCATGATTTAAAACGTTAACTTTGCCCATTGCGCAACACTTACATATAAAATATGCATTATTCCAGTTAAAATGAATTCAGCATGGCAGAAGCAATATAGGTAGCAGACGCTGAAGCATTTGAACTTAGTTTCCGGGGTGGCTTTTCATTATCAATTTAAGAAAATGCCTTTATTGTTAATTGATCGGATTCGATGCTCAGTATTTAATGAATTACTCTACCTTCGAGTAATTGGTGGAATAATGGTTTGAATATTGATGAAGTATCATTTCAACTATTTCAATATTTCATTACAATTCTTCTATGATAACATTAACTAAAATGATTCATTAACCAAGCTAGGGATGACCGATGATGATTGTGCTGCTACTGGCGGCCCAATGGGGATGATTTTCTCGAGAGAAAAACTTAAAACTGATATTTGGGAGAGAAACTGCGTTATGACACTGCCGGCAACCAGCCAAACCAGTTGGAAGAGAAATTGCGACATGACACTGCAAACCCAGTTGCAGTAAGTGACTTGTAATGTATTCAATTGTTGTTATATCAAGAAGGCCCTGTACTGAATTGATTTGATCGAGTCGGGGCTTGTATGGCTTCATTTTTCTGTACAATTGCAATGATTTGTTATTTTGCAGGAGGAGCTGCAGGTCTTTGGTAACACTGAGAAAATGCCCTTATATGGGAAAATACTGCATTTCTCCTGAAATTATCAAATTCCTGCCTGTACATTTACCCCTGATCAATGAAAGGAGGTATGATGTAATGCGGCTCATTAATTTTCTTGTTAGATGAAATCAGAACGAGAAAAAACATATTTTCTTAACTGAATACTCGAAGATTTAGATAATGCTGCAATCTCCATCGGATATCGTAACAATTACGTTTTACACCATACATCACAAGTTTTATACTCATCTCTTCAGGTGGCTACTCAACATCAGTATTGCACTGCTCACGGTACAGCAGCATCAGAGCTGTCCGATTGCTGATTCCTCGGTCACGTGACACACCAACTCGACCGCTCATTGGCTGATACCTTTCCAATCATACCCTCTGATTGGTGAGTTTTGCATTTTCCTCCAAGCTTTGTAAATGCGGAATGCGCATGGGTTGCCAAGGTTATTCCACAGTTCATGTGTAGGCGGTATCACATTTCTATGGAGATAAGATAGGAAACCTGTAACTCTAAACCTTAAAAATATGCTTTTTTGCCGAGTTTGACCCCGAATTTTTTCGATGTTCTTACAGAACTGCATCCTTTTTAAGATAAGCTTGAATATCAGTTACATTTGTTGTGTTTTTTAATTAGAATTCCATGGATTAATTCGAAGACATGCTTCCAGTTCCATTAGATGCAATAAGTGTTAACAAATTTCCTTTTCCAGTAATACTTTTTCACTTTGCTTGAAAATTTGACCTTTTAAATTCAAGGGCCTTATAAAATGGGACTGTTTTAGAAAATGTAGGTACGCATCACTTACCTTTCAAATATAAAGTCTCAGTAAAATTTGCAACGTCGTTTATTTCAGTATTCACTATTCATGCACGAAGTACTTATGTAATATATATCAATTTCAAGATGATTTACAATGTCGTAGATATTAGAATACTTCTGTCTTTCGGTATCTTGGGAATGTTTAGATGTTTTTCCTGCTTCTGTTCCGGATTTCGAGGCATCTTGTTCCAGATCCATTAGGTCCCGCCGAATGTCCCTCACTCTTTATGGGTTGATATTGTACAGGATCCCCCAATATCACCAGGTTCTGATGATTCGGGCACCATACCGTTAAATCAGAACATCGGTGAGATTCCCTGGAACGGAGCTTCGTTGCTGCTCCCGAGGCCGTAGTCTGTAGATTAGCTTGCTAATACTACAGCGATGGTGCGTTAAGACCAAGAAGCAACAAGTAGGCTGCCAACTTATGCTCTTGGAGTATAAGAACAATGTGCAACCTAACAGACTAGCGCTGTATCAGCCATTAGTCTTTTCTCTTAAAGTCAATAGTTCTTTGTGCTTTCAGCCGGATGAGAACTAAAAAATCCTCCAGATCTACCAGTGAGGTCCCAATCTGTCACACTAAATTCAAGTGATATTGGGGAATTTTGTTCAGCAGTTTGAAGTAGGGCTTTTGCCCTGCGGAAGCTCTGCCAAAATTTTAAATTTCACTACTCAAAAAACATAGAATAAATTGAATCTGTACAATCCTCTACGAATCATTATAGAATCATTATTGATTGTAGAAAACAGTATTGTCAAGTTAAACACAGAAATATACAAATAACTAGTACAAATATGCATAAGAATATAATTAATTAATCAAGAAATAATTAATTAATTAACCTTAATTAGTTTAAATGATATACAAGTATATTTACAAAATAAAAAAATAATAAAAATAAATAATACTGTATCAGATTACTAATCCTCTAAAAGTAATCTCTTACTCAGTACTGGGAAAGATATATATATGGAATAAAAATAAACACAAAAAACATGGTTGAGAAAATAATGAAATGGTGTAACCAAAACTCACTAGAAATCAGCACACTTAAAGGACGAGTAAAGCGAAATTTAAGGTATATTAAAAAATTCATATTATGATAGGTATCATAATTAAAAGCACTTTAGTCAAAGTCCGATGTTTCTATTCACTTCCTACCGCACGCTATAGCTAAATCAAAGAGCAATTCTAGGCGCAAAATATGATGCAGTATGGTCCCCAGTATCAAATTACACCCTGAGTTCACTATGTAAACACAGTATATATTGCACTGTTATTGACGGTTTTTGATTGATTCTTTCACGCCTCGATTATTAATTAGATAGATTTTTTGGTTTCTTTTATTGACTCAGAAAATTGAGAATTCCACTAGACGAAACAAAAACGGTGTTTAACCACTCATATGGGATCGATAATTATACCAAAACGCAAGATAAATAACATACAAAGTACATAACATGCAAGGTCGCGTGGAAAGGAAGGGGACCAAATTCCGACATCAACTGCATGTTATGTATGATAAATATATGGAAGGGAATATCTCGTCTTGTGGGTGTGGTAGAATCTTCGTTTTTTAACGATTAGATTAGAGAATTGCCCTAGATTCTGTGTACAACGTCTCAGAACTATATTTGAACAAAATTTCTTCGCTTTACTCGTCCTTTAAAACAAAAGTAATTTTCTGGTCTACAACCAGGGAAAATAAACACCCAAAATCAATCAAACTTGATGGTCACAAAATTGAGATATCAAAAACAGTAAAATACTTAGGAATAACAATTGATAATAAACTAAAATGGAATGATCACATCGAGAATGTAGTCAAAAAGAGTAAAAAGACTCTTTTTGCCACAAAAAGGGCAATAGGTAGCAAATGGGGAATATCTCCACAACAAATGCTCTGGATATACAAGACAATCATCATACCGATAATAAGTTATGGATCTATTGTTTGGGCAATGAACCTAACAAAATCACAAATAGCTAAAATAACTCCTATACAAACTATGGCACAACATATGATAACAAGGTGTAAAATTAGCACTCCCAAAGTACTCCTAAATTTTACTCCTTAATATGGCACCAATTGAGTTAAAATTAGAAGAAACAGCTTTAAAAAGAGCATTAACTCTCAAGACTGAAAGACACTGGAACATGAATAACTATAAAAATGAAAAAATACAATCAACACAAGAAATAATTGACTGAAATTAAAAATGTGATAAAATTGACCCAAACCCAATTTCAGACAAAATTAGTCCTTTTCAATCTTAAACAAAACATACAAATCAACATTGAAAAACAGGGACAGTATACAAGTGAAAGAATGTGAATCAAACCTTCTAATCTTCACAGATGGGTCAAAAATGAAAAAAGGCAACACAGGAATCGGTATAACATTCAGTGAAGAAGAAATAAATGAGGTAGCAGAACCACTCCCAACACACACCAGCATTTACCAAGCAGAAGCAATTGCCATATGGAAAGCTAGCGAAATCATACGAAACAAAAACTTAAGTAATTTAAATATCGAATTCTACTCAGATTCACAAGCAGTACTTAAGTCTCTAATGAACAAACATACAAAAAATGAATTAATAAAAATGTGCCATAACTCACTTAAAGGTGTTTGGTCATCAATTTTAAGGTACAAGTTAATCGACGTAATTAGATGCAACTTATCACAACAAACAACACGGTGAAATTCCGGTAGCGCTACGCCCTATATAGCGGAAGATATATGCATGTTAAGATTTCTGCTGATGACGTAGGGTCGGTCACCGCGATATTCTATACATATCCACAGCACAGAATAAACACTACATCTGCAATATTATAACATCGTTATTCCGTGTTTTTTGTTTGTTTTGGCTGCCCAGCTAATTTCACCCAATTATTTCACATAATTATTATGTTGCATTAATTATTATTTACTCGTATTATCAAGTCATTTACTTCGTATATATCACAATCTTTACTTAAATAAACAAGCGTTTTTCAAACTTGTAAAGCAATTGTTCCCGTACTCGTACAGAGTACACTGTACAGCTGCCTGGTTTGAAGGTTCTTGGTAGAATGGTATCCAGAGATCCGTCAATGAAAAAAGTAGATTTATTGGGCAACTAGTGCCAAAGTGTTAAATTATCTGGTTTCATAGCGATCAGTATCCTGGTATCAGTTTTAAGCGAATTGGTGTCAGAGCGAACAGCGAATTAAATCATTGTCAGGGTGGTCAGTTAATTTGTTGTCGGTATGATCAGTAATCAGGTATCGGAGTGATCAGTGAATTGATGTTGGAGTGTCAGTGATCAATGAATTGGTGTCAGCGTAAGCAGTGTTAGTGAATTGGGTCAGGGGTGAGTAATGAATTGGTGTCACTGTGCGCAGTGAACTGGTGTCAGTGATCAGTGAATTGGTGTCAGGCTGATCAGTGAATTGGTGTCAGGTGAGCAATGATTTGGTGTCAGGGTAATCAGTGAATTGGTGTCAGGTTGATCAGTGAATTGGTGTCAGGATCAGTGAATTGGTGTCAGGATGAGCAATGAACTGAGACAGGCAACCAGTGACATGGTTTTAAAGTGATGAGTGATCAGTAACCTGACATCAGATTGACTCATTGAATTAGTGTCCCGTGTCAGGCGCGCATTCAGATGGTGATTGTTGACTGGTCAAGAGTGTTTTAATCAGTCTGGTTTATGGCTGACCAGTGAAATGTTAACAAGTGATCAGAGAAGACCATCAGATTTATCATTAACTGGTCTAACTCTAAGAGTGATTTTGATCTGTCTGGGTGACCAGTGAAAGATTAAAACCATACACCACGTTGGAATTAAGCCGTTTTGCCAAAGTTAGGGCCTTTTAGGGTCGGGGTAAGGAGTTATAGGAAGGTAGAGATGACACCTTTATTCCATGGATTGATTACTGATCACTTTGTGATCACTGATGACTGTGGCAGATACGAAAATCCTCCAAAAAAATAGCCGACACAGATAATGCCCCTTGAAACAGACCTTTTTAAAAAAGTTTACTTGCATCCGTACCTACAATATTCAAACTTTAGAAAAGAACTATCTCCCATGAATAAAACTTGCAGTTTATTCTCAAAATTAAACGTTATTTAAGTCAGATACGGTAAAACAAAACAAGCACCCAAACACACAATGGTGA
>WFMF01000925.1:0-26035 GCA_011033025.1 Beroe forskalii | reverse complement strand
GACCAGATACACTACTATTTGACCACCCATGAGACATCTACGCCCAATAAGGGGCGAAAAATGGCAGTTTTTAAGCCGAAACACGCGATTTTTACCCCCCCATAACAGACGGAAAATGGCTGATTTCGATATTCTGAAGTATGGTATGTCTTTCTTAGGTCGTCCATGGATGGCGTGCAAATTTTCAACTCAATCATTAAGCTTTTCGATTTCGGATCTTGGGTGCCTCAGAAATGAAGACCGGTCTGGATCACTGTTTTGAGAGGTAAAAATAGGGTTTTTTGGATTTTACAGGAAAACAAAGGAAAACTGGCGAATATCATTGGTTCAGTGGTTACTGGTTTCAGGCGCATAATTTATGACCAGATACACTTCTATTTGACCACCCATGAGACATCTACGCCCAATAGGGGGCGAAAAAGGCAGTTTTTAAGCCGAAAAACGCGATTTTAATCCCCCATAACAGACGGAAAATGGCTGATTTCGGGATTCTGAAGTATGGTATGTCTTTCTTAGGTCGTCCATGGATGGCGTGCAAATTTTCAGCTCAATCGGCCAAAGCTTTTCGATTTCGGATCTTGGGTGCCTCAGAAATGAAGACCGGCCTGGATCACTGTTTTGAGAGGTAAAAATAGGGTTTTTTTTATTTTACAGGAAAACAAAGGAAAACTGGCGAATATCATTGGTTCAGTGGTTTCAGGCGCATAATTTATGACCAGATTCACTTCTATTTGACCACCCATGAGACATCTACGCCCAATAAAGGGCGAAAAAGCCATTTTAAGCCGAAAACGCGATTTAACCCCCATAACAGACAGAAAATGGCTGATTTCGGGATTCTGAAGTATGTTGTGTCTTTCTTAGGTCGTCCATGGATGGCGTGCAAATTTTCAGCTCAATCGGCCAAAGCTTTTCGATTTTGGATTTTGGTTGCCTCAGAAATGGAGACCGGCCTGGATCACTGTTTTGAGAGGTGGAAATAAGGTTTTTTGGATTTTACAGGAAAACAAAGGAAAACTGGCGAATATCATTGGTTCAGTGGTTTCAGGCGCATAATTTATGACCAGATACACTTCTATTTGACCACCCATGAGACATCTACGCCCAATAAGGGGCGAAAAAAGGCAGTTTTTAAGCCGAAAAACGCGTTTTTAACCTTCATAACAGACGGAAAATGGCTGATTTCGGGATTCTGAAGTATGGTATGTCTTTCTTAGGTCGTCCATGGATGGCGTGCAAATTTTCAGCTCAATCGGCCAAAGTTTTTTTGGATTTTACAGGAAAACAAAGGAAAACTGGCGAATATCATTGGTTCAGTGGTTTCAGGCGCATAATTTATGACCAGTTACACTTCTGTGATACTGTTGCAAGAGACCATGGCTGCTGAACTGCCCTCCTTTCGGGAGGGCGCCCTCCGATCGTTGCCACCCGGGTCCCGGACCCACCCATTCTGGCCAAGTCAATACTTTATTTCAAATTTATGATTTCCATAAATTAAGGGGTGCCCCTCCTAAAAGGCTGATTTTCGAGGATTTTTCAGACGAAACATCCTATGAAAATTATACCGATCAAAAGAGGATGAGGAGGACAAGGTGCTTGAGTTGAAATTGAAATTCCAAATTATTCCTGATTCATGTGAAAATTCCCCAACTTTACCGGTCAATTCCGCTTAAATTAGATTTTTGATTTTTCTGAAAAAGGAACATTTATTGCATTTATTATTTTTGTGTAAACGTGTTGAGTGAAATTCAATGGAGCGTGTGGTAAGGAATTCGATTTACATGTACTTACACCCATTTTCTCTCATTGCACAATTGCTAACGGAGGCTGAATTTTAGCGTGTGGTAAGGAATTCGTCATAATACCGAGTCCAGCTTAGAACATGTTTGGAATGTGAAGTTGGAACACGTGCAAAAACCTGCTGATCGTGCGAAAATGGGGTTTGTTTACATTTTGTACTTTTCGGCGGGCGCGAACGCCGAATTTCCTTAACCACACAGTATTTTACCTCACAACATTTACCACGCAGGATCCAACTTCATTTGTTAATTACGTTTGAAGTTGGATTTATATTCTGATATGTTCTTGACAGATAGAGGAGCTGATAAACAAGTGGAGTGTGGAGTTGGAAGAACAGGAACAACTGTTCATGAGGCAGTCAAATCAAGTGAACCAGTGGGACAAGCTACTCATGAACAACGCCGAACAAATCCTAGGTATTTATTTGGCAATTGTCGTGTGAATAACTTTTTTAATGACGTACCTCTGGTATTTAGAAACACGTAATCTTTCTTACTTCTTTGCAATCTATGCTCGAGGTTAGATTTTATGAGTAGAATCCTATCCCAGTTTCCTCTGAATTGTCACTCCACAAGGGTTACCGAATCGGGCAAATATTCGATATCCGAAACTTTCGAATATCGAATATATTCGAACATAAAACTCAAGTTTCAAATACTTCCGAATATATTCGGTAACCATAGTCTCCACTCAGATCTCAATAACGAAGTGGAGAAGGTACGAGCAGACCAGCAACGTCTGAACCATGATCTCGACTTCATCTCTTCTCAGCAACAGGAGCTGGAAGACATGTTACAACCCCTCGAAGAGAAGATCAAATCCGCAGGTGATTTCCCTAGGAAACTGTAGAATTTAGTTTTCCGAATCTAGCTTCCTTCTTTCCTTCTGATACTGCTATTATTTGATTATTCTTAAAATCTATGATTGTTTAGAATCTGGACGCGAGTCTTAGGACAACCTGTAAATTAGCGGAATATAAGCTTTCCTGTGGGATTAAAGTCATGACTTTGCCGAATCTGCGCGCGTTCAGCACGTGTTCTGATTTTAGAATTTGTTCCCCCCTGTTTATAGTCCCCCCTGTTTATAGTCCACCCTGTTTATAGTCCACCCTGTTTATAGTCCCCCTGTTTATTGTCCCCCCCCCTATTTGTAGTCCCCCTATGTCCTTACGCCGCGCACACAAACCTGAAGTTCAAACTGTAACCGTTATTAAACTCAGGTGTACAACTAAACAACCAGTACTCTGACAACGAGCGGGAGAAGACATACTCTCTCGCTGAACACATAGACGGACAGCTGCAACAGATGTCCGGCGACATTACAGAGGTAAGGAAATGATGTAGTTGATGTCTTGGGACATTACAGAGGTAAGGAAATGAGTGGATATCACAGAGGTAAGCAAATGATTTAGTTGATGTCTTGGGACATTACAGAGGTAAGGAAATGATTCCGTAGCCCTGACAACTGGGATCACCTGAAGTGGGAGGTCCTGAAGTAGGGTGTCTGTCTGGATCTCTTGTAGATCCGTCCCCCGTTTAGTAGTAGATACTCTGATAAAGTTCAGCACTTAATGCTCCTCTCCATCGCAGGTAATAGAGCACTTGAACGCAGTGAACAGTAGCAACAAAGACGAGAACAACCCCATGTATCAGGTGATTTAAAGATTCCACACAGTTCTTATCTTTATCGTGAATCTGGTCATATGGTATGCGAATGACACCACTACAGCAATGATATTCGCCAGTTTTTCGATATTTTTCCAGGTTACAAAGTTCCAAAAACCCTATTTTGTGTACCTTACTATTTCACCAAACTCCCTCATCAGATCTCTAAGATCCTGAACATGCACATGGACGCTCTAGTCTGGGTAGACCAGCACTCCACCGTCCTCCAGAAGAGAGTGGAAGATGTCAGCACTCTGTGCGATCTCCGCAAAAGAGAGCAGGAGAAAAACTTTAAAATGGCTTTCGAATGAAAAAGTGGGCGGCTAGATATTGATTATTATATCAATGCTTGGCGGCTTTGATCGAATTTGTTTCCTTGATTTCAATTCTATGTATTAATGTATCCATAACGTACCTGGGTATTCAAGAAATTCTTCCCTCCTCGCAACTGGATCTCGCGTTCGTTACAGACTGGTCAACAGTTCCTATTATTTTTATCAATTTTATTTGTCGACCTTTTAATTTTTCATTATATATAACTCCCTTCATTGAAATTTGAAATATCATAAGGATGAGTTTTAATATTTATTCCAACAATAAATTATTAAATTTTATTAACTTTACAATCATAAGTGGTTTAAATCGAGTTTCAATCCACAAATTTTATTGATCAAGAATCTAGATAGTAGATATTATGTTTTCCTCAAGCAAGTTTCATTTATTCAACCCCTGAATTCTCCCATTTTCCCCTTTCCTGTTCCCTCTTTTGGTTTTCTAACTCTCTTATCCATTTAGTCCAACTTACTAACATCCCTGGATATTTTCTAGCTATATGAGATTGTAATAATTCCAACTAAATTCCCCGCGTTTTTGAGCTATGAGATTGACGCGTATCGCGTACGCGCGGCTCACCCCGGCACTTTACATGCGGGCCAGAACGAGATACGAGAACAGAAGAGGAGAGAAAGTCAACCCTGTGAGTGGAACATATGACTCTTTTTTGTCAATTGATGAGTAATTTATTAATTCTCTTTTGACTCAATGGTACAAATACAAATGTAAACGATGTGGTACTTTTGTCAATCAAAGTTTTCGCTCAATAAAGCCTTTAAAGCTTTTAATAGCTACTAGAAAGGAATTTATCATCCAAATTAAACTTGTTTTTGTTAATTTGTTATGCTCTTGAATCTTGTGTTGATACCTCCTTTTTAATAATTTATTCCTCCAACCCTGGAATTCATCTGAAACCCGTTACAATTCACGATGGCTTTCACCGAGTAGATGATCCTGCTCATGACAGGTGATTATAAGTTTTTTTGTTTTTTTTTGTTTTTTATAAGATTCCAATAAACAGTTTTTTAGAAGATTCCAAACTGAGTGTAATATATACTTTCGAATAAAAGTTCCACTAGTGAATGAAATCGGCAGATTATGATAGGAATAAACTCTATTATTTCTAGGTAAAGCCGCCTAGGAGAGTATCAACGAATAAATGTTTTTTGTCCTCTATTTTGGGTAGAGGTTATTTTTAACTATTTCCCCCTCTTCAGGTATTATCTGACTCGGGAATCATTTGACGACACTTTGGAATGGGATGCCACTAATATCTTTGCCTTGTCGATCTCCATCTTCATATTCGTCGGCGGATGTGAGTTTTAGAAATACGGAATATCAACTTTCATTACATATCAACAGAATTTGAGAAGAACTTCTTGACAAATTGGCTCAATCTAGAATTTTGAGTATCACAAATTGCGGTAATTTGTCTCAAAATAGAAACTGATCATCACTCGTCAAGGAAGGCGTGGAAAGGGAAGGAGGGGCTGGTCATTACTCGTTATTATGTCTAGAAATCTATAGTAGCTTTTGGCAATTTTGACATCGGTCACAAAATTTTCCACAATATTTTGCAAATTTAACGTAACGCGCAGGATGAAAATTCAGATTGCGCGCGCAGCGCCAGAAGACCTCAATCGAATTTATTGCCAATTTTGTGACCGATCAGAATTCGGGCTATGCTTGCCCGAATTCCTTGCCCTTTTGGGGCATTTCCCAATATTTTTAGATGATCTTACCACTAAAACCTTTTCAGACTTCTGTATACGGCACATACTGAACAAGGCTGCAATTTGGGAGCGTGGTGTGACACTACAACAGCTTGAGTCAGAGCACAACAACATGTGGCTCTTTGAACCCGCCACCGCATTTGACGCGTAAGTTTATTCTGATAATTTGAACTTTCATGCTCTGGACGTGAAATATTCAAATATTCGAACCCTTGACCAGAGCAAGCATTTCATTCCCACGCCTTTCTTATTTTATACATCCATTCCAAGCCCAATTAGCCCATACCCCAATTGCTCACAGACCCAAACCCCCTGTAAACTCCAATCTTCCCCAGGACTGCCTTCTTTGACGAAGAACCACTGAAGCACGACTTCTCTCCCGTTTTCGCTGGACGATACAGATCCGACAACAAATTCTGAGAACTTATGGGTGGAGAGAGACTTCTTAATTTATATATACGAAATATTTTGTACATCTGTGAGATTTGGGGCCGTTTAGGATAGAATGAGACAGTCTTATGAAACTGGTTGATTCAAGTTTATGGAAGTGTGTGAACAGTAGTTATTTGTGAACTTTCAGAATGAATTCTCTTTGTGAGATTTTGAAACATTCAAGTCAACTTAATTTCAAACAAATTATTTCTTGGGAAAAGTTTGGTTGCTGCGAAGGTTTTCAAATGATGCCCTTGTGATGTACAGTTACATTTAAATCACTATGTGTTCACTAAAATATAATGCATTTTGATTTCGTTCTCAAATCAACTCCAATCTGTTCTCAAATCAACTCCAATTCGTTCTCAAATCAACTCTAATATTTGCCTCAACTTTCTGTATGAATCATTAACCAGCTGGGATTCAAGCTGTTAAACTACGCCCCATAATCAGATTTTAATCTTATCTCATCTTTAATGTCGGCATCATTAATTGGATTCAGTTATCATGGCAAAAGTGACGAAAGTTTACCACCCCCTGCTTGGTTTCCTGCCCCTAATTAAATCACCATGGAATAATCGAATTTTCTTGAAGCAATTATCAGGAAATGCAACTTGAAACCGGAAAAAAGAAGTCTGGGTGAGTTATAATTTCATTCGCAAATCTGCTGATGCATTTACGGCCCAAAATTTCTCGTTTCTTTATGCAGATTTTATCACATTGTGCAAGACTGTGTGATTATTTTGATCAAAATTCGAAAAATTGTTGGCTACTTCAAAGCTTCAAATTCCTGACAAAATTTCTAATCTCTAACACCGATTCTATCCATCATAGCTCAACACACCAATCTATCCGAACTATCTCCCCATTCCTTGACAATGCTCACCTCCCTTCTCTTCCTCCTCCCCCTCCTCCTCTCCTGCCAAACCACGATGGAAACAGAGAATATCCCTGCTATCTGCGCTAACATGTCCCCCTGCGGAGCTGACTGCTACACAACATGTGATAACCAGGTAAAATTATTGAGGAGTAGTCTTAGTAAAGTGGTCAGTGGCAGCCATGCAGAGCATAGAGACTCCCCCATACGTTAGGAAATTGGGAAAAAGGAAGGAATTTGTTCTTTTTGCATTTGTATTTCTATTGTATTTTGTACTTTCATTCTAATCAGCTTATTGTGAAAATGGTGAATAAAAATGATTTTTTCCTCAAAAACATTGTTCCTCCAGTGTCACTGTGACGTCACGTCAAACCGAGAGATTCCCTTCCCCATGTACGGAGGAGAATGCCAGAGTACAGGGTTCTGTGAGAGCGAATTCCTGCATCTAGAGGACTGTATTGAGGAGGGGGGACCTTCCTGTCCTACCATGCTGGGAACTAACGAAGCTGTGGAGAGATTCTCAACATTTGATGTGAGGATTGATGTGAGGACTCAGGAGGAATGGGATGAGGGCCATGCTAACATGTCCATTCATACTCCAGGGCTGGCTAATAACCCTGCTGTGGATTACATGGATAAGATAGGAGGATGCATGCACTAAATTTACTGTAGGTCGGTTTAATAAAGCTTATCTTGGGATATTTTATAAAGGGCCGAGGCAAGGGTAGGATTTTTTATGTAACTTATATTTTCATTGTATTTCAAATTGATGATAAGATAATTTTATTTTCCTAATTTCTTTTTTCGTAGGTCTGGGGGCAGGGCTTTTGCCGCTTCACAGCACCTTCTCAAGTGGGGATTCAAGGACATCCACTCTTTCTACCACGGGGGCTTTCCTAACCTCAACCAGGCTATCAGGTTGGGAAATGTACAATTTGGCCATTGAGTGGATTCATCATGTATTCAGATTTTGCTCATCATTCAGATTCTATGTCGTATATTTCGTCCAAACAGGGCTTCTTGGAAAATATTTGTTCAATCCTAATCCTGTTAAATCCTATCAGAGAGCACTCTGAAGACAGTACAGATCACCCTACCAGAGCCTACTGCTACGTCACAGGCCCCTCTGACATCTGCCCCACGCCCCTCCCTATCTCTGACATCTCCTCTGTTGATGACATCACTAAACTGGGAAGAAACATAGTACTGGTCGATGTGAGATCCAAGGCGTCTGGCAGGTTGCCAAACGCTGAAATCCTCCTCACGGATAAGGAGAGAAGAGTGAAGAAGTTCGTGAAGAAGCTGAATAAAGATCGGGATGTGATTGTTACGTTCTGTAACGGTGGTATGGGAGCGTTCAATGGCGCTAAGAGGATCATGGAGCATTGGGATGGAGCTATTTATTTCGTGGATAACGGTGGAATCAAGGATCTTAAGAAGCTGAGCGGAATTGAGGAGATCTAACTCGGATTGAGGACATTTAAATGGGATTGAAGACATTTAAATGGGATTTAGGAGGAGATTTAACTGCGATTTAAGACATGTTAAATTGGCTGCGATTGACCAGAACTCTTTAGAACAAGTTTGGAACAGCGATATGGAAAATTTTATCTATTACGATGTGACAATGAATTTGTGATATTGATACAAACTCTTCGTTATGAAACGTCGTGTCTCTATGTGTACAACCGAATGCAAATTGACCCCAAACCCGCTATCCCTGGATGGAAGTAATCAGGAAAAGCATAATCTCGGGCAAATAGTACTTATTCCCGATAATTTACAAACGAATCATATGAAAATTTCTATCCGAAAAGCAAGACTACCAATCAATATGGCGAGCATTGCGATTCAAAACATCTGCACATTATAAATTACTAATCTTAATTGGCCCAATCAGCACATGGTAACGATATTTATACATACTCAATATCTCAGTCCATTAATTTCTTGATCAATACCCTCGTAACTCAAAACACCTGGAAATGGTAGCCAATACTGTCCAAATTATGTCAGTTTAATATAAACATTGCATTGGAAAGCTTGGCAATAGGGGTAGCATCGAATTTGTTAGGGACAACTACAAGGGAAAGGGAAAATAAATAAATTAAGTATTAAGTTTGGTTTAGAATTATAGATCGTGTGATAAACTTTTTGTGCAACACATCCCGATGATGGGTGACCATCATCATGCGTAGAGATTGCCAGACGTTGTCTGCTTCGCGTGCGCGAGGGGGCCAGGCAACGCCTGGCAACGTAGAGATGGGGTCTGCTTCGTCGTATCAGTGAGCAGGGACCAGGGTGACTTTGCACACAATCAGGCTATTGAGGGCTGAGGGACTGATCCTTTCTAATGCTCGTAGTCGTACATCTGCAGGAAATAAGATAATTGTCAGATAACTTCAGGGGGAAATATAAATACATTATATTGCATGCCTAGGATAAGAGGTCTTATTTTCTCATCCATAATCCAACTTCAAATTACTTGAAATAATCCAAATCACATCTAGAGTCTGTTTTCATCTTAGTTTCTAGATTCTCCCATCTTCTGTCCACATTGTCTGCCGGTAATGCGAGTGTCTCTGTGCCGCATCAACCAATGGTGGGGTCTCCTGTCGTCAGCAGGGTAAATCTTACCTGGGGAAGATGTTCTGTTAGAAGTGAGATGGAGTGAGGGATGAGGTGAAAAAACAAGCAGCATGCCAGAATAAAATTGTTCTGAAATCCAGTTATTGGCTTCTTGCCAAGTGCACCATAAAACTTAAAGTTAAAGCAACAAAAGGAATCCAATAGAATTAGTCCACGTTCTTACCGAATCTGTACTTCTCCCTCATCACGAGACAGTACCGGGACACATTGTAGAACAGGTAGATAGAACCCACTGGGAGGAGCACGTGATACCACATTCTACCTAGTCAGGGGATGCAAGGTCAGGAGAATACTTGAAGATCAAATCGTATTTGGTCAGTGGAAATATAATTCAGAGGAGGTTTCAAATAATCAATAATTGAACTTATTCTATTTTATGCAAGAAAGTATTGACCTAGGCCAAATTAAAATTAGAAACATTAAAGCAAGAGTTCATTTCATCAAAACACGAGTAATCAAGTATAAACATATCAAAAGATAGGATCCCAACTTAAGGGGTTTACCCACACTCCATCATATGGGGAATATACTTGAAAACTCAGAGATGGAAGGAAAAGACAAGACTCAGGAGAAACTGCAAAACTCCTAAATCTCGCTTTTACCTACACGTTTATTGTCTTTGTAAAGTCTGTCAATAAATCTTATAAAATATAAAAAGTCTCAATAATTTAAATCTAAAGAATCTAGCTCTAATCGGGATGATCGGGAGGATAGAGGAGAGGGACATTAAATCTTCAAATCTTCCTTGTGAGAGACTTGGCTTTGAAGATCTGCTGATGACGCTGTCCGACCTTTCTCTTCACACCACCGATTAGAAAAGGAAGAATTGCTCACATTTACAACTCCTCCTTGGCATTGACTAGCTCCTGCACCTTCTCAACCAGAGACATGGGAGAGGTCTTGTGGGAGTAGAAGGTCACGTCCACACCGTTCTTAGCTACCAGATACTTGGCAAAGTTCCAACCTGGCACCTGGGGGAGTAGGGGGAATTTACTGGGGGAATAGAGGAGAAGGGTGGTTTATAGGGGAATTTAGGGAGCACTGTAGGGGTTTAAGTTCAAGAAAATGGCCGTACTAATTTAGTGGAGATTTCGAGAAAAGGTCCAAAAAGCAGATCGAATTCGGACCAATACCTTTCCGGTCATCTGAGTAAGGAAAGCGTAGACAGGGCTGGTGTGATCCCCCTTCACCGTACACTTGTCAAAGAGCTGGAAGTTAGCTCCTTTCTTAGTGGCGAATGCGGAGATTTCCTCACAGGAACCTGGCTCCTGTCCAAGAAAATGGTGGCTTGAGAAATGGAAAAACAATTATTTGTTAGTCCATAATTTTTGCAATTATTTGAAATCGATAAAACCTCTTTTTGAAGTTTCCCACTTAAATTCGTACCAGTCTAAGTTTCCAAAAATAAGATTTTGTAACGGACCTGTCCTCCGAATTGGTTGCAAGGGAAAGCCAGAACAGCGAGGGTGTCAGGGAACATGGATTGCAGTTTGGTGAGTTCGGAGTAATCTCTGTTGGTGTAACCTCAGGCAGACGCCACGTTCACTACCAGAGAAACCTGAGAATAATGAGGGCAATTTATAGGACGAAAAGGGTTAATTAAATGGTTGTAATTAAAACAAGTTGAAGGAAGACGAGATGTAAGAATTAACAAATTTCTTCATTTATGTGGATAAAACTTGAAATCAGACTATGAATATTTAAAAAAAAGTAATATTATCTAATACATTAAATCTATCGCACATCTCACCTTGCCCTGGTATTTGGTGAACTGCACCGCCGTCCCATCTATCGCAGTGGCGGAGAGGGAGAAGAAGCTTTTAGCAGCAGAACCCATCATAAGGCTAGAGCACAGGAGGAGAGTTAGATAGTGGGCCATGGGGCCCTAACTTGGGGTAACGAGTTAGAAAGGAGGCCATGGGGGCCCTAACTTGGGGTAATGAGTTAGATAGGGGCCATGGGGGCCTAACTTGGGGTAACGAGTTAGATAGGGGCCATGGGGGCCTAACTTGGGGTAACGAGTTAGATAGGGGGCCATGGGGCCCCAACTTGGGGTAAAAGGTTAATTCAGGGGCTTAACCTGGGGCAAAGAGTTAGATAGGGGACATGAGGGTTAAATGAGGGCCCTCGGTTGCAAAATCTAGGCCGGTCATAACATTGATTTGGAGTGAATTATTGACTCATTAGAATTAGGGTATGAATTTGGCCACTATATAATCAGTATATTAACTGTTACATGTTAAATAATGAACACTCCCGGGTAGAATAATCAAATACTAATAAAAGAAAGTATACAAATAGACAATACAAACTATAAATTACCAGCCCAGAACCCTGCAGCAGAATGCTTAATAATACGAAGATGTCACAGCATCGAGACATCAGAATGATTATAAAAGTTGCAGTTTTGCAGCACTGTTTCGCGAGCGTATAAATTTTGCATGTGTGGAAGTATCAAATGTTGTGACACCTGTGTAGACCTTCGCCAGAAAAATACGGCAAATAGCTCATGCCTAATTCACTGCGTTCTAATATCATTTTACAACTTACGCTCCAAAAGAAAGTATGCAAAAATACAATTTTTTGAACGAAGTGACCAACCTCTATAATAGCTACTGGTAATGAAGGTTAACAAGCGAAGAAGAGAAAACCTTACAAGCTCTGCCATATGAAGTAAAACAGTGTTCTTAAATAATAAAGGTTCAAACATATGTTCTATAGTCGTATTCTGTACATAACGTCTTTTCTTACACGATTTTATGCTTTTCTCTTTGGTTTATATTTGCTTAGGTTACATAAATAATTAGCAATAAGTATGTAATTAATTATATCACGAGGGGACTTTCAATCATTCTCGATGCCGTATAGTATAGCATGAATATACATACACTACTAACATACAGTAGATTAGACAAGATGCCTGATATACATAGTACATAGTACATATACACTACTTGTGCTAATATGATAGTAGCAAGGTATTACGGTCGGTATTTAATCATATACGAATATATTTCACTTTTCAAACGAATATTTCACTCTTAACCGTTCCAGACGGATTCTCTTCTCTTCACTTCTTCTTCTTTGTAGTTTCCTCCCGGCACTGAGGGCAGTACCACTTGCCTTTGGGGGCGTCGTGTAGGTCCACACAAGGGTAGTGGAACCACTCGATAGGGCAGTTCGGGTTGTCACAACCCACCATGTCACCGTATGAAACCTGGAATATTGGGGTTGTCACAACCCACCATGTCACCGTATGAAACCTGGAATATTGGGGTTGTCATAGTCCACCATGTCACCGTATGAAACCTGGAATATTGGGGTTGTCACAGCCCACCATGTCACCGTATGAAACCTGGAATATTGGGGTTTTCATAGTCCACCATTTCACCGTATGAAACCTGGAATATTGGGGTTGTCACAACCCACCATGTCACCGTATGAAACCTGGAATATTGGGGTTGTCACAACCCACCATGTCACCGTATGAAACCTGGAATATTGGGGTTGTCACAACCCACCATGTCACCGTATGAAAACTGGAAGATTGGGGTTGTCACCGTATGAAACCTGCAAATATTGGGGTTGTCACAACCCACCATGTCACCGTATGAAACCTGAGATATTGGGGTTGTCACAGCCCACCATGTCACCGTATGAAACCTGGAATATTGGGGTTGTCACAACCCACCATGTCACCGTATGAAACCTGGAATATTTGGGGTGCCACAAATTAACCAGAATTTCACTTCTGATTATCCGGGGACGGCCTCTCTCTTACCTGGTTACAAATGCAGTAACGAGGTTCGTTGGGGTCCACATACTGCCAGTCAACCTCGAATATCTCCTGCGATGATTGGTACTCCAGCTTCTTGTTCAACCTGAAAACAGGACCAGGTTTAGTTTTGTGTTCTTATTTAACCAGGAGTTCCTGAACCTTTCCGCAAGAGGAGAGAGGCGTTTGTATCGAAATGATGAAGGTTCACCTACATTCTACATCTTATATTTACCATACAACCATTATCGGAAGCTAACCTTAACTGATTCCCAGCACTCGAGTTCATGGCATCTGGTGGGGGTCCTGGTATCCCTGACCCAGGACCAAACATGGCCGGTCTCTTCCTCTTCACAGTGGGGGGCTGCTGGTTCTGCTGCTGGGGTCTAGGAGCTCCTGTTGTAGGATATTGAAGATTATACAGGTATCTGTTGATTTGCTGCAACCTTTATTCAATAATCTCCGGGCTTATCGGTGGCGTGTCGAACTCATATATGCGCGGGTTTTCGATGCGCGGCGTTATAGTGCGCGGCTCGCTGCCTGTAATTAACAGGCAGCGAGCCGCGCACATATGAAAAGCCGCGCACATATGAGTTCGACACGCCCCTGTATTACGTCCTGATGATACCTTCGAACTCTGAACCAAATTTTCCTTCTCCCTTGGTTCGATATAAAATGGAACGACCACAATCCGTCATGCATCATAGAACTAGAAGACTTTTCACCTGGTCCGGCAGCAGAGAGAGGGTTAGCAGAGGAAGGGTTACTGGGGGAGGGAACATTCCCTCCTCCTCCCACCCCTCCTCCTCCTCCGCTAATGTCGTGTGGGTCACGCTTACGTTTCCTAACGTAGTTCATCAGATCAGACGATACGTCCGACATCTGGGATACACGGTGTATTTGGTATGTGAAGTGATTGAGACAGGGATATTTCATCAGAATTTGATCTGTTGATACAGTCGAATAGATAATTATTCGATTTAAATTGAACAATTAATTGCGCTCGGTTATAACTGAAGATTAAAATGAATCTGTTAAAAAATTTCTCTTACCACTGATTGGGGCGAATTGTTGTCGTTGTTCATGTCATCGTACAACATCCTGTAGTCGTCTAGACCTTCCAAACCTGAATGGGAAGGATATTGTGTCAAATGTAGCGATATCATTAATTGATGCATTCATGAAATGGGAGTATAAAGTTGAAAAAACAAAGAATTGATGATTTATCAAATGATACGTTGAAGATTACTTGGTAGGTCTACTTACCAGTTCCCGCTCCCTCAACCTCGTAATCTGAGAAGTTATCAAACGCATTCGCGTCGTTGTAGTTCCCAGTAGTCTTCTTCTTAACCGGCTTAGGGGAGTCGGGCGGTTCTGGCTGAAGGGGATTAGAGTCACGTTAGGGTCCACAAATGTTAGGGATTAAAGGTTGGTGAAAACATTACTCATTTTCTGTTCGGTCAATCAGAAATTATTTTACTAATTGGGGACAATTTAAACCAGTCTTTCAGTAAAGTTTTCACAATCAACTAAGAGAATGCTCCCTGAATACTTAATTTCCAATAAGCACCCCTTGTTTGCCTCACCTCCTTCATAGCCATCTGTTCCAGAACATCAGTAATTCCCTCATTGTCTGCTTCCAACTCTGCTTTAAACTTCCCTAATTCCCTCTCTAGCTTCTGCAGATATCGCGACACCTGGACATACGTTGAAACTTTACAAAGGTTAGTTGGAGACTAGACTTATAAGAATGTTGTTCTATCATTGACCTCAAAGATCGAAATTACTCGAGTCTCGAAGAACGTGGCAGTACTGTGCCATGATTCATAATTTTATTGGGAAGATTGAAGATATTTTGGAAAAAAGCAGCTCAAACAACTAACCGACGCATGGAGAGTGGTTGACAAAGCAACTTTTTCATCCGCAATCTCCATGATTCTCTTGAAGCTCTGAATAAATATTTATCATATTTCATGGATCATACTCAGATATGGATATCAAAATCGGACTTAAATTGAAATTGAAGATCATTTGCCCTGTTAAAAAATGTTTTGGGTTTTCCAAGATATGAAATCATAATTTAAATTTAATACATCAAAGAAATTTCAAAGAATTTGGTGACTTACATCGAGGATAGGGATCTGCTGCTTGCTCCACTCCTCACTAGTCGTACCCTTAGCTCGCTCACAGAACAACCCTATCTCCTGCTGTACCTCGTTAGTTTCCTGCTGTACAGTAGCGTCCAGGTCTCTCATGAAGGAGAACTGGTACCTGAGATCCAGGTGCAGCTGCTCTATCACTGCGAAGAGAGGGGGAGTCATAGAGGGGAGTTAGAGGGGGAATGGGGGTCGGAGAGGGGGCGCGAATAGAGCGGAAAAGTTAGGGATTTGTGAGCCACAACCATCGAAATAGGGTGAGCAGCAAAACATTCAGCCCTTGATTTCAACATGCAAAACTCCATAAACTCACTTTCAAGGTAATCTTCAAGGTACAACATGATGAAATCTGTTCCTTGCAACACAATCTGATATATAGTTTATCTGGTCCAAAGGGCTTGGGGATTATCGGGTTAGTTAAGGGTTATCTTGTTATTGTGAAGTGGGTTTCGGAGGAAGATGCCATGTCTAAGTCATGGTTAAATGCTGCCGCCCATCCTATCTTCTAGAGAGATATGAGATGTTACTTTAAAGAAACGTGACAATTTGTACATTGGGAAATGAAATCTTTGCGGACAGATCTATCATCTACTGAAATTCATTCAAGTCAAATAGGCGTTGCGAAAAGCGTCTGACATGTCAATAATCACCACACAGATGTATCGAAAATAAATACCAACTCGAAAAAGCAATGACTTTTATCTGGTTCATTATATTCATAAAACCCATACTTAGAAAAAAACTTTATAAAAGCGTGATATGTCTCTGGAGATGAATATCTCAAAATGAAATGGTTATTCTTTTTCACGGCCTACAGTGCTTCCTCCTTCTTTCTTCGCAGATCTTCAAGTATACTCAAATTATTTCGTATCTGAAAATTTGCAGTTAGGATAACTCCTTCATAGTTGAAACCTCTAACCCTTTGAGTCTCTTATCCCATTTCAGATAAGCAATTATTGATACTACAGAATATGATTCTATAGTTTCTAAACCAGTCAAGGATCATTCCTTAAAGTCGACATGAATTCAGTTGACCGCTAAACTCACTTCCAACATGGTAACATGATCCCCACATTTGCGACATGACTGCATCAGTTCATCGTACAATATCCGTGCTTCTTCAAGATTACCTGCGTAGAAAGAACCAGTTATTTGACGAAGAAAAAGTGCAATGGAGGACAGGCAAGGAGGTCGCCAGATGTGCCTAATTTCCGAAATCGCGCGTGTTGAAGAAATCAAGCAATTCAAGTGTCGGTGCTAAATTAAAATGATCAATGCCTTGATGCGCGTCACAAAGATGTCATTCGGTTTTCGCGCGCAACGTAAACATTTCGTTTTGTGACCGCCCCAGATGTGAATTACAGAATTAACAGAATTAAACATAAATTGTCCAAAGAAGCACTAACACTTCTGTCTGGACGTGATATACATCAATCAAATTCACATATCATTCACTCTATCTTCAAACACTGAAAAAGCTTGGCAGCAAAAGTTCATGATTTAGCGCCGTATGCTTTGCTTTGCAACTTAGCATTTATTGCCATGGCTCTCTTGAGTAAGCCCTCAGCAGTGCTACCAGTTGCTCCGACAGGGACAGGAGCCGGCTTCGAGGGGGCAGCAGAAGGCTTCGAGGGCGCAGGAGTAGTCTTTGAAGGGGCGGGAGCAGTCTTTGAGGGGCAGGATTTAAGGGGGCAGAAGCAGGCTTCGAAGGGGCTGGAGCAGGTTTCGAAGGAACAGGAGCAGTCTGATAGTTGGCAGCTGCTTCAGGTTGGTTTGTGGGTTGTACTTGTTGGTGACTGATCACACCAAACTTCACCTCTTGAGATGTAGAAGTGGTGCTCTGGGTTAACTGTCTTCCTAGCTTTCATGAGTTCAACTAGTTTCTTCCGTTCCTCTCTCTCCTCATGAGTCAGGTCCGGTGCCACAAACACTCGCCGAGTAGCCGGAATGTCTCGCAACCTCTTTCCACATTTCCGTAACCGTACAGCTGCATCACCATTTGTAAGACAAACTTTGATGGGACGGGGTCTGTCAGTGTTCTTCCTCCCCAACCTTTCACAGAAGTTGACGTGAGGCTTTTCTCCAACTTTACAGAACAAGTCACTAACCGCCTTCTCTACCTCAACACCGTCATTTTCTTCAACACCGAACAGAATGATGTTCTTGCTCCTGTCCTCGGTTTTAACAACGTTCTCAACAACACCAGCAATGTCAGCCGCAGAAACCATAGGAACCTGGGTACTGAAACTGGAAGCAACAGCGTCACTGTAACTCTTCAGCTCAGATTTCAGTGTCGTCTGAAGTTTACACACGGTTTCACTCTGACTCTCACAAAACTGTTTCCTTTGATTCTGGAGCTCATCCTTTTGCAGTCTGATAACTTCCTCCTTCAGCTGATCTACTTTTCCCGTTGAAATTCTCAGAGCATCATAACACAGCTTCAGTTGTTGTAGAGATTCCACGAGCCAAACAGACACGACCTCTTTCTTGTAATCCGTACCCGCAAACACATCTCGTGGCATTTTATAGATATCGGGACATTTAGTTTGAAGCGAGAACTCATGTAATCTGGTAGAAACATCAAACAGGACATTTTGAGCGCTTTCCAATGAATACTGATCCATGGTGACTGGAGATGTACTTGTACAATATTATACACGGTAGCTGTATTCCATGTATATCATGAGCAGGTAACAAACAGTGTGTGATGCGCTTATCAGTTATTGCAGAGAGATAAAAACGCAACGAAATGTAAATTGCACAAGAAGTGTATCTTGACAGGGATGTTGAATCCCGTTTTGACGCAATATTCCAGCCAAAAAAAGTAACAATTGAGTTATTTGTGCAGAAGATCAGTTAACGGCCGAGAAAAATCATCGCAATATGACGGTGACTTCTAGTTATATGCCATTCAGAACGTTCAACAATTAACGCGAATTGAAATAGTTTTTTGGCTGGCTACGTTCCCGAATCCCGACTTTTATATCAATGAAATTTACCGTTACAGTGACAAAATTAGAGTATATGCGATTGACACCGGTCTACACTTTCATCAGTTACTCTTACATCAGCTCACCCTGACACCAGATTACCTTGACACGAGTCTATACTGACACCAGTTTACACTGACATCAGCATTGTACTCTGATGCAAAATTAAAGTACTAACTAAAATTAGTTTCGTCGTTTCCTATAATTGAACAAACAATATCATGAGTTGAACTAATATAGACCAAGTACCAACTTGCCACTGTACATTTGAATGGTGGCTCTGTTACACATGATTGCTGGTAAGGCCGTAACGTTAGATGTCTTTGCTCTTTCTATCGCTTTGTTGACTAATTCCAGGGCTTTATCGTATCTGGATAAGTATTGATAAGTAAGGAATGTTGTTACTTTCTGATGTGGATTAAAATCTGGGTCTCTACAGTATTATAGTAGCAACGCAAAGTTCATCTGATCGACCTGAACTTTGCGTACACAGAAGTAGCACGAGATGACTTTGAAACTTTCAAGAAATCGGTAAAATTGGTAAAAATAAACAAAATTGATAATACGAATGTAAGTCAAATTAACAGCAAACTACATACTGTTGTAAATGTTCGTGAACTGTGGCAAGATCGTTCATCAGGACTGGTATTTGGGCATCAGTCGGCCCTAAGACCCTGAAAATAAGGGAAACAAATTGCAAAATACTGAGCCATGTCCTATAGAAAACCCAGAAAAGACGAGTTAGCGGTAAACTTTGAAACGATTTTGTCTTAGTTTCAAGTCCAGTAAAAACCACGAGCTTTTACATTGAAAATGATGCACAACTCACTTTTCTGCAAACGCTATAGCATGGATATACATGTTGAGCGCGTTTTCAGGGTGACCCATTGACAAATACACTTTACCCAGACCCTCGTAACTCAAACCTGAGAGTTGATTGGAATGAAAAGAATAACTGGCATATCGAATCGTATGGAAAGTGGAATTAACGAGCAATGTGGTGAGCAGATTACCAATTAGCACAACCAAGTACCCGTTTCATTTGAATTGAATAGATAAGGATAGATTAAGATAATGATGGTCATACCTGCTAAAGCAATGACATCCGGGTTTTTGGCACCCTCAGCAGCTTTAGCCAACTCAGCAGTTGCCACTTGCACACAATGAATGAAATTGAACATCCCCTATCAACCTCAGTAATCAGCAAAAATTACGAGTGAAATGGATATGGATAAAAAGATATTCCCACGATTTAAGATCAAGGTTCAAGTAGGCTTGATAATTCAAGGACTAAATTAATTTAATATTTGATATTTTCCCTACATGAAGCTGAGTTCTGCCATCTTGTAATCCCCCATGATCGCGTATATCTGTCCCACTTTGAGGAATAGCTCCGTTATCGTACGGTTACTCCGCTCCATGCCATTCAGAGCTAGACCGTTTATTGTACCCGTGTACAACCGCACAGCTTCTGCGTAGCTGAAGATGGAATGATAGATTTATTAACCGGCCTGGCCAAGACTGACATGCCTTCTACAATATTTCAATATTTTATTCTGTGAAACGAATGATGTCAAAGTTGAGTCATTCTGTTTATGACCTGATTCACCGTTTTTGGTCACCCAAGAGACCTCTTTGGCGAGTTATGGATTATATCGTTCTAACAAAGACTCGGCCTCGGTTGATTATTGCACGTAGCATTCTAACTGTAGAGCTATGTTCCCCAGCTGATCCATTAGGAACACTATCTCCCTACTAGGGATCGGGGCGTGTTTATCCCTCTCCAAATCGTCCTTTACTATCTGAAGTAGGAAGGACTTGGTGAAATAGGAGGATGTGAAACGGTCTCATTTATCCCTGCGATCCAGTGCGATCTATTGCAAGAGCGATGGATCATCACAGAAATCGGAAACATCATCACCGATGTAGGAAATGCGATTTAACGAACTTATCAAGACATGGATTCAGTCACCTGTCACAACCGTACTAAAGAAAACGTACTAAATTATGAAAAGAAATTATGATTTATTAACGAACCACCATAGCTGCTTCGAAGTGTGGTTTTGCTAACTCCGGTTCTGCTTGGTGCAGGTGCATCGTACACATTCCTGAAGAGTAATGGGAATCAGCGTGAGAAGTTGTGCTCCAAAAATTTGCATGTCCTAAACAAAATGAGCTTAAAAGTTCCAAAGAGATGAGTACAATAGTGATGTTCCGAGAATAAGTGATGAAATTTCCTACATAAGGAGATGTAAACTACTAACCAATTTGTTTCTTGAGACCCTCCACTCTATCATCTTTCTGGCTGAAGAACGCTCCAGCAACCAATACAGGTACAGCAGCCTTCAACAAAATCGAGGGGGACCCTCTGTTTTTACTCTCCCTGGAAAATAGAAATATGGCTAATGAAAAGCAAAAGTTTTAATACTCATTCCACAGGACGATCAATCTCAGTGGTTTTAACGATGTATAATTGGTAGATTCTGAATTCAGATTTGTACAGTGGATCTAAATATAAAATTTCAGTAGGAATTTCACGAAAAAGTGAGCAAAAACACTCTCCCCGTGATGGTGGTAGTTCCTCTGCTGGCTATAAGGGCACACAAACTGCTGGTTTCTTGAGCACCGAGAAAGGAGGGGAGCGAGGTAGCGAGACCCTTTGGAGCATATCATGGGGAAGAGGCGGGAAGTGTTTGAAGAGGACGAGTTAGAGATGAGGCGTAGAGTGCTTGAAGTGAGATTAGGAGTAAGAGATGGTTGGTCGTTGAGGCGTTAGAAGTTGAGGTGTTAGAAGTTGATAATCATCGAGTTGGTGTCTCTTCTACATGAACCTATGATCATGCAAGAACATGTTACATAAGTAAGCATAAAGTGAAAAAGAACCATAACAATGAAAGCTTTAATAAAGGGTCAATCTAATGTTTTAATACATTTCAAAAAAATTTGTTGGATGGTGAAAACACAATTAGAGTTTCGGGCCATCGCAATAATTAATAAAATGGTATTTACTGTTGATTGAATATCTATTATACGAAACGCCAAAGAAGATACTTCGAATGAATGACAAACGAAAGGAGTATTTAAAAAAGGTCTTAATAAATAATTTAATATTCACGCTATCATAAAAAATAGATCATACTGCACATTCAACCCAGGCCTTGCAGAAGAATATTCTGGAATTTCATCTTAAGCTATTTTAAATCGCTCAATTAACGGCCTGCCAAGGAACAAATCATGAAAACTTATCAATTGGTGAATAACCCCATCTATTTAACAATCCTAAACTTATTCCACTGCAAATAAATGGGTCTCTTCCCATGGCCCTTCCATTGTCGGTGCCTGTGTAGTGTGGGAGCCATCAGACCCCGTTTTATCAGCGTCTTATCCGACACACTCCGCAGTGTCTCTGGTTCAGGCTCAGGCTTAGGTTCGTTCTGGAAATCAACCGGCCAAACATCAGTCCTCTTGTCTCTGTCAAAGAAACCAGGTAGCAGACGTTTGATTTCGGATTCTTCAACAAATACTGCGTCACATTTAGCTATCTTGTCGTATTGGATCAGTTTTACTTCAGCCTTTTCTTTATCGGGTTTCCTGGTAATTGTAAGCATGTTCATGGGAAATTTACATTCAAGAGTTTGTAAATGAAGAGTTCATGGAGATTCTCTAAGATCGTGATCGACATTTGTAGGTTGAGAATAAACCAAAAAAATAAATGCTCATATCATTCAATCGCGGATTTGACACTGATAATAGTCCTTAAGATATCAAAATGTAGCAACGACTAATAAATTAAGTTACTACAAACTATAGGCACAGTCAACTCACCAGTAGATTACAGTGTCTCCACTTCCTGTCAGGCTGTGTAGCACAGCCTTCACTCTCAAAACAGAGGGTCTGTACACGAGTCTGTTCATTGTGCTCAAGAGATTGTGATACCTTTGTAAATCACATACCTGGGCTAGTTGAGGGATGAAAAAGATTATGTACATGGTAATGAAGCATAAGGAATTGATATAATCAAATTAGTTTTCAATAATTTACAGTCAATAATGTACAAAATTCTAAAGACAAAAGTATTTTATTGAATCTTTGGCTAACTAGATAAACTGATTTTTATTTGCATCTTGAGTAATCAAATGAAACACGAGATCATAAGGAAATTCTGGGGCCAAGGTAAAAAATTACTTTCTGATTTATTATATATTCTAAATGTATAAAAATCATTCTTCTTCCTCTTCTTCCAATGAAAGATTTAAGGGTGATATCCTCTTCCTCAATATTACCATAGTCTTCTGTTTCAAATTTAGCAGCATTCTCATTACTTTTCCGATTTATCTTCTCAGCTCTATAAACGTCATGAGCATCAATGGTTTCAGGTTCCAAAACACGAGGTGCTCTAACATTGTCCCAGTCTTCAAAGCCCTTTCCAGCTACATGCTCTTGGTATAAATCATTCATAACATCTTCTATACCTTTTGCATCTTTTCTCTGCTTGCCACGAAACCTACTTTCAAATTTCTGAAAATATCAAAAGAATAAAATCTAAAATACAAGACTACTATAAAAACGTGAAGGTAATAAAAGCTATATTTTTTACTTTGACATCGACGTTTTTGATGCCTTATACCTACTTGATCTCAGCATTTTTGATGCCAAATGTAAATTTATGATGTAACAAAGGTTGTTTTTGAAAATAAGAATTTAAACTGAATGAAAGGGATTTAAAAATTTCTATATTCAACAAGTAAATTACCTCAAGTTGGTCAACATCCATTATCTGAGGACCAGATGAATCTGAACCAGTATATGAATATTTGTGTCGCTGTGCTAAAAGAGTTGCACAGAATGCAGCTATCATCATACATAAAAACCACACTGCATAAGTTTTATCAAATTTGAAATAAAAAATGTAGTTGAGTACTTTATCAAACAAGGACATTTTATCCTTGTCATTGTTTTCATTTCCAAATGTATGAACTGATCTGGTTGCCATCACCTTTGGCTTATCTGATACAAAATGAAGTTCATTGTGTTTATATCGAAAGCAAGCCATGTGTCTGTTCAGGGAGGCAGTGTGTCTTATACTAAAAACCATTGGTTGGGATGATAGTATCCTTTTTGAGACCCAAATCATTAAGAATTGAAATGATTTGTCTAATGGGAAGTTCTGATTTACAAGAATAACCAAGTAAAAGTGTCTTGTATGGGGGTGATTTATTTAACTCAGCTACAATTTGTCGAGCTAACACATCAATCTGAAATTTGAATCAAAGAGTGAGTAGAGAAAATGAACAATAATAAAGTTTTCAAAGGAACATCTGCCATATACAAGAGTTGTTCAAGTTGTTGAAAGCATGATAACCACATCATTCTAATCACCTTTTCGTCTTCAATACCAATCAGACTATTGATGGAGAATGTACTACTCCCCTCAAGATTGTCGGGCTTATCTCTGGTAGCTAGGAGCAATTTCCCTACTTTACCAATCTGCAGAAGAATACAATAAATCATTCAATTAATATCTAGAAATGCTATAAGTTTTAGGCATTCTATTGAGACATCACAGTACCTCAAGGCTTAGAACTTAACAGGAAGTTAAATAACTACTTTAGTTTTCAAACTTATTTATAATGTCAACTTGCAGTTACCTGTGTAATTTGAACAAAACAGATTGTCCCGTAATCAGCAATGATAAATTCAGTATTGTGATTATTAATCTTGTATGCAGCTTGCTTTATGTCAACAGGGCATTTGCCTGGCATCCAGTCGTTCAGCTACACTGAAGGCTAGTTTAGTTTACAAAACAAATACAATTCTATTGTTAATCATTGCAATGGGTCATGAGACAACAAGTTTGAAAGGCTGTATGATTATTTGTGTCCATTTAGGTTGTATAGCAGTCAAAATAATCATTAAGTTATTACAGTATGGGATAATTTTGACCACTATTAATACACAATAGTCTATAAACCTTCCCATTGAAACCATTTTAACCACTTTAAGACAACAATTAATTAATTATTCCATCCCATATTTGCCCTGATATTGAATCATTCAATGTTTTGTAAATGGCATGAAATTTCAATCTTTGTTTAATTCAATTTTATGTTTCATATGGTTCCCTTCATTTCTTTAGTAACCAACCAAGCATTAAAAATTGTCATAAGTTGATTTAAGTCAACTTCAGTTTACATATTCAACCGTATAATGATAAATAACGACTCTGAAGTAAATACTGTAGTTCAAAATTCTGAAAGCTGGACTTTCTTACTTTCTTAGTTGGATTAGATTGTACTGACCTGCAAACTTTCATAAATTACCTAGATAATTTATTCTCTGACACAATTGGACTTAGGGAAAACTTTTTGTATTGTATAAATGCATCATTCAGCAAGGTGTGTGTACGCGCCGCACCACAGTGGCTGCATAGGAACAAATTATCGCGCGATCGCGAATTTCGCGCGCTCCGAAAAAGAATTTGCAAATATTCAGCGTAGGTACTTGTTAAATGTGACACTGCGCGGCGCCTGTGCCGCGCGGTGTCACAATTTGGCAATTTGATTTTTGAATTTGTGTGAATTCCGCCGCGTAATTCAGACTTCGATTCTTAATTTGATAATTACGTTGCAATGCTGAATGCAACCATTGAATATTGTGATTGAATATTGTGATTAGTAAATTGTTGCTTGCCTAGTGAAATCCTCGATCCGTTCAAATCATTAAAACCCGGAATGTTAACCTTTATATTCGCAATTTAACCTTTATATTTCAATTTATAACGTCGAGTCTATTTATAAGGACCTGAATGTTAACCCTTTAACCTTTAAGCTTTTATATTCGTTTTGGAAAAGGCAAAATCCTCGGTTAGAATTTAAAATTAGGACCTGTAAGTGAATTCTTTTTTTCAATTTATACCTTTAAAAGTCACGAAGGCCAAATCCCTGAGCGAGTCCATTTATAAGGACTCGAATATGATCTTGAAGTTTGAAATTGCTAAGTCAAGATCCTCGAGACTGTTTACAAGGACCTGAATGTTTTTAGGTACGCTTAACCTTTAAAATATCAGGGTGAAGTCCTCGTTGCCGGGATTTTCAATTTTGAATGATTGTGCCGTGTTTGATAAACGAATATCTTTATTTCAAAGTGTTCGGGACTTTGCTCTTAACCACGGCCACAGTATTTTAGGATCTTGGTTAGGCTTTTCATGAGACCAGTCTGTATAACTATTATAAAACTATAGATTCGCATTCACAAGAAATATCTTATTTGTACAATTCACAATTATCATAATCAGTGCATTTATAGGTATACCTTTTATCAGTTTAATAGTTAACGAGCATGATTTAGATTATGAAATGAGCAATAAGCATTAAGGGCATCAATCATAATCATATCCATCAGCATTATGATCTTTAGCGATGAATTTTAAATTAAAAATTTAAATCTTTTATTTTTTTATTTTTTGAAAAAAAATTTAAAAAAATCCGTTTTTTAGAAATTGGGACGTATGCCAAAAATTTTAACCCAAAATTCCCCCTGAAGTTTGGAATCCTTTTTCCCCTTTTGGAAAAAAACCAAACCCTTTTTTTCCCCTCGAAAAAAATCCCCCCGGACAATTCCTTTAAA